>JAQQSE010000101.1:0-405269 GCA_035772565.1 Antheraea assamensis | reverse complement strand
GATTATATTTGTACAAAAACTGAAGTTAAGCTTGAACTTTCATTATAACATACTAATTGTAATATTTTTTACAAGGCTGTCATCAATCTTACAATGGACAATCAAACGAATGCCTGCCCTAGTATATTATACTAACCCGCTGATATATCTAGACTTTTCCAGGAGAATAAACTCCAATATATATGCGGGTATAATATACCCCAGAAGAACCCTCACAACATGCTATCAAAAAATTTTACCCGCGTAAATATGACAGGGTGATGTACGTTGCTCGATGACGCAATCGCGAGTTATAGATAAAAACACTATAACTGGTATATTATTACCTCGTAATTACCTAATGCTAATAAGAGCTATGTGTTAATTACAACCCGTAGTATCATTATTTTATACAATTAATGTAACACTTCTCAATATTCCGTCATGGATCACGTAGTTAATTTTATCTTGTACGTTAATTGTACGATAGATACATAGACACATTGAGATTGATAAGATGTATGTGTTGCTTAACATTACGTAATTCATTTGATAACATTCTCTTTAATTTTGTACAGGCTTAGGTTTGTTAGAATTAATGTTTAAGTTAGTAATTAGAAAAGAATAAAAATGATCAATTATAAACGTATTTCAAAACTTCATTGATCTATGAATAGTGTGATTATTAACGATAGTTATATTAAGTTTTTAACTGTTTTAAACATTGTATAGACAAAAAAACTAAAACGAACTAGATACGATATTTAAAAAAGCTTTGTTTGAACGCATGACGCATTGAATAAACTGTTTTCATAAATAAAATTGTACTACAATAATGTTATTTCTTCATTGCACCCAAGCAATGTAATAAATATTAAAACTGACATCATTCTGATTGAGATACTCTTATAAAAATATGTTATATGCATCAATATGTCTAAGCTTAGACGTCTATTCGGACACGATTACCAATAACAATAAACACTTTATAAAAGTAAAGATATTTGGTAGTGAGTAATCAACCGAATATTTCATAATATCTCTAAACAGTCTTTCGCGCCTAAACAGAACAAGCGCATCTTTTGTCCTTCCCGCCTCTGCCGCTTTCATGCCCCTTGTGCCGAGTAATTCGACGGTTAATCAGTATGACGTCATAATGTAACTGAACAAATTCTTAACATTTTGAGTTTTAAATTACCTAGACGTACGTTACGTTTAATAATAGAATATTATTTTTTAGAACATGAACATAACCAGTAATGGTTTTAAAAACTTTTCAAAGTATTGAATTTTAATAACATGAGGTATAATTCAGCAAGCAATTCCCGCCAAAACATTATCGCTGTGGTGCGGCCAGGGGCGGGCCTTCTCTTGCCAGTGAGCGCCAAAGACAAGCCAACGGTTTTGTAATGGTCGAAGTTTATTCACCTCACTTTCAGCTGTGCCTATTATTACGTAACGATATGACCGATATATGCAAAACATTCTTAGACTTAGACTTTATTGTTTGAAGCAACAAAGATAATTTCTATTTATAGCGGATAGTAATTAAATATTTCTTTAGTAATATTTACTTATAGGTGATAGGAAATTACTTTTTTAGTAAATTTTGAATTCTACTATTTTTTCGTAATAAACAAGTCAATAAATGCGCTTCAAATGTAACAACACGTAATGGGCTACAGAAAAATATCAAATTGATATAGAGTCAGTGTGTCTAATTGATAAAATATTATTTTTGAACGCATTGCGATCTAAAATAAATATTACAGAATAAAGACGTTTCTCGAGTCGTCTCTGTGTCTGTGATTGCTAATAAACTATGTATTGGATTTTAATACATTATTCCCGTAGTCCGGTGAAACTGTAGCGGCCTTAACAAACGAACAGTGCAGCCAGTTCCAAAACAAAAAAAAAATTATATCTATAAATAATATTGAAATATTATAAAACAATGTCACTTTTCGATACGGTTTTCAGTATCTTTTTAATAATTTATTTCAAATAGTTTAATGTATTATATATGTATATTATATTTATATTCATAGAAATAGATAGTAATTTATAATTACTATGTTGAAATGTTGCAACAATGTCTTTTGTTTCATGAGTGTTATATGGATTCATGAGCGGACTTCTTTTTCTGATTGAAATTTTACCTTACTATTTAAGTCTTCTGATTCTGATACAGATTATAAACTTTCTTTCCTTAATTTTATCGTTGTTGCTTTACCCACACATATATCACTACTTTAAAGTTTTCATTTTAGGTCTCATCGCAATCAGTTCAGCCGATTCGAAAATTAGTATGGACACATAATAGAAGACTTTCATTTATACGGGTATCTACACCGACATCTTTTCGATAAAATATACTAACATGTGCATCACAGGTGTATAACAGATTTTTTATGCTTTGATAATTACAGCTCATCGAGTTTAAAGAAGCTTCTTAATTATTTTTGCACACATAATTTATTTGTGTTTTCGTAATTTTAAATCTCTGGAATCGTAGTACCACAATAAATTATGAAAAATTCCTAATCTTTACTTCTTTATTTTTACTAGCATTATAAATGTGACCGTGAGTTTGTTCGTTCGTTATGTTTTCACGCCTAAACGGCTCAATCGATTACCAGGATATTTTGCATACACATTAACAGGAGTACAGAAAAGGACATATGGTAAATTTCGTCCCGAAAAAAGTATTGTTGCTGAAGGATAAATCAAATCTACTTTAAGATTGACGAAGCCGGAATCAAAACCTAGTTGTATATTATTTTGATAACAAAACGGTGTTGTTTTATTTTCATTATAATTAAAAAATATATTAAACATCAAATAACCTTTTGAATCTAATATTTCTAGACGTCAATGATTTCTGAAAAAACTATAGTGCGTATCCGTCACAATGTTTATTTTAACTGATACATCACGTATAGCTGCTTTAGTCAACACAACGTGTAGACTTCATTCATACTATCAAAGTAAAATTCTTTTAACGTAATTACGTCACCAACAAGATATAGCCGCGATAAGCCATGCCTTCGCGACCGTTAGCTAACTAGACGCTTGGTGCGAAATTTAATTTAACAAGCCGCGGGAAATTCTACCTTAATAATTCGATTATTTTCTTGTTTGTAACATATTTAAGACTTAATAAATACCCCAGTTTTGCACAGGCATAATGTACTAACGATGAATTATAAGTACGCAATATTTATAGATTACCAAAGACAAACAAGTTTTGTAGTAACCTTCACCCAATACTAATTTAGTTTTGCATAATTTTAAAATTATCATATCTTCTAAGTCATTCATGCAAACAATATGCCAAGATGGACAATTTAAACATTCTATACCAGTATATACCAGTTATATTTAGTTACCTAGATATACATAATTGGATAAGGATTCATTTATTTAATTATCAAATACAACATACACAAAAAAAAGTATAAAATGCGTCGTGGTGGTCGAGTGGTTTGACCAGTGGAATACCAATCCGATGTCCGGCAAATCCGGCATATACCAATGAATTTTTCTGAATTCACGAACAATTACTCATTCAAATTGGTGACACTATCGGTTAACTGTGAAGGAAAACATCGTGAGGATATCTGAATCTGAGAAATGTTCTTTTAGTACCTCTGTATGTGGAAAACATAGAACTATGGATTTCTCAGAGCTTAATTAAAATCACCAATACATCGTGGGCTGGCGTAGTGATTGTGGCCATGCCTTCAATCAGAATGAAGCCATTCGCCTTGTAGTGTGTCTCTTACAGGCTGATGATAACAAATTACTTTATAATAATTTGTAAAAGATAAAAATGTTCACTTTTTGGTTACCTTTATGAAATAGATCATTGATTTATATGAATATAATATACATATAATATTTCAAATATTAGTGAAAACCGTATCACAATCTTTTGCTTTGATAATTCAGAGGAGCTAAAAAAACACAGATAAGCGCTTTGTTCTTTAATAGTTGTTTATATGCTATATGTTTCATTAAAAACAAAATTTTAGACTTAAATTTATTGAAGTAATTTTTAAATAAACTTCATTTTTACTTTTACAACTTTTCTTATATGTTTGAGGACAAATTTGTAAGTAGCGTCAAATATCTAAAAAATATTGTAGACGTTATTTCAAACTGTGAACCCTAAACATTGAAAAATATACGATGTACGTAATTAATTATTTGCATAAAACTAAACTTAGAAAAAATCATTTCAGAAAGTCACTCAGACATTTCAGATTCTTATCTAATTACTATCCACTTACTTTGATTATATATGCCGAAAAAAAAATTAATACATTCTCTTGACTTTTAAAGGATTTACCTTGTAACCACAATATTGACTGATAATAAATATTAATGTGTTCAAAAGCATAAATACTTTAAATATATAGTGCGTCTGCCACACCACACTCATAGAGACTTGGTAAAAGATTTTGAAACTGTTTTAGTAAAGCCGTGAAGGCCTATGAGGCTAATAAATTAGTTAGCTTCGAAAAAAATATTTTCAAACTGAAACGAGAAGCTAACCTGGCGAACTTATAAAATGAGCTGCCACATTGCTATAGTTTCAGCAGGACATTTTCCTTCGAAGTACTCACTGACGTGGTATTTGAATACGCGAGTGATGAGAGTGATGAGTCAGCTCCGCGTGTTTTATTATAATTTGTTATTTAGTAAGTACCTATGACTACGTTGTTTACTAAAATGTAATGATTAAATGTGTTTGCACAAAGTCTATTCCCAAATCTATTTACTGTTAGATAAAACTTTTACTTAATATTCCCTAAATTTAAACGTTACTATGTGTATTGATATTGATAGTGTTGTGAAACAAGACAACTTGTGCAGCAAAGCAAATAAAACTTATAAATTATGTATCATAAATTTCAATAATATATAAGTAGTCCGATTTTTTTTTACTTACATCAATTTAACATTTGTTTGTTTCAGTATACTAAAATCTCAGAGCGTAGCTGTATCATATAAGATGTAGGAAAAATATTATAATCGTCAATGAAAAGTGTTGTTTCTTTTCGAACTGACTACACTGTTGGTCTGGCAAGGCCACTACAGTTTTATCGGACAACTAAAGGGAGCGCTAAAGGCACTCACCTGATTTTATATAGGCAACCATCACAGGGGCGCACGGTGCGCCTGGTCTTGAATTGTCACCGAATATCCCGAGTCGAACTAAGCTAACTGTTATTTCATATAAATATGAATTTGTGAAATATAGACGTGTACCATGCTCTATATCTGACTATTAAAACTACTACTAAAACTGACTAGTAAATTAATGTAAACTAACTCCGTTCGAAAAAGGGATAAAAACAAATCCAAGCAATATGTGTACCTACATGTGTGTATGTGCACGTGTGTGGGGTGATCTGTGTTGTGTTGTAATAACTAGTGTTTGAAAATTTATTCAGTGTCACTATATTTGCGCAAGCAACGTGCTCGAGGGCACCATTCCGGAGGATCAGACCTCAGCTTGAGGCAGCTGCTGAGGGAGGCCTAGGTATGTGTGCTGGGGCAAAATTCACTATATGTGATTACTTGGACATGAGCTGGAAATTAGCTAACGAAATTTCTTCAAGAGGATCGGTGAAAATAAATCGCGGACGTCTTTTGCACCGTGACGCGTCGGGTACGGTGTTATAAGTTGCGGCGGATACCACCTAACGAACTGGGATGATACATAGCGCTATCGAAAAAACTAGTTGTGAGTGTTTTGACGTACTCCCAAATAGACGGCATCTCCAGGTCCCTATGGAGGTTGACTCTCCGGATGTATTACGGGGTACCTACCGCTTTACGTAGAAAACAGTTCTATAGCTTTTGTAATATTTCAAAGTTATACCTTGACATATGCGCGAGAACAGGACAGCTATATGTCAGAATAGGATGAATACACATCTTATACAAGGTAGTCTTATGTCTGAGGGATATTTTACTTTTTGAGCATATTAACGGATGTAAACGACCCAAAACCATACCGGTTTTGTTTCGCACTCTTTCTACATATGCTTTAAAAGATAGGTGCCTATCTAATGTAACTCCGAGATATATGACCTTAAGGGCCCAAGAAGTCTCGGTTTCGTACTGCCTGAGGAGCTTTAGATTCTTAGGTCCCGGACGATTTACGGGGTCGAAAAATATCGCGATGCTTTTTTCAGGATTGAACTCTATTTCCATTGACGATACCATTCACGGAGTGTGACGATGGCCCGATTGGTTCAATTTCTAAGAAAGTCCGGCCACCAACTGGCAGCGTATATAACTGTATCATCAGAATAGCAACCTAATTCGATCCCCGGGGACCGGTGTGCCAGACCTTATCGAAGGCCTTGGCGACATCGAAAAAGACTGCTATATTGCGTTTCGGTATAGGTTTATGCGGGGTGACTTTTTTTCGTGGATTTTCGTTAAATTTAGAAAAAATGTACTCCGTGAGGTGGTATACTTGATTCGTATATGAGTGCTTAGCGAGAAATTGCCGTATTGAAGATGCAGACCAGGGGAACTATGATGTGGTCAAGAAGGACCCCATCAGGACCTGGGGATTATCTAAGCTTGAAACGCTTGATGGCGGCCGATACTTCATTGAAACTAACCGGGGTTACGGTATCCGCTCAAAGAGACGTGAGAGAACGTTCTAACGGGTGTTCGTTCGATCCGATACGGACAGGGTCGGTGTTAGCAGTGTTCGGAGAACATTACTCCTCTAAATTCGCGGTAAGATATTCCGCTTTGTCGATACTTTCGAACGTGGGAGGAAATCCAGGACTTATTTCTAACGGGAGCATGGGTGCATTAAGATCTGATTTGAATCTACGTACTATTATCCAATACGTCACGTGGGACGGCTGGATCTCCTCCAGAAGTTTGTCCCACCTGGCGGCTCAGATTTCTGAAATACGAGATCTAACTAGTTTACGTAACGAACGTAACCGATCACGATAATTTACAGACGGGTAAGTGTCATAGGCTTGAGTCATGGCATTCTTTTCCATAATAAACGCTCTCACGTTGTCGAGGAGTATAGAGCGACGATCGTTCACCGCTTGTACCTCTTTCGAGGTTTCCCTAACGGCGGTCTGAACAAAGTCAACCAGGGAATCGATAGTCTGTTCCGCGTCGGCTTTAGACACCAACGCGCCCAAGATTCTATGTAAGCTATCCGAGGAGGGATTATCTTTTAAATATCTACTGAGCTTCGCGTAATCAGCTACGCACGCGGGCTGACACTCGATATGGGAATTCGAACCTAGCTGTTATATCACGGGGTGGTGGTCTGAATTCAAATCATGTACAACTTGTATGAGCAGTACCGGAAGCGTGACATTCTTTAAAAGTGCTACATCTATTAGTGTCGGACGACAGTGATTCGAATATTGAGTGGGTTCCAGCGGGGCTACGATGTCAAAAACGAGATCGCTACCTTGCTCGTCGAGAATTTGCCCGTTGCGAGAAGTACTCGGACTGTTCCAGAAAACGTTTCCACTGTTGAGGTCCCCGACTATGATGACCGAGTTTCCTCGCGCGAACATCGCCTCTAAGTGGGACTTGAGAAGCTCTCTATTCGGTGAAAGATATGCTATAGATACCCTTCATACTGACACTTCCATATTAGAAAGAACGGGCGTCTCTATCGGCATACAGTACAACGAACATTTATAATAAAATAAAGTGCCGCCCCCGCGGGTGATACGATCGTTTCTGACTATATTATAATTCGCGATCCGGGGATTGCCCATTTTCGGTTTTGTAGGTAGTGTTTCCTAAACTATAATGAAATATCTATTTGACTATCGCGTAAGAAATCGGTTACTAAGTCGCGTTGTGTATGGAGACTTCTCGCGTTAAGAAATAAAATACAAAGACTGCGCGGTTTTATTCTATTTAACGCAGCGAGTTTTATTTATTACTATTTACGGAGGCGCAGGCGAGGCGTCGTGTCATCACGACAACGCCTGGGAATGAAGAGAGCACGTTAAGGAAGCCAATGTCCCTATTACTATTAATTATTTTATTGAACGCGACGATCTCCTCAATATCGTGTTCAAGCAGGACCTGTGTCAGCCAATCGATGCTGGGAATGAAGAGAGCACGTTAAGGAAGCCAATGTCCCTATTACTATTAATTATTTTATTGAACGCGACGATCTCCTCAATATCGTGTTCAAGCAGGACCTGTGTCAGCCAATCGATGCGTGACTAAGATTGAGAAAACGTGGACAGCCAGGGTAGGCATCGCTCTCTGTGGCTGGGGCTGCGTCTGAGGCTTGAGAACCTGAGGTTATGCCTTAAAGCCCAGTGGGCTACGGAGGCCCGCCAGGACTGGAGGGCGAGCGGCATAGAGGGTGCCTCGCGTGGCGTGGGAACCGGCGCTACCGGGATACAGGAGGTACCCGGCAAGTCAGGGAAGGCCTCCACGGATTTGAGAGCTTCGGCTTGTCTCGCTTGGTGGGGACGTTGTGTGCGCAGCGCGTGGGGGACTTGCCATAGGTCGCAAGGTGACCCACGTTACCTCAGAGGACGTGGCTCGTGGGCTCGAGAGTGTCGGGAGTGCGTGCGCACTCCTTCGTAGGGTGGTCTAAGCACTTAACTCTAAGCACTTAACGCACCTGGGACAAAGATGGTAGTTTGCATGCTGAGTGACTATAACTGTGACAGTTATGGCACTGCGACGGAGTATGGGACTTGCAAGGGGTTTCAACGGTGATGCCGGTGACACCACAGACAGAGGTGAGGCCGAAAATGGCCTTACCCTCTTGTGATCGGTCAAGGACGACCAGGATATAAGGTATCCTATGTACCTCTCGGAAAGGAAAGTCTTGCTCCTTAAGGGAGCCTGAGAAGTCATCGGTCGATATCTCGACCGGAACACGTCTAACTACGGCGCGAAGGAGGCGCCTTTCCTCGAGCGCGAAAGTGAAATAAGCGAGCTTCCTCTCTGGGAGAAGAGAAGTAAGCTTACACGGTGGTCAGTGGTGGACGAGACTTTTACTTGAATACCTGTGGGAGTATTCAAGGTGGATGTGTACCGGATATTCTTTTCGTTTAACTAAGTAGATATTGTGGATGACTTGTCTTGTATAGTAACGGGGGCGGGGTGCGGGGCTTCTTAGCCTCAGCTACAAAACGCGTAGCATGGGCTTGGAAGCTACCTAAGCCAGCACGCATGTGAGATGAGACGGATGCAATTACGCCCTCTACTAGTAGTATCATAGTTATCGGGACTTCCGTACCCGATTCTGAATCTGAGGCGTGTGACGTGACGGTAACGGGCAGTTGCCGCTTTCGGCTTAAGTTTGTAAAATCATCGTTCGTGATTGCGGGGGTCACGCTGGTATCAAGCTCCATGTCAGAATCAGGGCTAGAGCTCGACATGGGAACTTCAAATACTCCTGTATCTACCGGTATCTCCTGGAATAAAGGTGGCGCCAATGACGCGAAAGAAATCGTGGTTGCTAGACGGGGAACGCACATAATATTATCCGATGACGTTAACGAATTCCGTGAATAACGATGGGGCGCGAGTAGCGACAAGATATCGCAGCCTATCGAACTGTTCCTGTAGTGACGCCATGCCGTGGTTTAACGGAAAAACGACGACAAAACAAAAGAGGGTGCGCAAAAACGAATTCTCGGAACGCTCCACGCACTTGTTGTCACAGTTAACGTTAACACGCGGGTCGCACTAAAAAGTGCGGTTTACGATCACACAAACAATCGCACAAAACACTTTAAACAGGTACGTTTCTCGGAAGTAATTGAAGTTCAAAAACACAATAGTATTAAGCGATGAATCACTCGATAGTACTGCTCACCTAAACGACAATTTATTAGTTCACGAAACAACATCTGGTGCGCATCGGACACGTCCTTACGGGATGGCTACTGGATCGGAACTCCATGAAAAGTGTATTAAAATTCATTACTTACTTTACAAATAAAGGTACAGCAAAGATACGAAAAATTACTTTGCTTTATATATTGTATTTATAGATTCCAGCGGGCCTCAAAATATAATTATTTTATTATCACCTGCATAACTTTCAAGTATTAAGAGTGACAGTGGAATTCAGAATTTATTAAATGAAGTAATTTAATATCATGTATATGTAAATATTTTGAATTATTCTAAAGTAACTGATAAACTGACAGCGGAAACGTAGTACATAGTTCGGTCATATTGTTATGTCATAGAGACAACGGAATGTGTTAGGGTCATTGAACATTCGCCTCGGTAAACGCTTTTGATGTAATGCCGATACCAACCAAAAATAACCATCGTTCGTGTTGCGGGTGGCGGCAATGACCGAGGGGGGGGGAGGCATTGCTCGGGAGCAGGGCAACGGACATTGCATAATGTGTTAGTAGAAAATACGTTCTTGTGCTGGCTGTCCCTTGTTGTTATGCGCTAGACATTAATTCTTCTCATTTTACTTTATGTTATTAAGATATATGTGTACTTAATTACCTCTGGGAATATTACGAATAATTGGTATGAAATGGTAATAAATATAATGAAATGTATGCTATGACTGTTATGAAATCAATAAATAGATTTATATACATATTGTCCAGTATCCGTGAATTGCTTTGCGTGAAAATGTTTCTTTCTCTCTGTTATCTTCTTCGTTTCTGGATAGATTGTGAACGGTTTTTTAAATTATTTATTTTATATTTCTCTTTTACTGTTCAGGAAAGTAAAAAAAGGTTAAGTATATCTACACAAACATTTTTTTTATATCGTGTAATACTAAACCTGTCATATCTTATAAGACAATCATAGAAAATTGTGCGATGCACAATATTATCGTTATTAAATACCCAACATAACCATAACATTGAATTATGTGATGCTTACACCGATAATAATTGGATTATTCAATAACAATTAATTATTATATTGATCTAAATACCGTTGCAAATAACCCGTTTTTGTTTGATAATATTTTGAAGATAAAACAGATACTGGGGCTAAACTTTCCTGAATCAGAGAAATATAAAAAAGTGTCTTAACGTTTGTCATATTGTATACAGAGAGAGTATTTTATTTTAAATTCGTGGCTTATATGAATAATAGTTTTCGGAACAATTAAGTGTACTCATATTATAATAACAAATCTATCAAAGTTTATTGAAATAACGTCAAACATTACCCCCGCGTTTCTCAAAAACGACACTGACATGCTTTTTGGCGATTTTCGCGGGGTTTAGACATGAATTTTGACGCCTACTTCAAAGGCACGGTCGTTGAACATACTGTATTTAGCCGTGCCTATATATATAATGTGGTGTAATTATGCAATGTGGTCCTATATTTTGTCTATATTGCTTAAATAATAGAGATACATTTTGAATGTTTCGAATCGTTATATAATTAAATCTCTTTCAATATATATAGACATCGGTGATAGAAAATTACTCCTTTTAAAGAACTTTGTATTCCATTGTAAAGATATCTACACTTAACAGTTTGGCAAATGTTATAACTATTGGCGATTGGTCCCGGGAAGATATTTAATTGATACTTGGGTATGCAGGTGGATACTAAAGTAATAATATTCTGAAGCCTGCTACTATTTATAAATATTACAGAACAAAGTTATTTCTCAGCTATCTGTATTTTCCAAGTTCTTCTACACTACGTAACAAATTTAGATACAGCTTTCACCATCGTTTAGAGATTGTCTTCTGCTAATATAACATGGCTAAATGTAGCTTTTAGTATATTATGAATTGTTTTTTACTGGCTGAGTAGCAGTAAATATTACATTTTGATAAAAAAAATTGTTTAAATTGGTATAGAATCAGTGAATAGATTTATTCAAACACTAGCTAGTGCGCTCGCGACTAGGGCATGCAATATTCATCTGATTATATTATTCGAGTTTTACGAATACCACTATCAGTACTATTAGACTTTTAAGAGTTTTTCGAATACCTTTGTATTATTGAATATCTAAAACGATGAATATTCTGTAAGTCTTGTTTCATAACAATCATACCTATAATTGCCTTAACACGATTACCTAGATACATATTGACAACATAATAATTGACTAAAATTTTTTTTGAGAACTGGCTTTACGCTGTTGGCTTGAGAGGCCTTCACAGCTTTACCGGACTAAAAATTAACTAACATGTAAAGATTGCCAAATACATGTTAGTCAACTAGCATTTCCTTTTAAAATGTGTAGCTTAAACCTGTGCTTTATGCTCAAACATAAAGCACATTAATGAGTATTGCAGCAAGAACAACACAGAAGTCATAGTTTTAAATATTTAATAAGTACTCTCATCAATGATTTCCTTGGCGTGACAAACTAGAAAATAAATCAAATTTGAAGGCAATAATCATGACAAAGAAATATAACAAAATTACAAATTTAATTATTAATAAGAACACATGCTTCGTAGTTTAAAAACATATTGTGTCGATATTAGTACAAATTGATACATACAATATTTATTGAATAAAATTATTGCATTATCTTTCTTTGTAAGGGCGATTGATGTTAGGAAGTTGTATATTGTTTTACTTGAGACTCACATGTGATTTATTATGTTACAAGTTAAGAGTGCCGGTGATAGTAAAATGTTCGTTGTTGTCCTCTCCAGCTATATTGAATGACAAAGTTCCTCAGGGTTATGTAGGTGTATAGTTCTTTTACATTAGGATTGCTCAACTATTCGAAGATCTCGAATACTTGGGCCAGCATTATTCGAATAGTAAATATGGGCGAATACCCGAATAAAATGAATACTCAAATAGTATGCCTTACCCGCGACTTCCTTCTAATGAAATTGTTTTCTTTTTTTGTATTTATGGAAAATACGCGTCTGAATTTTATTAAAAGCTATTTTTTTTCGTAATTGTAGTTAGTGTTTAACATGTTTACTTATTTCGAATTACCTCTGTTTAATTTTATTATGGTTGCTTTGATCCTATGGAAAAACGTAATAATTAATAGTTTATATAACATTTTTAAAATACATATTTTCTAAGTCAATTCGAAAACACTTCAGTAATTTATGAGGTTAGAACAAACAAACAATAAACATTTTAATTTTATTCATACTATCACCCCGTCACAACTACCTACGCGTGCATCACAAGTATCTAAAGGATTTGGATTCATTATATAGACTTTCATATTTACAGTTCAATGAAGCTGTGTTAATATCTTTCAACATTTTTTTTTTTGTGGCGTGTAATATTCAATCACGATATCGACTTACGATATAAATATAATAATAAATTTTATTCAATGTCCCGATTTTAAGTTTATTTTGCAACATTAACAACTATAAAATTACTAGTAATACGTTTAGAAACAATAAAATAGATCTATGTTTTAGTAACATAAAACAAAGAAACAAAAATAATTAGTATATAAAAAGCGAGTGGACAAGCCACGGACAAATTCTAGTATATTTATGTATCAAAATAAAAAAAAAACCATCGAAATATTTCGAATACGCACTAAGCTTTTCAGATAATTATTGTACTAGTAATATTTATTGTCACAAAACGTAATAAAAACAAACGAATATTGATTGAATGAGAAAACTTCTAAAACCTTAATAAAATTGGACATTATTGGTACAATTTACTAGTATTGCATTAAATTTTAAAATCATTATTATTAGGAGCGATATAAATCACAAATTATAAGACGACGTATCAATAAGGCCCCAATAAAGGGTCCCGATTGACAATAGTAAAATAAAAGTGTACTTTATGACGTGGACATAAGAGATATAATCGTAAATTTGGGACATTAATTGTCCTTACTGTGTGTGACCTTGTGCGAGAGCAACTTGATGTGCTGTCCCTTTCATACCTATAGGTGATCAAATATTGTTTGCTTTTTCGTACGCCGCCATAACTTCAGTTGAATACTTTTTTGTTATATGCTTTAAATATGCTAGTATTTGAATATAATTTCACCTAATATTAAGTGACGACGTGGCTTAAGATGGTAAGCTAGTAAAAACGTTGAAATGGATTGGCTCTCAACTGCAGCTGCTGGACACATCTGTAGGTCTTTGATGGCAAATTTCTAATTCGAGGTTGACCAGAGCATGATCAGATGGGCATTATAATATACCTGACTTTTATCCTACAAAAAATCCGGTATGTTGCTGGAGTTTGAATCTACACCGAGCAACGCGATATCTAAGCACGTCTACCATTAAGTCATCATCGTTTTAAAATAAATAATATCGGCTAACAAGTAATGTACAGCAACTTCTATAAGTTGTAATGAATTGCATAAAAATAGTGATAAATTACTGTAAAAAAATCATTATTCCGGCTATAAAATTGCCTAAACCAAATTTGTCTACTTTGAAATTAGATTTATTGAGTGAAGAGTACGGATATAATATACCGCACTGCTCTGCGTAGGAAGTTTGGCAACATCGCATTGTTTTAGGAGTTACCAGAATCCGTTAAATAAAAGATAATAATTAGTATATCCAGACGCTATAGGATTTGAAGTGCGGGTGGGAGTGCCGAGAGTTTGCCATGTCGTCAGTGATATACGTATAATTATATATTAACAGGTTATAATATTTTTGAATAAAAAGTCGTTTTCATACGATTAAATTAATTAATTAACCGACATTCGCAGAGATTTTTCTTCTACCTAAAGTAGAAGTGCCAGACGTCAGTATGTTAGCATATATAAGGACGGAAATTCATTCCCGGGATGTATATATATATATATATATATATATATATATATATATATATATGAATATATGAATCCCACCCTAACCTTATAAACTCTGTAGCTATTTTTTTAACACTAGTTGTAATTTTTATCTTCCAAATTCATATACGCAAACGTGGTGTCGATAGCCCTGGCCTTCAACTTTCATAAATTTTGATTATTGAAGGCGTTCATTTGCGGAAATTTATCATTAAATATTAGTATGGACCTTATTTTGCACTTCCGGCTAGAATTGATTGGTTCAACTGTCAACCAACGACGCGTTTAATTACAGTTTTCTGTTGTTTCAGTTGCTGATATTTTGCTTTTTCTAATACTAATTTCAGATTTAACTTTTGCAGGTACACGTCGCAGAAATAAAATCAAACGTTTTTTGTTGCAATGAGATAGAGCTGCGGTAAATCAATGTTAGGCGGAAGTACAAAGAAACGGTCGCTCTAATATTTTACATAGATTTCCATATATCATATGAACAACTTATTTTGTTGTTTATGCACCATGCACCATATTTTTACACAGAAGTAATTCATGTTGAAGCGATGATGGCTCAGTTGGTAGTATGTTCGGACATAGCGTGGTAGAACGTAGGTTCGAATCCTAGCAACTGAGTTGGAGCTTTCGGTGAAGGAAAACATCGTGATGAAACCATAGCATGGTGGTAGGCCTTTTTCTAAGTCCGTCTGGCTAGCTACCACCCTCAAGTTGAAAATCTGTCTCTAAGCACCAGTTGGTGTGTTCCGGTAGCTGCACTAGAGAGTCAGTCTCCACATAGACCACATCATCATTTAACACCAGATGAGATAATGGTCAAATGCTGACGTATAAAGTATAAAAAAAAATGTATAATTACTTAGGTCTATTACACTCGAGGTGGCAGTTAAAATGAATTATTAATGTATACGCTTCATTTGTCACTATAAAATATGCAAATTTTACGACACAATAGGGATAAGAGAACAATGTCAAGGAAGTTTCAGCCATTTATCCTTTATGTTAAGATCTTGTGTAAGCTTTTACCTAACATTTGATATAATATAGTACATAAGTTCGCAATATATAACGTCTGTACAATACATACAATTAAATGAACGTGGGTTTGGTTTGTACAGAGTAATCTTCAAAATGTCTGAACCGATTTTAACAAGATTTTGACTTGCAGATAAAAAACTTTACAAAACTATTACAATGTACTAGCTTTACTATAAAGTACTGCTCTATCCGATTTCACATGGTTGTATGATAAAAATAAGACCAAATCTTCCCTTTAATGTATGCAATGAAATGAATTGGCAACTACCCTCAAAGAATTAACTACTATCTTCTGTCTTTTATAAGGTTTACACTCACTCTTTTGTGAGGTGGTTTTTTAACACATATTTGTCTCTTTTCGATATGATTTTTAAAGGATTTTCTTTTATACAAACCTTGTCCTGACAATTACAAACATGACAAAAAAATAATTTGCCGTATTGCAGCTGTTCTATAGTGGCGCTTTTAGATAAAATCGGATTTTTTTTTGTTTATATAAAATAATATAAACGTAAAAAGAAAGATTGAAAATCAGTCTAAAGTGATTATGCATCAGGAGTAACATGTTTAGCTATCGCGTCAATCGACGTAGGTTTGACTCTTGCAATGAGCCGGAGTTTTCGGTGAAGAAAAACATCGTGATGAAACCATGACATATTGGTGGGGCATTTTCTAATCCACATCTACCTAACTACCACTCTTAATGCCTGCCTCCCCTAATGTTAGCATAGAACAATCTTAAATCATGATTCTTTTGCCCTGCCAGGCTAACAGTGTAGGTCAGTTCGAAAAAAAAATCATTTTTCATTTCAAAGTCAAAATTTTCAAACGTTTCAAACATTTCAAAACGAGAGTATAGAGAGAATACACAATTGGGTGTGTGTGTGTGTATATGACATATCCGCGCTTATACGATTACTATCTAATTTTTGATCCCTTTTACTTTATGGATTATTTACATATATATTAAGATGTTTTCGATAAGCTGTTTTATGTAAAAAAAATTGTTTTTGAAGTAAAAACGGCTTTAGACGCATTGAAATTGAAACGTCACGCTCGAGTCGGTGGCGCTGAATCAGGTTTACTCGGCTCCCGTCGACATCAAGGGCGCTCAGATTCACTCAATCGTGTATTATCAGCTTCGGTTGTCATAAACTCCGTTTGCTGTCTGACAAAGAGCATATAATTTGAATAATTAGGTTTTTAATGTAACCAAAAATTTGTTTAGTATATAATCATCGTAGTATTTCAAATGTGCATTTTACTATTATTTATTTGCTTATAAACAATGAAAAATCTGTATAATCTTTAATGTGCATGAATTTATTTATAACTTTCACTTCTATCGTCTGTTCATAAGTACATACCCGTTTTCTTTTTTTTATAAACGAAATATACCTATATAAAAAGGAATGAAAAGATAGAAGGCATATTTACCATTGTTTCGAGTAAATAAATGACGTATGAATCTCGTAAAAATTATATTATGTCGTAAAAAAATACATTTACTTTTATAGACAGAAGTTGGATACAAGACTCGTACGGGCGTAACTTTTCGAACAGGTACCTACCTGCTTACTATCATTTGGATCACATCCAAGAAATTAAAATTTCAACTATACTTTGTTATTTAATATCGATCTTTTTTAAATTAAAAGTAAATGTTTTAACTTATACTATTTTGTAAATACCATTGCGATTCATATTAGACTCATATTACAAATTCCTTGAAACATTAATTGTCATCTTTCCATGTGTATTTATTTGTTTTTTTGCTGCGTCTGTCTGTCTGTCTGGATGTTCGCGATAAACTCAAAAACTACTGAACTGATTGTAATGCGGTCTTCACCAATATATAGAATAATTTACGGGGAAGGTTTAGGTATATAATTTGTTAAATTTTATTTGTACAATAGTTGAAATACAATGATAATTGTTGAAAGAATCGGAAAAAGTCAAGCCGCCTTAAGCGTTTCATGCACATAAGTATATATTTTTTTATTATCAGGGCAGGACAACGTCCGCCAGGCCTGTTAGTTAAATATAAAACAAAAGAGTGTTCTTGTTATTTTAGTAACTTTTACATTAATAATTAAATATTATTTTGAAAAGAGAACAGTTTAAAGAAAATCCTGTAAAATTATTTTAAACAAAATTAAAATAATAATAATAATTTAATGACACACAAAGGAAAAATATGTTTTTTATATTACAAAAACGCTATATTAATTCTATTATAGCGGCATTGTGTTAAAAATTATTACCGAATGAAGGTAGAACAGTTTTTGAATCCCCGAAACTGAGCTCAATTGCAACAAATAAAGTATATAAGATATTTATAAGGGATTCTGCATAGATTTAAAGGCGTTTCCATTTTATACGAAAGACTATATATGATGCGGGTAAAGTACATAAATCGGTTATTCTACAAATTAGCTCGCTAATGTGTATATAAACTAGGACTGTGCGTTAGAATGCCGATGTGTTGGACATTTAATAAAAACAGGTACCGCCTGCGAACTAATGGGGAAGGTATTGATTTCATTTGATAACAGAGCAAACATTAATTGCATGTAAAATTTGCCTAGGCAGTATCCTCATTGACTTTGCGTGTGTTGATCATTTCCATAGTTTAAAAAGTAATACATACAGTTCGTTATTCAACTTCTATATAGTTGCTTTTTGGAAAAAAAATATAATAGCTAAGTTGGATTTAGTTTCCAGTTTGAATTAATCTCACATTAGTTGTTATATTCTACCTATGGATAAGAATAAAAACCTACAAAAAAAATAAGCATTCCGATACAGAAAAAAATATACGCCTATTTTAATCTGTTTAGGTTTTTTCTGTTTCAATTACGTTGAGTTTAAGCGTCTTCGTCTGACAATAAAAAATGAACGGCAAAATCATTTAAAGTGAAACGAGAACAAAGAAAAAGAACACAAAAGGTCTCTAAGAAAACGTTAAACGCGAGACATGCTAAAGAATAAAAGTTTTAATCGTGTTTTACAATCCTTTACAAATAAAAATTCATAATTCGTCTAATAAAAATGTAGTACCTTGTGTTTATTAAAATATTCATAAATAAATTACCCTGTAAATTAAAATCTTCTTTTATATGTAAAAGAATAAGTGATTGATTGATTGACATATTACCAGAAGATTTTTTGGAAATTAAACCCTTGCGGTGAAGAAAAGGAGGATGAAAGTTTGTACAAAAATACGTTATATATAAATTTATGTTCTAGGGTATATATATTTAGTTTTATTATTTCTTAAAAAATTTCTAAACAAACCTTTGTTTAAATTGTTTTTTTTTCTTCAAACTAACCTACACTGTTGGCCTGGCAGGGCCTCTACAGTTTCACCCGACTACTAAAGGGAGCGCTTAAGGCACTCATCCGATTTGTTTAGGAGATCAGCGCAAACTGTCACCGAGTTTCCCGATCTGACTTTTTTTTTATTATCGTGGGGAAATCCCTTATGGATACCCATCCTCCCGGGGGAGAGAATGAGTTATGTCCGACTCGCACGGACTAAAACCCCACGGTGTACCGGCCACCGCTTTAAATTGGGGCGGCATGGGACCGTGCTGAACTATCACCATGCCGCCCCCAGCGGTCAGCCCGGCGAAAGATGGCCGCCGGGCTCCGTCCTTATAGGGAGGTACACTGGGTACACGACCAGCTACCTTCCCTCGTCCCCCGAACCTGTGTAATGAAGAGATAGGCCCCCCGGCCCATCTCCTCAGGTCCAGCTACGGCCGGCCCTCCTTTGGAGAGTGTGATCTGACTAAGCTAATCTAAGCTAAGCTATCTATCCATTTCATACACATCTGATGTCAGGGCATTTTCATAATTTTCATATGTGGGTAAATTGCGATACCGGGCTCTGACCTTGCAACGGTCAGTTTGCTCTTTAACGTACGTCGGACTAAACACGCTAACGGATCATTTTTTTGTGTGTGTGGTTTTTAGAGCCTTCCAACAGGACAATAAACATTTTCGTGATTACTGTGAGTACGTGTATGTGACGGTGCACCGTAAGAAGGAGGTACAACAGCCCAGGTTAGTGGTTTGCCTTGTATGGGTTTATAAAAATACCGGACTGAGGGTTGAACCAGGCCATCCCGGATCTGCGTGGAATATTCGCCACAATATCTGAATTCGTGAAAATGCATGGTCATACATGCATGCATTTTCACGAATGTACATGTCTATTTTGCATCTGACTACTAAGTTATATGAATTATTTCAGCCCGAAAACAGCAAAAAAACAGCCCACCAGTTTAAATTGTGATTAGACTAGCCAAAAATATTACTATAAACATTACCGGAGTTTTATTCAATTAGTCCACAAGCAATTTGTTTTCAACTATAGTTTCATAACGACGTCGTACGTGTACTTATATGAAATGTAACAAAGTGCGTTTATTATGCTAAGTATTGTCTTTACCTAAATAATTCCTTACCAATGCAAGTAAATACAATAAAGCTTCCATACTGTTACAAACAAAGACGTCCCACGAAAGCCTGAATAAGTGTATCAATTAAAAGGTCCTAGTTCCTTTTGCGTTTAAAGAGAAATTCTACTTAAATGTTTAATCAATACTTAGCGTTGCCAGGTAACAATAAATGGAAAGCTACCTCACTTTGCTTTCAAAATAGGAAATTTCGTTTTATGGCTGAAACGAACGTCGTCCGTGTAAATGGTTTAGGTACTTATTTACCAACATTCACGAGTTTTAAGATATATAACTTTTGTCCGCGGTTTTGTTTGGGTTAGTGTGATTTAGCCTTTCCCTTGGGAACAGTACATCTTGTCTAGACAAAAGGTATCCTATGTCCCTTTCTGTACCCCTGAGGATGTCCGTTTTTATACTTCACAAATTGTATTATTGATGTATATATACATTAGTTTGAACTGACGCATCCAGAATATAACAAAGAAGCTTTCCCATTACTTCTTGCTAGAATCTTCTAAGAGTGAAAATGGTAAGTCAGTGTTTGTAAATACTTCTAAAATTTATATACTGGATATTGCCGCTTGCATTCATAAATATTCCTCTTCGAATCTAATTATATTTTATTGCTCAGTTCTTTTCCATTATCAAATTTAAGCTTAAACTCGACTGACACAGAGAGTATTTCCGTAGAAAATAAGTAATTATTATACAAATTTATAGATTAAGATAAGGGCCCACCCCTAAGTGGGTAAGGTGCATACATTTGCTTTTACATTGGTTTAAGTTAAGTTCAATTGAAGATGTATCTTATTTATTGACCCAATTAGGGGGCGGACGGATAAGTTGGCGAGGTCGGGCAAATCGAATAAATGTCCTAAATCGATACTCAGTCGATAGAAAGAGACTTAGTTCGTATCATTCGAATTTTCCATAGATGCTTATTCTGCCACTGATTCGTAGATACGTTGGGTACCGTAAGACAAATGTGCTCAGTGTTAGGTTCACAAATATTGAAATTTCGAATAAAAATTAAAAAAATCACAGTATGTACAAATACTCTGATTACGTGAATGTATTCGAAGTTATCCAGTGTTAGATATATTCACATGAGTATGCTATAAATAGAATTCAGTATATTATATTGAATTTGAGTTTTTGACTCATTGTTTTGTTAGTCGATTTTAGTTACACTAACAAAGTACCAGGCGTGTAAAACGGAAACGGGATACTATCCGTTTCGCTCTAGTCAACGAGTTTAATAAAGAAACGGTTAACACGATTCAATTCTTTGTAGTGCATGCAAAAGAAAATTATGTGAATCCCTCAAATGGTGCCTGGATGAAATGTGCAGTTCTAGTCCGGTGACACTGTAGATCCATGTAGGCCAGATCAACAGTGTAAACAGTTCGAAAAAAAAAAGAATATGCAGTTTCTAAAAAATAAATAAATGACACTTATTCCTCCTTTTTGGAGGCGTGTTTTTTTATAATTTTGTGATAATTGTTTTGATTTGTGTATCCTTACTTATGGATAATCAGTTTTTTTTTGTTTTAAAACAGTAAGTATACAAAACAAGAATTTAATTAATGTTAGTTATCTTATCTAAATAATGAAAGTTTAATAATATATAAATAAATATGTTTGACTTTGGTATATAATTTGTATTTATTTTTAAAATTTACATATCCTTCTTGCTAGTCTGTCCCCTAGTTTAAGAATGAAAACATTTGATATCATTTGAAGAGACTTATAACAATTATGTTATAAAAGATTGATGACGTATTTGTAATTTTCCTTCCAAACTGAACTACGAGATATTAGTTTACTATCGTAAAATCTTTACGGCTACCATACGTAAGAGATGTAAAATGTAACGCCGTATGCAGTTATAACATATATAACATTAAAATAAACACACATTCAAAGTAAATATATCATATAGCTTGTTATTTATTCATTAACGTCAAAGACAGCGCCATCTTTCACGTGGTGTAATTTGAAAACTCATATTAAGTCTACATTCAGAGTATGTGAATTTATGTGCGGTAGAAAATTGTTCCGCCCGCTATCACATTTCATAAACAAAAACATTTTCATTATACAAATCGCTTGCCTAATCAACAACTTTTAAATATAATATTTTCTGAGGCGTAACTAATGTTTGTAATTATAAAGGAATATACAAAATTAAAGTGTTCATTAAACTTTATAAAACTAGAAACTGAATATGACGTCGAGTTCAGTTCTCATGAACACAAACTAAAACCTTATGGTAAGTACGGTGTATTTATATTGATTGGAATATAATTCTTTATACTTTGGACAAAAAAGCAGACCTTATAACGATATATAGTGTGACTTAGAAATGAGAAAAACAAAGACTGGATAATCGAATGGATCTCGACAAAGTGTTTTCTTATTATATATTTACCTGACTAATCTAAGGATTCATGAAAGAAGATAGGGCTATCTTCAGTAACTATACGATTAAAATAATCAGAATATAATGAAGTAATTAAAAGAATTATATGTCATTCATTATTCTTTTTTGTATTAATTTAGCTATGGATAGCGTATAAACTGAATTATCTCTGTTTTTAATACTTGTGAGTACATGTGTGTAGTTTCTAAGCGATGTAAGTTACTCGGATGAGATCATCTAGAACCTTATAATAAATAAGAATATTCCAAGGAGTATAGTATACGAACACACAGGTTATTGTCAAGAAATATATGTGTTCGATACATTCTAAAAGAAGCAATATAGATGGTATCTTACACAAAATATAAAACTGAGCCAAATAAAAAAAAAAAAATCCGACTCATTACAACTTCTATAAATATAACTTTTCAACACTTTGCAGTCGTCGCCGTATTATTTAAAGCCTCAACGAAACTTTTGCAGCGTAACTTTAGTGATTTTAAAAGAAAATAAACGATATCAAACTCCTACGATGTGAAAATACAAGACCGTGAAGAACAACTTGATATAAGAGAATGTAATACGACGTATGACATCATTGTCTTCTCGTTGTTAAAAATAATATATAAAAACAATGAATAATATCGATGTAGTCGTTTACGAATATCCGCTGGTAAGAGTCCCAATGCTGGGCAAAAGGCCTATCTTCGTGCGAAGGTATGGGCATAATGATCTGGCCACGACGTATTCGTAAATTCAGACTCCGGGAAAACTATCATTGTATTTTCTTTCTTACATATAGGCTTAGATTTCCTCACGATGTTTTCCCTTGGCATCAGCAGATGGTGTATACCAATTTGGATTATTAAATGTAATGAATTCCTTAAAAATCGCACACACTTTGAGGTTCAAGCCTAAGGCCAACGATCGATATACCACCACTCAAACCACTCGACTACCACGACTTATACTTAGAAATTCATGGGCAAATACTTCTAGTCTGGCATCCACTGTCCGATTTTGCTATTGATTACTAACAAGCTAATTTTCCGTCAGTAGTATGATTTTGATGAGACGCCCAACTTTTTCTATTTACAAACATTTTCGTTTGTGGTAACTGACAGCGGTATCAGGGTAAAATATGTCGATTTAATGATTCTCAAAAATGTACTATTAGCTGTTTTTTTTTTCGTTAAATCTCAATAAATTATCTGAATTATTCGAAAATATATTTGTCCTGTTTGATCAAAGAGTTCCCTTCTTCTAACACGTATCGATAACGTGGCCATCAAATATGATTTACGAGGACGTTAAATCTACTATAACGCGATCGAAGCTGCGGGCAAAAACTAGTAAACAATGTATTTTTGACGACGTGAATAAAAACCAAATTAATGCGCTGTCACCCATAAAAACAATTCCGATATATTATGTAGGTATATCATTCGGTTTCTCGACTTAGAACAATACTTAATAGATGAATTGTGGGAGAAGAATTGATAAAGCGACGTATGTCTGTGGGTGTTTGACATTTATCTGTTGGATTGGAGCCAGAAGAGTAGTGGTAGCATACTTGTAGTGCAAGTTTAGTTAGTACCTCTTGTGATACAATTGAAAAGTTTACTTGAAAGTATTTGTACACTTACTTCTTCTTAACAGTTTTGGCTATATATGTATTCTTTAAAAAAAACACGTACGATCAGACAACGAGAGAAATTTGTTAATGTATAATAAGAAATGAAATCAAAAAGTTTCATATAATGGTGTAGAGAAAATACTAATTTATCAAAAATGAGATTTAACATAGTACATTAGAATAATATAAAAAATTCTAAAAAATAAAGATTTTATGTTTTTTTTAGGATACACAGCCGACAACGCAATGCTCGAATTTCCACACTCGCATGTATATATACTTATATGTGTTGAGAGAGACGGAGAAAGAGAAAATCATATGAAGGGTATATAACACTTTTCCTTACGTGACGATTTCTACGAGTCAACTCTTACCGCAAGCCGCGTTAAAGAACTTCGTGCCAACAACAGTCTAAGAAGCTTTGTAATATATTTTTTGAAATTGAATTAAATAACATAACAATTCGATAAGAACAAAAACGTCTAGTTCCTTCTAAATTATTAATTAGTCGGAAAAATATAGTAGTATACACAGCCGCTTACAATACGCTATACTTGCAAAGATTCCCATGACAGTAATGAATGAAAATTCTATTGTGCTATGTAAAAAGTGTAAATTAGTAAAAGCCATCATAATTTAAATTGCATAGATTTATCACTTCCAAATATCGTAAAATAATTGATTTTTCTCCATAACATTATATAAGCTTGCTTCTATTCATACAATTTCCGAAAATGTTTTGGTTACGACGAATTTTGTTAGTAATTTTATTGACACTGGCTTCCTTCCAACATCGTACTGACGTCGATGCGACGCATGTTGATCGCATTTTATAGATATTTACTTGTATGTACACGACAATTGTATTTGTAGAATCCACAAGGTTTATCGTGTAGGAGGCAACCAGTTCTGGTAAATTGACAAACATTAAAATATACCATTTGATATAACAATTTCATGGTAGTAATACAAATGTTTAAAAATACATCATTTCTGTCGATATATAAGAATTTTTATATGAGAAATACTTATTTAATATTATTAGCTTTTGTTTGTGGCTTCGCTCGCGTTATTGTCGATTTAGCGTATCTGTGCATTTTTCCTGGGTGAAAGATGCTCCATGTCCATTTCTGAACCCTTGACAACGTGCGTGTAAAAATTTTATAACGATCGATTGAGTAGTTAAGGCGTAAAAGAGCAACAAACCGATAATCTCATTTATAATATTAGTATAAGATGTTTAAAAATAGAAAATATATGAATGATTTTTTTTCGTACTGACTACACTACACTACACACACCGGACTACTTACATAGGAATGTACTTTATGTGTGTCATACTTATTCTTCTCCTTCCTAGCGTTTTTCCGGCTTAGTGCCAAGGTCCACTTTCCGACTTAGCGTCTTCCACTTTGCCCGGTCTTCGGCATCCTTCTGTGCGAAGTTGTTCTCATGTCATACTTATTGTAAATAGTCTAGTGTAGCACATTTATTTTGCGTTGATTCACTTTATTTTGATGAATAAAAAATAAATATATTACGGATACATATATTTCTATTAAATATACTCATTTATATTTTCTACTTTTATTTAGTTTGTCACGTTTATGTTTAATCCCTATTATTTCATAAAAGCTTGATTATTTTAATATCGTTAAAAATAAACATAACCAATAATTGATATTTGAAATATATCCTATGCCATTTTCTAGATTATAATATTTGTATAAACTTACTGTTACAGCTTTAAAATATTATTACAGGTGTATTACAATAACTATAATAAACAAAACAAAACAAAACATTTATAATTAGTTGTTTAAAATACTAATAACTTTTAAAATGTTACGAACCCCACATACTCATATTAATCTCCAACATAAATATATATATGATGACATGACAAAAGAGATATATATAACTTTACAAATACCAAACAATCGTATGATTTCTTCAGAGTAGAGATGTGTTTCCCTTTAATACGAGGTTCCATTGTCGAGAGTCAAAGGGTGAAATAATCGTGGTGTGAATAATAAAAAGACAATTTGCGTTTCACGATGTGAGTCCTCGGCAAAGTTGAACGAGCGCCTAGCTCTAGAGGAGGCAGGCGACGCGACGCGGCTTTATGAATCGGTCCAAACACTACAATTTTTATAAGCAACTTACGTCACAAAGACTTCTCGAAATTATTGTATTGTATAATGCCCTTCATACAAAACATGAAATTGTATTTAGCGGTTTAGTCGAAGGACACGACAATTTTGTCCAAATAGATCACGGTCACGATACAGTAATAAGCAATACACGTCACAGTAATTGTTTTAAAGTACGCGTTTCGATGTCACTCAGCCTATGTCCTGCCGCAGAAAGGATTGGAAGCAGACATGATAACGTTATACAGAATTGCGCTATCATGAAAACAATACATTTTTTTGATTTTGTAATGAAAATTGCTTTTCATTACCCTTCATTGTATATTCTTATATTAAAGAAAAGAAAAGAAATCGGTTATAAAAAGTGTATAAAAACTGCACACCTCGGCATTGTAAAGGGTGGCCAACTCAGCATATGTTAAAGTGTAAAAAAAAACACTCAACGCTGATTTTCAGTTGGAACCCAGTGCAAGTCACGGTACGTAACAAATTAATTTTTTTTTTTTTCGAACTGGCCTACACTGTTAGCCTGGCAAGGCCGCTACAGTTCCACCGGACTACTTAATAAAATATAAAAAAACGGTTAAGTACACTATGTACAGAGAAAACAGCTAATGTAAAAATAGCAGAGTAAATAATATGTACATATAGAGAAAATAAACAAGGTAAAAATAGTAGAGTACATAAAACATTATTTAAATATATAAAAACTAGCAATTGCAGGATTAATAAAAATGTATCGAGCATAAATTACATCTTCAATTGGTGGGTATCTACAAACATTGCGATATTAATAAAAAGTTTTTAAAATGAAATTTTAAATGTAAGTAACGCGTTGAGATTTGTCATTGGAGCGAGCTGATCGTTTCAGTATCGGGTAGCAGCGAACCTAAAACTACACCGAAATGAAGTAGTAGCATGCCGATGAGTACAAAATATTTATTCAGAAGCTCTAGTTCTATAATTATTCTAATCACTCACCCAATCTAGTTTTTCATATAGGTATTTAGGCTGTCTGGTTTTTATTACACCGAATAACAGTGTGGCTAAGTGCAACTGCCTCCTATGTTCCATTTTTGATATAAAAAAGTTGTGACATGAGTTCGTGGTGGAATATGAAAACAGAAACGAGCGCAGGCATTCTGTACCCTCTTGTTTTTATCAAGGATACAAGAGCCATATACAATATCAGTATAATTTAGTTCCGAGAGAATAAGCGATTCTAACTTCTGTACTAATGTATGCGCGAATATTATATAGGAGCTTAAATCTATACATACAATTACGTTTCGCCTCCAGAACATGGTTTTCAAAACGCAAAGATGCATCCGTAAGTAACCCAAAATTACGAGATTCTGATACACACATATGGGTTCATTTGATATCATAATCGAGTGTTGATTAAGCGTAATATCTACAATTTGTTTCTTTTATCCTAAAACCATAAATTTAGACTTGGTCGGATTTAAGACTACACAATTAATATCTGCCCAATCTTTGACACTGGCAAGGTCAAGATTCATTTTACGTGCAGTGTCTATAGCATCACGTGGGAGACAGTACAAACATAATTGTAGACCACCTGCAAATAAATGAAATTTACAACAATATTTACAGTTAACGATGTCATAGCTATACAGAACAAATAACAGAGGTCCTAATATTGAACCCTATGGTACACCTCTTTCAACTAGCATAAGGGTCGATGAAACTTTATCGCCAATTCCACACCCTATTTCTACATATTGGAATCTGTTACTCAAAAAACTACGAAACTATTCCACAGCAGCCGAATCAAAACCATAATTTGAACAAAAGCAGGAATACGCTTATAGTATCAAAAGCACGAGAAAAGTCTAATAGCGTCAACAAAGTACCCATGTCTTGATCCTGAGCCGTTACCATATTGTCAACCACGTCTAAGAGCGCTGCTGTTGGGCTTCTATTTTTGCGAAAACCTGATTGAAATTTAGGAAGAATATTGCATTTTTCTATATATGCTGTTCATTGTAGTGATACTGTTATCTCTAATATTTTGGAAGGACACGAAAGTATACTAATTGGTCTGAGGTCTTGAATGGCTGTTGGGATGGCTTTCTTGGGAATTGGTTTTATAACCGCAATTTTCCAGAGATCAGGGACAGTTGAAGTTATTATAGATGAGTTGACTATCGTAGTAATTGTATAGGGAAGGGTTGCAGTAATCATTTTCTTATTAGTTTTGTAGCTTCAATGATTTCAGCTTAGCATTGTTCTGGCTTCACTCAGAGCTAGTTCTTTAATAGTTATTATAAAAACTTTTTTATTATTTTACAATGCAAATAATGTATCTTAATGCTTATATATAATAACCATTATAAATATAGTGTGTTTTAGTGACTTGCCACGGGGTTAGCAGTAAAATAAGTTAACATAAAAAGTGACCTCTAGCAGTTACTTAACAGTTGTAAAAAAACATGTTTCATATTTAAAATAATATATATAAATGTAATATCTTTTTTACTTACAAAATATTAGCATTTCAATAAAATTGACAATTTAAATATTACCTCAGAAAGTTGCTTAAAGTTAATGAATACAATGATAAACGTGAAACACAATCTCGGCTAGTTTTGTTATTAAAATCCTTGTTTTTTTTTATCGTTCTGTAAGGCGCTATTAAGCTTGTAATATTATGTGCATAGATGTTAAACTATTCGGCCGGGTGTCGGCACGCATGCGCGCCAAGGCATCTGCGCTCCAACCCCGCGGCCGTCAGCTTGCCGACGCAACACGCGGTGGCGGCCGCCCTTAACTTAATCGGCCTAACAACACCGTATAACACTCGAAAACGAATCGATACCTTTGATTTACAACAATTTATCACGATAAATCACGTGCCAACACTAGCCAATATGACAATGATTTGAAAACTCTCGAATCCGCCTGTTGACATTCGCGGTTTTGTAGTGACAGATTGTACAAGATGTGAACTGGAGTTAGTGTTAGTGAATGATGTGAGTGTTTGAACTAACAATTTAATTGGTGACTACACACACGTATAGAATTCATGTAAATGAAATTCTATTGTATCTAGCAGGTGAGTATTTATCAAAGAGTTTTAAGTAATTTAGATTCAAGATTAACGATGCATGCTAAATTATATCTATATATAAAAATAAAATTTTGTTGTTTGGGTTTTTCGCAACACAATCTAGGTTCCATATCATTTAACTTTTCAATAGGGTCTAAACAATAAGGACAAAACTTAACACAGTTTACTTTAAATCGATAAAAGTATTATAAGGACTAAGTAGTAATTAGAAAAAAAAAAATAAAAAAAAATCCCACAATAAAACTAGATGAAATATATTTATTCGAAACTGTAGAGGGACTACGACAGGTCTTGAGGTAAAGGCTGAATACAATTAACTGAATAATAATTAACAAAGAAAAATTTTCTGTACACGTTTTGGATGTTACGGTCGACGCGGCGACGTTCACAGTTATATGGATTTTATAAAAGGCTCCTTATTATCATTGAACCCTAACAGTATCAATTTTGTTTACCATAATATTACTGTTATTTAACTACTAATAATTCTCACTTGTTTGACGTTTTGGTGTAACAGATATGAAATAATATAATATAATACGATTTTAGATTTACAAAATAACATAATTAAATTCGTTATTTATTTAAGGTACAAAAACATATAAGTAGTTTTTTGGCGGGAATTGAATATGCGTTTTCATTTTATCACAATAATCTTGGATTGTTTTGATCAATGTTCTATATTTTTGATAATATTCCAGGTGATACAATTTGTTAACTAATACACAAATTATTATCAATTCTGGGTTGTCTCAAAATTTTCCCGCGTTTTTTCTCCCATATTAATGTCTTAACAACTATTTTACTCTTACGTGACTCAATTAAATTAAGTTATATTGTATGCACATGTGTTGTACACACAGTACACATATATTTTAGAAAACGGTGTGCATAACAGTCTACATAATAAACATGACATGAAAGAGTCCAATAAATAAATTGATAGAAGATAAATAGTCAAGAATTTATGTAAACTTTGCAAATAAACCAAAAGAAATAATGAATATGCTTTTATTTTAGTAAACTATGTAAAATAATAACTTTAAAACTTGTGATACAGACATTTATGTAACATAATTGTTAGAATCACGTTCGTAGTTCCGGAGATTACTACCCTTCTAGATAGAAACAAACTTAACCTCTTTATTGTAACGATCTAGATAACACAAAGACATATATATATTAATACTAGTTGTTCCCGCGACTACGTCTGCGTGGAATTTCAATTCTACACCCAGTGATTAATAAAACCATTGATAAAAAGGCGTATCAAAACTGGACATCGACCCTTTGTGAACGATTTCGTTCTTCGAGGCGTGGCGTGCCACTACAATGATTAGTAGTTGCTCATACTGCGAATATATAATTCTGACTTTCGATATACGATGTGGCACACAAAACAACAGTCAGCAATGCCAAAATCTGTTCAGCAGCTTTTTTTTTAATTTTGTTTCTTTTTTGTGTTGTATTGGTGTACCGGTTATACCGGTGTATAATCTATCACCATACCAAACTTCGTCAAAATCAGCCCAGTAGTTTTTGCGTGATGCTCGTACAAACGACAGACAGACAGATAAAAATTCTAAAAACAAAAGAAATGCGTTCTGTCATTGATTCTCAGAACCCCAGAGTATTTTTTCTTAAATATATTTAATGTACAGATTTTGTTTCGTTAGCCTTTTATTATATGTTTAGATTATGGATATAAATTGTGATTTTAAATATAGTTATATAATATGTATATTATATAGTTGTTTACTACATGTTTATTATGAAAATATGGAAACGAGATTGGTTAAATTAAGCTATAGATATTTTTCAAGTTCACTTGATCTTTATATACACGAGTGTGAAACTAAGATATTTCGATACCTATATTACATTTTAATATAAATCAAGGCGATTCAGAAGGATAAAATAATATATATAAAATGAAATTTTGTGCCATGGAAATAATAGACGCATAGTAAGTAAATAGGAATATATATATATGTCGTAACACGCATTGTCTGCTATTACAAACAAACGTTCTAACGAGTCCTTCTCGGCCTCGGGGCAATTTGCTTCACTCGCGAACATTAACTTCATCGCTCTTTGTAAAAAAGAACTGCCTATTAGTAACCTGATGTTATTTATTACAATGTACACAACAGTATTGTATTTGAATATTCAACTACGTAAATATATTCTTTGCCACTCAGACCGATTTTGTATACATTTGTTTATAGATAAAAGATCTATCGAAAACGCAGCTTTTCACACCCAAATGTTTTTGTCGGATTGATTGTATTTGTACTCAAGCCTTTGCCTAAAGATGCACAAATCTTATGGTAAGATACATCCGTCTGTTTCAATCATACGGCTTAAATCATTGATATTTTCGTTGTTCATAGCGGTAGACGGGGACTACCATTCGTTATTGACATCGCATTGTCATTCTGCAAATCAGCTATCTAGCTAAAATAACAGTCGATTTGCATGGTTATTTATTGCCAAAAGCAATATGAAGGCGAGTGACACTCTGTGGAGGCGTCCAACTATACTTAAAATCGTAGTAAATCATACTACGAATTTTTTCACAAGTTACGATCATGTTCACGTAGACAAGCAATATTTAAAATGGCTTCAAAATATAAAACAAGTGACAAATAAACGAAACAAGCCGCTACAAAGCCGCTGAGTTCCATTTTCAAATGTCGTAGTTCGTTTTTAAATGTTCTTAATGTAAATGACCACTTTTGATAATTTTAATGCGCCCTAGGTATTTCCAAAATCTATTCTACCCTAGTTTTTAGGATTATATGTATAATGCTAAATAATATTACTATTCAGCTTATTTTGTTTCAGGATGAGAGGATCCAATGCGATTTTCTTTATATTATTTTTCGGTCATCTTTCAGCTCTGCCAGATACTATACGAATAGGCAAGTATTTTTTTTTTATATTAAATATTTTAATTACTGTCGTTTATTATAGTTTTCATTGATATTCATGTCTCATATACGTACGTCTTATACGTAAATATATAGAAGATTACGTTGAGAAGGTTTATCAGAATATATGATCAATTCATACAACCCGTTATTACATCCGACATCCCCTTATCGCCATCTATTAATAACATTTAGTACTTCAAAAGCAATTATAAATTAATGGGCAATATGTCAATTGTTGGAGTTTTTGGCGGGATATTGGAATGTGATATAGTGGATTTTATACTTGATTCTTTGTTATTTGGTTTTATCTTTTGTAATATTGGTGACGTTTTACGTGATATAGTTTGGTTATTGTGGACAAATGAAATGAATGGGAAAAAATGCCACGGAGCATTCACAACAACTCGCTGGAAAGTTTTAACAAGATGGCCACCATCTTGTTAGTTTATTGAAATGATCGCAAGAAACTTGTAATCTCATTACCTACTCGACAATCGTAGTAATAATCTACTAGAAGATTAAATGCTGAAAAAAAAGTCTATTGTTATATATTTATAAACTATTTAAATTATTTTATAATGAATTACTAGTAAATTTGTTTCATTATTGTATACTAATTAAAAGAATAGTTAAACCATAAGACTTCGAGATATTAAAATGTTTAATGAGGCTAGATGGTGCCGTCAGCAAAATGACACTTTTAAAAATAACCCATCTTATTTGTTACCTACTGGTACTACATACTGATCTAGTGGCTAACAAATATATAATCTACAAGTTTTAGCTCGTGGCTTTGTTCACATTAATGTCGACTTTGAAAATAGAATGCCAGTTGCTACTGGCTGATAACGTAGCATTCTTTAAATGAAACGATTTTAAAAATCGCTTTTGAATCTGTCCGTTACAAACAAAAAATCGATTTTTTTTAAATAAATACAATAATTGTAGACGTCAGTAAATTCACAAAACAGTATAATACACTTCAAAACTTTATCTTCTAAGAAAGGAGGAGAAGCAATTTAGTGTAAATTGTCTTTAAATGCCTGAGCTTATTGAAGTTAACTCCTGTGGTGTCAATTAGAATAATCGATCAAAGTTAATCTTAAAGCTATTAATTTTGAATCATTAAAATATATTCTTGTATGTATATTGTTTCTTGAATATAATATATATATATATTACATTTAAGTTAATATAATATATATAACTTAAAAATCGCTATAACGTTGTTAAGGTTTATTTTATCTATGTAACTCATTATTCCGTCCGATTTAATTCCGACAGCACCTTACACGAAGTATGACACCCGCAATACTATACAATATAACATACTACGTTCAGGGAAACCTCGTTCATGGCGGTGGCAGGATATCTGTACCCGAATTTTTTGTATATAAACTGCGGCGTGACTTAACCTCAGTCACACCTGATAGAAAATGAGACCAAGGAAGTAACGCGTTCGCTATATAAAAACTTATTTACTAGATCAGCCAGTAACAACTTGATAACAAAGTAACAAATTATCAAGTAGATCTCTACCACCACAGACATTATAAAAAAACGGTTAAAGTGACTATTTTAGTTTGTGACGTTTCGGAATCCGCGAGCGTACGTCCAACCGTTGACAGTCTTTCATACCAGCTTGACAGTGACGGTTGGCGATGGATTGTAAATCTCTTGAACTTTTACATAGCTCTGTGCCTTTAATCTGGTAGAATGTAGTGAGTTTGTAGGCTCCAATAAAAAGAAATTAAGCTATCCATCGAGGATATATTGTAGCCATCAATACGAATAATCATTTTTAATACAAATATGAAATATGAGATATATTAAGCCTACTTAATGCTATTAATGCGAGCGAATCCGCTAGCAAAAGCATTAATAAATTTATCTTCAATTGTAAACTTTAACAAGAATATTTATAAAAATAACCTTATGGTAGTTACAAACGTACATTATTTGATTACTTTAATGTTATATAAATACATCATTATCGTTATCTACCCTTATCCCACCAAGTAGAGTCGATACATCATATTTTCCTTTTCCACTCTCTCCTGTCAGATGTCATTATATTCATACCTTTTATACATATCTCACTTTTCACACCATCCATCTACAGCTTTTTCGGTTTTCCTCTGCCCTTATATCCGTGATATAATAATATTTATATATCTAACTAGTTGACCCCAGCGAACTACGTACCGCCTAACAGTCGATTCTTTAAATCTACTTTTTAATACTTATTCTGCTATTCGGGACCATCATATAAATATTGACATTAATATTATACGATACTAACGTCACTCAATTGTTTTGCCTTCCCCGAACCTCTCCACTAACACTTAAACTTTATGTTATAGTATTAACGTTCAAATTAAGTTTTAAGTATTATTACGAATCGTTTGTATGGGAGTATAGAGAAGTGACGTTTTTAGACTTTTCAGGCAATTTTTTCAATTTTTCTCTACGTAAGATCCATCGTCGTAATTCAAGGAATATTTAAAAAAAAGAATTAGCGAAATCGATTCAGCTGTTCTCGACATTTGCGCTTAGCAACACATTCAGCGATTCATTTTTATATTATAGATATTATATAAATTCGTGACTTATAATTATTGTATCTTATAAAACTTTGGGCGATCTTACATGCGTGTTACGTGTAAATGAACAATGGTGAGGTATTTTAACCGGCCGCTAACCTATACTCCATTGATGGGTAATGCTTTCTCTGATTCTTACTAACGATCATCAGTAACTCCATGAAGCTGCCTTAAAAAAAAACTATGCGTTTATTCGTCGTATGGTGATTAAGATTAGGAATCAATTTTTAAAGATTTTTTTTTGTTTAAAAACATTCTAATACCCTGTAGGTGGTCTCTTCCATCCAGAAGATGATAAACAAGAAGTAGCATTCCGATACGCCGTGGAAAGAGTTAACGCAGATCGTGTGATTTTGCCACGGGCGAAGTTACTCGCTCAAGTTGAAACTATATCGCCTCAAGATAGTTTTCATGCATCCAAACGAGGTTTGTTTGATTTTCATCTTTAGTATAAGATTTTTTACAAAAATAATTGTCATGAATACATTTATATTATTTCTTTTTGCGATTTGATATTTGTAAAATGGTTAACTAAATTGAGCGTTACGAATAATTATTTTGATCTATAACCTATAAAAGCGCCTACACTACGTTTATTTCTAGTATAAAGCAGCAGTGTCCGTACTGCTCGATTCAGGGTGCAAGAATGTGATTAGCGATAAAAGACATTCCAGGTGAAACCTCATAAGTGACAACGTAACTAGTTTCAGCACCTCAATCTTTTGATATTGATTGATATGTTATGACGAAGGATTGCATGATAGAATATCCTACAAAAGCCCACCTGGCTATCTACTACTTTCAAATTGAAAATCTTTCGCCAGGCACGTATGTTCACGTATATTCCAGTGAGTGTATCTGAGAGCCAGTTCCTCTAGGTTTAGCGTGATTACCATAGTGGACCACATCGCCATTTAATATCAAGTGAGATTGTGGTCAAACGCTAGATAGAACCTGTGAATTATTTACAAATATGTTAACATCCGATGGACGTATCCCTATACTATACTAATTCAAAAATCAGACCTCTTTCAGGTGTATTACTGAATATAACTAATTTAATAGTAAATACAATTTTTTTCGTTTAAGTGCTTATCATATTTTTAGTAGCACACAAGACATGAGGTACTATTTCTTTATACTGATTTCCTAGTGCCTATATTCTTTACTTTGTTGAGAATCCTTTGTTTCAAAAACGTCGATATGTCGTATATAAGTATTTTTAAACAACGGCAGTACAGAAATTCACTGTAAGTTCAAACAAAAAGTAATTTTGTTACCAGTATGTCACCTGCTACGAAGCGGCGTAGCGGCCATATTTGGTCCCCAGTCAGCCCCTGCAGCGGCCCATGTTCAGTCGATATGCGACACAATGGAACTACCCCATTTAGAAACCAGATGGGACTACCGCACCCGACGGGAATCTTGTCTTGTAAATCTCTATCCACATCCCGCAGCTCTTAGCCGAGTAAGATCTTTTCAATTCTATTAAAAATATTGTTAAAATAGCAATTTTCTACTTGACAAATGAAGTTATAACTATTATTCGAATGATATTTATTTTAAATATTTAACGTATGATTCGGTATCAATGATTTTCACTATAGAAGAAAAGTTAAAAAGAAGAGTAACACATAGCTTAAATTTATTTAAGCTATAAGGAACTTGCTGTTTCAAGAAACTAATACATTATCAGGACATAAAAAGGCATTTTCTACATATTATACAATCGAAAAATTGAACGTAAACCATTCACCGTTATCCTACTAGACAGACATATAGTACAAGAATTCTGTGTCCCCAAACTATCATATAATGTAATGACATCAGTTAATAACAAACTATGCTTATAATAAATCAATAATATAATTGAAATAGCTATTTACTATTTATTTCTTTCAGTAATTTTGATTTTTACAAAATAAAAAAAACTACTTACATATTTTTCTTAACATCTTCTAGCCGAGTAACTCAAAAAGTATGAAAACTTTTTATTAGAGACGAAGATGAAATCGTGAATTTAACCGGAAGATTGAACATCCAACAGCAATTAGACCGATCGAGACATTTCTAGCTCCAATATGTACAAAAAATTGTTGTCTATAGTAAGACTCTCCTGAAATTGGTGACAGCATATAGACATATACAACTAATCGAGATACTTTCTCTATCAGTTATTTATTCTTACACTTTTAGAAGTATATATAACTTCAAGATTTTTTCATACTAATTTAGACCGTATTAATATTATCCATATACAAAATGTATTTAATTTTGTCGTGAAACTGAAAAAAGAATGTGGACATTATAGTTATTAAACTTTTATTATTTATAAAGCAAAAAAACATTATCATTATGACCATTCATTACAATGCGAACGAATTAATCGACATAAATAATCGTTACGAACTATTTATTATACTTATATCTGTTATACCATAAAAATATTTTGACATTTTAAGGCGTATGTAGACCTTGTAAGAGCATGGGGTTGGAGGTCGTTCACAATAGTATACGAGAACAGCGATGGTTTAGTTCGCTTACAAGAACTGCTCAAAGCGCATGGACCGTCGGAATTACCCGTCGCGGTGAGGCAACTGCCCGATTCTCACGATTACAGGTAGTTTTGCATTTAAGTAAGAGCCTAGCAATATAAATAAATGTTATGTACATAATTTTCGTAAAAATCAGAGCAATATTTAGTGGTGGTCTTTAAATGTGTAATATCTCACGAAATCAAATCATTTCAATTGCCAAATTGAATTTAAATTATAGATCTTGTATTTCTATTTTTAATGAGTATTTTGCCATCCGGGTTTTTACTCTGTATATAAGAAATTAATTTATAGATGATATCAAAATAATTAACAATAAATGAACTTAAAGAGTAATAATAAGTCGTTGTACCATATAGGTAAACATTTTTATAGTATTTCGATGAAGTTATTTTTTTTTATTTCAACGCAATCATAAAGTGCAAAAAATAAATAGGATTTTCATTTTCTCTCAGGCCACTACTGAAACAAATAAAAAACTCAGCCGAATCGCACATTGTTCTCGATTGCGCTACTCAACGAATAAGAGATGTGCTCCAACAGGCGCAACAAATTGGAATGATGTCGGATTACCACAGCTATCTTATCACTTCTTTGGTAAGGCTGTCGAAAAGTTACACTGTAAAACTTTTTCTTCGAATGGAATAGACTTTCTATGATAACTTTGGCAGGATTTACACAGCGTCGATTTAGAGGAATTCAAATACGGAGGAACGAATATAACGGCACTCAGGCTACTTGATCCTGAAAGGAATGATGTACAAAGAGTTGTACGAGATTGGGTATACGATGAAGCCAGAAAAGGTCGAAAATTACAACTAGGACATACAACTGTTAAGGTATATATATTCATATTAATATTCTTATATGAATAAGGTTTTCTTCTCTTGATAAATTAACCATTTTTGTTTATTTTACAGGAAAATATGACATTCATAAAGGTAAGAAATATTTAATACATTAGAAAATAATTTTGAATTTCATAAAACCAAGCATATAGAATAATCATAGTAAGTATTTAAGTGGGCATTACTTTGCACTACCGTTCATAATTGATTAGCCCCTACCACGTCTTACTGAAAGGACAAAATAGGTGGTTAAACCAGTCATTAGTTGATGGTTGAACACGTCGTTGACAGACGGTTGAACCTGTCGTCAAGCAAGCGAGGTCTTCTCTGCCTATCCCCTAGCGGCTAGCGAGGTAGCTGTATTAGGGCTTGGCCCTCTTAAGCGGATGCTTCGCCGTCCGTGAATACGGACCGGTCTGGGGCTGCACGTATTTACTGGTGCGATGGTGATTTGCTGTACCTCTGGATCGACCGAGATTTTACTTAAGTAAGCCGCCGATTTGTTGGAGTTCTCTCATCTTTCTCAAGCACAGTCCGTGGACTTCAGGGTTGTCAGCGACTACGGATAGAGTTTTATGGCAAAGCTCCATGGTGTCTTCGCAGGCTTTGTCCATCCTCGGGGGATGGGACACCGAGGATTTAGCCAGAGTTGTGCTCATTTGTTTTGCCGGGACGGCTTCATTCTTCCTCTTCTTGAACTTCTCGGGACGGCATCGTCGGCTGGTATTATGAGGCTCATTACCGCTCACTTCTTGACGATCTTGTGGTCGTCATCACCGGACCGGGCGACGGTACCCGCTTTACGGCTTGGTGCCTCGCGCCTGTAAACAGGGCATTGGAGTGCAGTTGTCGTCAGTTGTCGGTTGAAACTATTTGAAGCAACCAAATGGGTTCACCCGCCTTTTTTGATATTTGAGACGTGTAAGGGACCAATCAGTTTCAAGCAAAAATAAGTACTTTTTAATCGATTTCCGCAAAGTAACGCCTTCATTAATCAAATAACCATAGTAGCAGAAAAATCATGTCTGAAATATTTGAATAACCAAAATAATATTACAAATCAGTACAAATACTCGTATGATGACACAAATTTGTAAATGTCATCACGGATAGGATTTAAATTAAAATTGTAATTGAATTAATAAATTTCATTATTTTTTGTACATAGACTGAAACAGCTTTGATGTATGACGCAGTGCATTTGTTTGCAAAAGCTTTGCATGATCTTGATACGTCGCAACAAATTGATGTGAGACCACTATCTTGTGACGCTGAAGATACTTGGCCACATGGGTACAGTTTGATAAATTATATGAAAATCGTAAGTCAATTCCACAATTTTATTAATTCACCTACATTATTTACGCATTTTAATATTCCTTACATAAATTTTGAGAGACATATTTGGCCAATAAGCAACAATAATATTAAGAAATGAAAATACGAGCAGAAATTAGGACTAACTGTAGCATTAACAACTCATGTGTTTGTGAATAAACCAAAAGCATTTGTGTCTCTACAACGAACTTCTATGACAAAGGTAGCTTATCATACAAATTCTAAAAGCAAATTAATTTTTTATAATATTTGAATACTAGAGGATAGAAATCATACTCAAAAATTTCATGTTTAAAACGTTTGCACAGTATAATAAATTTGTGAAATAAAAACTCGAACTTATACCAGTCGAAGTTATGGGAAATAGTTTTTTTATATTTTATTATTTAATATACTTGTAGACTTTTGATTTAGTTTTAATCCAACATCCAGATCAAGTGATTGGTGTATATTTCAAAACCAAATGATGACGAATATAGGGTCCTACAATTGCAAAAGATATAGTTAATTAATTGTAAAAAATAAAATTATATTTTATCGTGAACTGATGATGTTGATGAAATTTTGTACAACACTTGCTAATTTTACCATTAAATTACTACTGTTGTGTTCTCACCCGAACGATGTGAGTCCCAGCAGGCACTTGGCAAGCGAGGCTTTTCAACGTAGTCCTCAGGGGTAGCAACCTATACATTAATGACTTCAATTAAGACTCGGGTCTTTCTAAGGTTAGTTATAAATAGCTATAGGCTGTTGTACCTACTTAACATAAGGTAAATGTATGTGAATGAATAATATCTACGTATAATACACTGATATCTTATCGATTTTGACCATGTATTAATTAATGCTATTAACTAAAAATACAAACATGACAATGTAAGCAAAAATACACTGACAATATAACAAAAGATTAACTGCCCTTAAGCAAAACAAAAAAATTAATCATAAATACAAGGATTCCGTTTCCTACTTTATATACTACAATTCATATTTAGCCTCCATTTCTTATTAAAATATATTATTTTATTATACAGGTAGAAATGAACGGATTAACCGGAGTGATAAAATTTGACCATCAAGGATTTCGAAGCTATTTTACTCTGGACATTATTGAATTAACAAGAGACGGTCTACAAAAAGCTGGCACTTGGAATTCCTCAGAGGGTGTGAATTATACGAGATCATATGGTGAAAATCAAAAGCAAATAGTTGAAATATTACAAAATAAAACTCTTATAGTAACAACAATCTTAGTAAGTACACGATAAAGACTAATTAAGTTATTTAACTTAGACCTTTTTTGATCTTTCTACTTTAGAATTTATTTTTGCAAATTGCTACTCTATTGAAATCATAAAATACACAGAAATTATAACATCGAAGTTTTTATACAAATAACGTACAAAAATACCGAGACAAAATATATAAAGTTATCAGTATTCATAACTTAATATCACAGACAAAACTTTTATAACAAAAAGGTATGCAAATCCGAGTGTTTATCTAAAAAGCTTTCATATATTTTTTACTAAAATCGTATCATAAATATTTCTACATAAGGATCTCTTTGTTCTCGTGATACCTTTTAACATATTTCGATGTCTACATAAATCGCTTAATTCTCCAGAGTGCTCCGTATTGTATGCGAAAGGAGGCCAGTGAAAAGCTTACGGGTAACGCGCAATTCGAGGGTTATGCCATTGATCTAATTCATGAGATATCTAAAATTCTGGGCTTCAATTATACATTCAAGTTGGCTCCTGACGGTCGATACGGGTCGTACAACCGTGAGACTAAAGAGTGGGATGGAATGATAAGAGAATTGTTGGAACAGCGTGCTGATCTTGCTATAGCCGACCTCACAATTACGTACGATAGGTAAATTTACAATAAATATTAATTACTAATGATATAAATAAATATAAATTTTCGGAATAACATCGAATTTAATTATATTTTTTAAATTAACTACTCTAATGTTTTCTTCTCATTGATTCCTAAACAGAGAGCAAGTGGTGGACTTTACAATGCCATTTATGAATCTTGGGATTTCCGTACTGTATCGTAAACCGATCAAACAACCACCGAATTTATTTTCTTTTCTCTCTCCACTTTCACTGGATGTTTGGATTTATATGGCCACAGCATATTTGGGTGTCTCCGTGCTCCTGTTTATTCTTGCTAGGTAAGTTTTTAACCAAAAATAAATCGGTAAATTGTTTTCACAAAGAAGTTTTCTGATTTAGGTATTACACACAAACATTAAATAAACCACAAGAAAATATGAAAAGCACAACAAATAAATATCTGGTAATTTAGAGTATTTTTAAATACAAATTAGATTCGAATTCGAAGATATTTTATTTACCTTATCACCTTTGTTAAAGTAAGCTTTATGAAATATTTTCGCTGTTCTGTCCAAGTAATTACAGGGGACTCAATCTTTACTGGAATGATAAATACATTCATTTGATAATAGGTTTACTCCATACGAATGGCATCTGATACGTTCATCCGAAGGTGAAAAAATGGAGAACATTTTTTCTCTTGCGAACTGTTTATGGTTTGCCATCGGATCTCTCATGCAGCAAAGCTGTGACTTTTTACCCAAGTAAGAAAAGATGACATCTTTATGGAAATGCTGCAAAATATATGATCCTAGGATACATATTCTAGAAATGAAAAACTCGAATTAAGAATTGATGATTTTCTTTCTCGGTTACTAAGATTTATTAATAAGAGATTTTCATTTCTGGGACGAACTATAGTGAACACAGCGAAATCTGCAAGAAGAACAGAAACCAACATAATTATCGAATTATTTCCCAGAATGTTCTGATATAAAATCCAGGAAATCAATTTAAGTTACTTTGGACTTTAAATATCCTAACAAGTATAAAACGTTATTACTTCCAAGTGTCAAAATCATCTAATACCCTTCTAATACTTATTTGAGACACAAAAAATGGCAATCTTTACTAAACAAGCTGTTAATAATAGAACAAGCTGAAACTTAAAAAAGAAATTGCGTTTTGAATTCTTGGAATTTGTTCTGAAAGGTATACATACATCTTTTGGGAAATGATCCGTTTTAAATTTGTGAATGACCGGGCATGTTTGGGCACAGGTTCAGTCCGTACGAGTGGGACAGTCCCAGGAACTGCCTGGACGAGCCACCGGTGCTGGAGAATCAGTTCACTCTGTTGAACTCGCTGTGGTTCACTATCGGATCCTTGATGCAGCAAGGTTCGGATATCGCGCCGAAGTAAGTCCCAATTTTAACTTTGAGGGTTACAATTCCAGTACGGTTCAATTTAGAAATTATTTACCTATATTAAAATAACCGTAATTATCCGAGTCCCCGACCTATTTCCATAATTATTTCCTTCATTTCAATACGGAAATGTAGCCTTTAGTTGCAACGCTTGGGTGAACTGTCGTTCACTAATTAGTTTCAAAGCGACCACAACCCTTTTGAGAATTTCAAGCATCTGTATTCGCCTTAATTTTGCGTTTTAATATGTGCCACATATTTCAATTAACTTTAGTCCCCATGCCGGTATATCTAGCTAACGAGATCGTGATTCACTCGCTAATGGAATTGTTAGTATCGAAAAAGTTTTAAACTCGTGCACCAACACGTAATTAATAGTAAGCGTGTCTGTCTTGTATCCATAGCTTGCTGCATCAAAGTACGAAAGTTGACACTGGAATCTGAAATATAGTTTTTATATTTTAGTTATAATTATATTCGGTAGTTACTTATTATTGTAGTGCATGATTGATAAAGTTATATATTAATAAGCGTAAATAAAAATATATTAATAGGAACAATTAACAGGTACTAAAATTTATATCAATATTCATTTAAATATAGTTATATAAAAGAAACTAATACAGTAAACTTATGTAAATTAAACTAACCGTGATATAGTTTTACAAAAGTGTGCTAGTAGGGAGACTGTTTTCCATCGATAGTAATAATGTAGTATAAGTAATTTTATTAATAAATATACCATTCGTAAGGTGCTATTTCGTTAACAATTCATGCAAATATAAAATGAAGTATTACTTGTTTGTAAAATTGTTAACCTGTCTCTTGAGATGTTTTAAGTCGTAATTTCTTCTAACATGTTCTATTAACGTCTTGATTAACAAACCAGAGCGGTGTCAACGCGTATGGTAGCGGGAATGTGGTGGTTTTTCACACTGATCATGATATCTTCGTACACTGCCAACTTGGCGGCATTCCTCACTGTGGAACGAATGGACTCGCCGATTGAAAGCGCTGAAGATCTCGCAAAACAAACGAAAATCAAATACGGCGCATTAAAAGGTGGTTCTACGGCTGCCTTCTTCCGGGTGAGTTTTATGAAAGGAAATTACTCATTCCCTTTTACCTATCGTCACCTCATGTCTGTGCCCTCCTAACAAATCTTTTCAACTTTTTTCGTTGAACTATATAAACAGTCAATCAATGAAACCAAACTTCTTCAAATTGTTATTATAAAATAGTTTTCAGTCGCATTATTAAGGGGAAGAGGAAACATGTCGTGCCTACCCTCTTTTGGTGGGATAAGGGTAAGATGCTTATACATAATGAAAATTCATTTGATGTCAATGTGTTTTTATGGATTGGTTCTCTTTACAACATACATTTTTATCAGAATTTTTATTAAAATATTACAACCACTAATAATACTACTCATGTTTCAATACTTAGAAAAAATCAAGTTTCTTCCATTTTTTTATTGAAATCTCTGAAGTACGTCAGTAGCCACTAAACAAAATTAAAATAGGTTGAGAAACAGAAAAGGAAGATGTTCTTAACTGTTTTGTCTTTGTGTATTTACATTATAGATATACACTATGGTTTGTAAACAAGTACAATAAATGTAGCAGTGGAGTTTTGGCGGGATCTTCTTAGTTTGTCATGTAGTGGTTTTTATATTTTATTCATAATCTTGTGTTATTAAACTGTATATATTGTAATATTCGTGGTGTTTTACGTAATATAGTTCGGTTATTATGCACAAGTGAAGTGGATGGGAAATAATACCACGGAGCACGCATTCTAAAATGCCACCAAAACTCCATGGAAAGTTCTAACAAGGGAGCCACCATCTTGTTAGAACATTAAAATTATCACAAGACACTTACTTGGCAAAATCTTGTTACTTGACGCTGGCTAGTGCACAATCCGTGCCGGAGCCAAAAAACAAAGATGAAGAAGAAGAAATGTAGCAGTTTTAAACTTTCATAATTTTATAAAAAAATTCGCAAATACTATTAAAATTAAATATTATAAACCTTACTAGCAACTTTGGAACTCGTATCAAGCCATAACATGTACATCGCGAATAAACTAGGTATTATACTAAGGAACTTAGTTATATTGATGGGTTGACCCCACCACAGCTACACATTAGAGGTTGACGACATATATATTTTAGAAAAAGACGATTAAAATTATATATAAATCTATTCCCATAGATAGTTTCCATTATTGTCAAGTTTTCTCATATAGTATATTTCCATTTCCTAATACTGAACACGGATGATGGTCCTGCATAGGATTCAAATTTCTCCACGTATCAACGCATGTGGTCGTTTATGGAATCAGCGCGGCCGTCTGTATTTGCTACAAGTAATAAGGAAGGGGAGGAACGCGTTGTACGAGGGAAGGGTGCTTATGCCTACTTGATGGAATCCACAACAATTGAATACGTGGTCGAGAGGAACTGCGATCTGACTCAAGTCGGTGGAATGCTCGATTCTAAAGGATATGGGATAGCTATGCCGCCAAGTATGTTTGTGTAGATAAGTTTAGATATAAACGAAAACTTTCATTGAAAACAATTACTTTTATTAATTTTATTTGATTTCATTATAATATTTAACAAATATAATAGAAATAAATAATTTTCTTCAAATGAAAATCTATTAGAGTATCCGTTTATCTACTGATCCTATTCAAATCGGTAAAAAGATATAATTATTCGATAGAAAAAATTCCAATCACACCCGATTTTTTTTTCAGGATTTAAATTACCACCACAACTAGAATTAAGCTTGCGCGAACGAGCGCGGCACCTTAATATAGAATTACATATATTGTCATGCTTAGAATATATTCGACATCCTTAGAATAATATGACAAATAAATTGACTTCACCTTGATTATATTTAATCTCAATTTCATAGTGGGATAAAATGTCAGATGTTACACATCATATGCTACTACTGTAAGGTTTGCTTGATTTTTTTTTGTCTCTTCAGGATCTTGAATAATGTCCAATATTGTATATTTATTCATCGAATCATAAGTATCGTAATCTTTTGTATGAACGCCAATAATCCTGTTCTTCAACAAGCAGAAGACCTAGCAGTCTTATAAAGTATATATGGATAATGTAAGTAGGCATATGATGAAGCTTATCCAAATGTATGTCATAAACTAATAACACCAGCTAACTATTTAATAAACATTTGAATAATCAACCATTATATTAGGTAATGTTAAAGCTAATAAGAGTAACAAGTTAGTTAAATCCTATTAAAATAAATAAAATGAGGCTTATTTCAAAGATTCACCGTATCGCACTGCAATAAGTGGTGCTGTTCTTAAATTGCAAGAAGAAGGCAAATTGCACATTCTCAAAACGAAATGGTGGAAGGAGAAACGCGGTGGAGGTTCTTGTAGGGTAAGTAAACGGAAACGACATCGTTAACATCTGTAGCGTTTGTTTTTGTATATTATTATTTTTCCAAATTTATTGTTCGTTTCCTTTTGCAACCGTTTCGTTTCACTTTCATTTTGTTTTTCTCTCCTTATTTACATTTAACTTAAATAATTGTGATCGAATAACATTATAAAATAATTCAATAATTGTAAAAATATATATATATATATAGTCATCAACGAATAATCTATATATATATAAATATATATAAGCGGAATACCACTGACTGACTCATCACGATTTCTCCAAAACTGTATGTTCGATTGACTTGAAATTAACCATAGTTATTCCTTTTGCAACGTAGACGCTCACTAAGAACGGATTTGAGTTAAAACATATCCTAAATACATCTTTCAGTTAAAATTAAATATTCTCCTACAGACATCCATAGTCTCTAACATTAGACAACCGTTGTTATAGTAACCAATAATATTATAACCGTTGCCATGGTAACACGTGTATTTTTAGGGATGTGCGAATATTCCTTGAACCGAACCGAATCGTATGTTTTTCTATCCGAATTTTGAATAGAAAATTCAAACTTTTTCAATAAGGTAGAATTTAAACTAATAGTTATATGAAAAGTTACAACATTTTTCACTATTTTAATAATTCAAATTTTAAAAAAACATTAACCTCAAAAAAATTATAACCTAAACATCAATACTGAAATTCCTTTCAAAAACAATTTACCATGTAATTCAATTCTACAATAATAAATTTATATGAGTGAAAATATTTATTAAAAATACACTTTCTCAGTGAAATCTAAATAATTTTATAGTATTTCAATTTTGACAATTTTTTAACAGAAATAGCTGAATTATTTTGTTTCAAAGAAATTTCAATATTTTGGTATAATGTTTTAACAGGTTTCTAGAGTTTTGTGCTCTAATTTTTTATAACATACATTAAAAGGACCGTTTCAAATTTTAGCTCTCAAAATTCGTTAACAACTAATAAGGTACAAATGTATAGCTTTTACTATATTGGAATATTTTGTATGGTTATTTATAAATAAAGAAATCGATTATAGTCCATAAAGAAAATTGTCAGTGCCGTTGAAAAAAAAACATATTCAAATAAAAATGAAAGACATTTAATTTCTTAAATTTGTAATATTCACTTTTCCCCCCCACTTTTTGGCTAAAAATAAAAATACAGTAGTTTTGAATGCTCTTAATGGCTGGTGTCGACTGTGATGGCGTTACTGGTTAGTTCGTAGCATTTTATAGTTAATGCTTATTTGACGCATAAATTAAATTATTTGACTAATCCGAATAGTTCGAAATATTCGTATGTTCAATTAGCATTTCGAATTGTATTATTCGGTTTGATTCGTTATCAATTAATTCGAATAGTCACACGTCACTATTTATTTTATGTTCATAGAATGAGTAAGTTTTCATTCAAAAATGTAATTTTAGGTCAGTATTATTTCGAATTTTTGACTTGCAATCTATAGATATAATAAAAATAAAGAGTCTATATATATTATCAAAACACCTACTTTTTACTGACTGGATATGAAAGCGTATAAGCTACTTATAGTAAAAATCTAATTTTAAAATTTTTGTCTGTCAGTCTGTATGTTCCGGGTAATCTTTGAAATGGCTGGACCGACTTTGACAGAAATTTTACTGGCAGAGAGCTGAATTTACAGGTTATATTATTTTAGACTAGCTGTTATTCGCAACTTTGCCCGTAGCGGAATATTCCAAACGGCATAACCGATTTTTACGGGACTTTCACTGGTAGATAGCTGACCCCATAAGAAGTAATTTAAGCTATTTTTTTAAAGTACCTGTTACCTGCGCCTTCGTCCGCAGTGACATCTCTAAAACGATTTGATTGATCTTCACGGGACTTTTACTGGCATATAACTGACTTTATAAGTACTGACTTAGTTTAATTTATTTTAAGCTAGCTATTATCTGTAGTTAACAATGCCCACATTGTATTCTCCAAAAAACAGATAGAACTATGTCCACATGAATTTTACAGGCACGTAGTTGATCTTATAAAGAGTAATTTAGGCTATTTTATCTCAGAATAGCAGTTACCCGTGAGTTTTTCCTGTCCAATAAGGAATATCCTAAGCGATACACCAAATTTTAACGAGACTCTCACTTACATATAACTAAAGTAATGAGAAATAACTTGAGCTATTTTATTATTTACTAGCTGTTACTCGCGATTTCATCAGTGTGGAATATCTGAAACGAGTGGACCAATTTTCATATGACTTTAACTAGAAGATAACTGAAGTTATAAGAACTAACTTAGGTTATTTTATTTTAGACTAGCTGTCACCCACGACTTCTTCCGCGTGAAATTTAGCAAAAATATGTTGTTCACTGTAAGCATGTGCTCAAGCACTGTATTGGACTCCAAGAATTAATATAATTGTAATGAATATGTTAAAGTATGTAATTTGCTTAATTTGTATTTTGGTCAAATTGGCAGCCATTTTGTTTTTATTTACCGTGATCGCTTCTACATAACTCATTAACCATAGCTTCGGAAAGTTAGCTCCCCAATTTTCGCGTAACGATTTGACAAAGGCGTAGAGGGTTTGCCCATCGATTTCCTCTTTTTGCTCACGATTTAATTTTTTTGCCCACCTCTATAAAAAAAAGTTAAATATAATTTAAATTGCGTGGGCCAGAATCCGAAAAACTTTCAAAAATTGAAAATGTCAAGGTGGATTCTTGAAGTATGTCATTTGCCCACGTTTGCCCATTTTCTAATTTATTGTATAATTAATACATATTTTGAAAATAGAAGACATTTTTTTTCAATATTAAACCAGACATGTATTATTACCTTCACAGTTCCATTATAGAATTTCTTGCGGAATAGATAAGTGATTACTTTTTGTATGATCGCAAAAACTTAACTATGTTAATAATATCTATATAACAACATTTTTAAGAGAAATTGTATATCTTGAAATTTTCATTACTTTTTTTTATATTATAAGGGGCAAACGAACAGGTGGGTCACCTGATGGTAAGTGATCACCGCCGTCCATAGACACTATCAACACCAGGGGAGTCGCAAGTGCGTTGCCAGCCTTTTAAATATGTGGGCCTCCGGCGCTCTCACTGACCGAACGAAACGCAACAGTGCAAGCACTGTTACTTCACGTCGGCTTTCTGTGAGAGAGTGGTACTACCCCGGGCGAGCCGACCCATTCATGCTGAAACCAGTAATAGCTTCAGCGTAGCTCTACCACCTACCTCTTATACTGTGTAAACGAGCACTGAAAGGATTATATAGCAAATTAAAGCTCCAAATATGTTGTTGTTGCTAAATCCCATCCAGCACACTGTTAGTATTTACATATTTACTGTACACGTTATATATAACAGTAGGTGATATGTGTGTCATACCTACAAATGTTTTAAAAGAGCATTTCTGTAATTCTACCAATTCTCACCATTACGAGTATATTACTTTAATACAATTAAAAAAAAAACGGGTGCAAAGCCGCGGGTATCAGCTAGTTTATAATATTCATGGACCTTTTTCTGTACGCAATAAAATATTGCATAGTCACTATTTAGCTAATTGGAGCGAAATTTTGGTAGTCAACTTTTCCAACGAGATATATATATTGAATTATGAATTATTTTAATTTTAACAGTTACGAGTACATGTTAATACAGAACGTTATTAGCTTAAGAAGATACCTTCTAGGATAGGTACGGTTATATTCTTCGTGTATAACTCACTAGAAGCAAGTCTACCGTGGCAGGATAATATATGTGACACTCTTAAGGATTGCTTACGCTGAGAATTTTTCCAATAACTAGGATGAAACGTCGAAATCGTCTTCGACGGCGAACGAATTGGGTCTCGCGAACGTGGGCGGCGTGTTCGTGGTTCTAATGGGAGGGATGGGGGTGGCTTGCGTTATCGCCGTTTGCGAGTTCGTGTGGAAATCCCGAAAGGTCGCCGTCGACGAGCGAGTGAGTAATCATTTACATTCATTATATTACAGTCTTCTTACTTATACATACTGAAGTTTTATCTGCTTAAAGTAGTACAATGAATGCGAAATTTTAGTCACGCCGAGATAATACTTTATCCCGTTTATTCGTACTTCCTCATGAATATGTTTTGCTTAAGTTTGATAGAAACGATATTTTGTTTATAGTCCATGATGTGGCGTTTTAATGTCTCGTACAAGTTATAAATAGAAATATATTACTGTTATCCAGGGATATTCAACATTTTATTCATTTTCAGAATATTTTAAACTAATTTCTCCATTAAAGTAGGCATAATAAGATTTGTTTCATGCTCTATAGTAATAATAATCACATTAATAATAAAGAGCATCTGTTCGAGCTTATTTTTGTATAAAGAGATAAATTTATGAATACTCTAATTATTCCAACATTCACCAGTATTAATAAATTTGCTAAAACTATTCTTTTAATTACCATTACTTTTTTTTTAATTATTGTTATAATCTTCTTATTATTCTATAGACGATAACATTAGTTCGATTTGTCACACCTTATTACGATAGGACACCTTGCGAATACTGGTATCAGCATTTTCCACTTGAAACTCTTCACATGGGGTGTTCTATGTAAATTTGGATATAACTCTAAGCGACAGTCATCTGTACAATAGCCATTGGCAATTGTTTCATAAAGAGTGTTATGGAGTCCAAGCAAGACACCGTCTACGATTACCGCGTTCGTATATCGATCTATGAGAATGATGTTCAACCTCATGTATCCTTATTTTTACTGTTTGACTACTTTCTAACAGCTGATGGTTTAACTAGCTCTTTTGCAATAGCTGCATTGTCATGAGATTGGATTCCCTCTTAGCGAAATTTGATAGAAAATGTTTCCACTTGAGGAGTTTAACATGTTTTTTACCAGCATTGCTCTCCATCACATTCCGAGAAATATGAAAATATGACTACAATAGAGAAATCAAGTTTTCATTGGTGCTTAGTACACTAGGAACCACTCGTTAGATAGTATTAGCTTCCAACATGTCCACTGTAAGTATCGTTTCTTGCCGCCGTAAATTTCGACGTTCCATGACTTTATAAAGACCAGAATCTCAGTTAAAATAAAAAAAAGCTCTGCCATTAACACTGGTTGTTAATTAAATAAAATAAATCAATCTCAGGCAAAACTATTGTTATAAAATTCAAGACACACTTACTGCGTTATCACTTTTAAAGTCTGGTGAAGCTATTAAGGCCCGTCAGGCCAACAGCGTAAAGCCATTTCGAAAATCCGGGTTGTCTTTTGTTTAATGCGTCTGTCTATATTTGTTTTTTTTTTCTAATTATGTAGAGTGGAATAAAGAGGTTCAGTTCTGTATGAAAACTTTTCTAAATAATAAAAAGTCTCCAGGCAAATCATTACGAAATCCTTAGCCCTAGACAATAGTAATTTGTACAATTTATTATGATAAATAAAACCATGATTTCTCAATGATAGGATCGAACCCACGTCTATGGGTTTGTAAATGAAGGAATATATCATGTTGAAACTATAGCATGATTTCTGTAATCTGTCTCTGGATATAATTCTCAAGTGGAAAATATATTGCGAAACAATTATAAATGTGTTCCAGCAGCTGCACTTCGATAGCCAGTAGTTCTCTCTGGCTACAACTTAACAACAGGAGTGATTGTGATCAAATATTAAAACCTACAATGTCATTCAAAAATCTGAGTTATATACTTGTTTATCTATAATTGTGTATAATATACCATACATTACGAAAATTATATGTACAATTCTATTAATTTTATGTAGTAAATTAATACGATATAAATGCTATATTGTATTAATTATTATGAATGAATATTATTTCCAGCTGATATTTTATCATTTCTCCGAAAAATGAAAATAAATATACATGATTATATATAATGCTATATTTTTAAGGTTGAAAAATGTCTCCTATAATTGGAGTAAAATACACTAATAAATGTTTTATTTTTTTGTTCTAGGTGTATTTTTAAGACTGGGTAACGTTTATTGTGTGTTCTTTGTATGCTATTTTAAAGTATAAGCTATAATTATAACATAATATTATTAGAAACAGTTTTATTAAGTCGCTAATTATATACAATGTTCCGGTGTGTGTATGTTCGTAATTCATTTCCTCTTAAGCACTTTGACAGATTATAATGTATTTTGTACTTATGAAGACACCTGGATAGTTCAAAGTTATAGTTGAACCCACTAGATGGAGCTGTTGTCGATATCAACATTTTAATAATTATTTTTTATTTCAGTTTTCATCTAAAAACATATCATTAAAAAAATTTTTGTTTCATTTTTTATATATATGAGTTATCGAGTTATTAGTTTATGACAGAGCGTCTGTCTATCGGGTCTGCTGATAGGTACCTGTTCTTCTTCTTTTCCTTGTTTTGTCACCGCAGAAGCATTTGCCAGTGTCATTACTAGTCCTTATTGTAGATATGTTTTGAATAATAACATGATCGAAAGCATATTGAGGCACTTTAGTAGACTTGAAATGTGTATCAAACATAAACATTAATATTCTACAACTTTGTAACAGACTTGGTAAATTTTTACATGCTTTATCGTGGCTGCATCGAGCATAGAAAGAAGAGGTAAGAATAATATTCATAAACAATTTCACAAATTCGTTAACAGTAATCAGTATACTTAAGCTATAAAAACGCAATGCAGTTAAATCGTTTTAACCAGATATCTTCAATAACTAGTTGTATGCAATTATGTAAGATGGAAAATTATGTTTCTGGAATTATATTACATTTTTCAGATATTATTATTACATGTAAAGATTACTATAACAATATAATGATTGTAAATAGTTTTAATATTATTTGAAGGATTTGATATGAAATTTTTTTATGAGTGTAACCATTAGTAGAGACTAATGTTATATATTATGCACATTTAAAAAATATTTGCTCAAAACCTTTTTTTTTATGCAAACCTCGTCCTACATTTATATCAAAATCGTAAAATAAATGTGTCTCTTTGTACTATAAAAATTATATTGTTTCATTGTAAGGCTCATAAGTTAATATTATTCGTACGCGTCTTTCCCTTTTTACCTTTATTGAAATATCTTGTCATTCGTGATTTTTTCATGTGACCTTTTCATGCATATCTTATGGTAAAGATTTTTTTTTGAATAATAATGGTCCCCAATAAATTTTATGCCATATACATAAAAGTTGCCTTTAAAATCCCGAAACGTAAGACCACGTTATAGATATCATCATCATCTTTCTCTGAGAGACCAACTGTAGGGTCATAGGCTTCTTTACGAGGAAGGTATGGGCATAATCACCATGCCAACCCACAAAGTATTTGCGATTTCAAACTGCGAGAAATCCACAGTTCTGTAATTTCCCGCATACAGTGGTACTAGTGGAACATTTCTCAGGTGTATTTCTTCACCGTTGGCCGATAATGTTCCTATTTAATTTAGTAAATATACGCGAATTCTGAAAAATTCCTTGGTATATGCAGGTGTTCAAAACTGCGGAAATCAGATGTATATTAGACCGGTCAAACCACTCGACCACTAAGATTTCGGTTGGACGCCATAAATATAGATAATTAGTAACAGAACTATTTGGAGTAATACACAAATTGCTGTTTTCATCTTTGCCTTACTAATTACATTATAAATGATAATCATAATACTCTACGTATTCTATGACCTATATAGTGGTGAGACCTATATTTGTTCACCTAGATTTGTTAGGACAAGACTATTAATAATGTAGTTTATAAGGATAATAATTATCTATATTATAAACTGTTGTCAATTATTCTGCTATTTAAGAATCTATTGTTTTGTATCGTATTCAGTTTCTAACAATATTAAAACAATAAAATTAATATTAGTTCGTGTCACTCATGACATCGTCCAGAGGTAGCACTACTGTTGACTTGTAAATTTTTGAGCTGTTTTGAAAAGTCTCCTAGAGGCGGACGTATGTGAAAAACTTTATTGTTAGTTCTTAACATAGATGTATAGTATCTGTTATATATGTACATTTTTTTTGTTGTTTTAAGATATAATTAATGAGAAACTAAATATCATGTTATATTAATTAATATAATTAGGTAAAACCCAGAACTTATTGGTTGTACAACTTTTGGTTTCCACTCAAGAATTCGATCTAAAATTATGTAAAAAGTAAAAATAAATTTTCCATCAATTGCGTTAATTCTGACTAATATTATAAGTGTGAAAAATAGTTTATTTATTTGTTACGCTTTCACATATGAACTAAAAAAGAAAAAAGTACATTTCCCGAGCGACCGGTCTAATCTACACTAACGCGAGCGAAGCCACGGGCAAAAGCTAACGTCAAAGAAAAATCAAGTTCTATAGTTTAAATATATTGTATTGTTTATTATTTTTACCAGGCATCGCTTTGTTCCGAGATGGCTTCGGAGCTCCGTTCGGCATTAAAATGTCCTGGAGGTGCTGGCGCCGGGGGAGGTAGTGGCGGTACACGAGATGGAGCTAGCTCTCCCTACCTCCACTATGGGTTTAGCACTAAAAGTCAGCTTCACTAGCGGCCGCAGCCCGCCGCCTCTCCACCCAACGATGTGTAGGATACCTTGAGAGGACGGCGACGTCATAACGATGGACAAATTGTGGCTAACATTACTTTCCTTGAGAGGCTAATATTGGAATTTCTTGAGAAAAATATTATTTTAATCAGAACTTACTGTGAATATACGAAATTTTGAATATAACGTGTTTTTAAAAGTGACTTTTAGGTATTTATTGCATTTTTTTTCTATTAAGCAATAATATTAATAGCAACGAATGCAAGTTATAGTTAATAAATTAACTGTATATTAAGTTATATTCTTCAATGTGTGTATATTTTTTTTAATTACAATATACATATTTAAGACATATTGAATTATTGTTATAATAAATGGTAATCTATGTATTGAATGGGCTCAATTTGAGTATCTTCTACCGTTTGCCAAAAAAGTACACGTAAACTTTACCAACGCATAGATTAAAGTATAGATAAGGAAAACTATAATGATGTAAATACTTTATTCATATCTTATTCCGTAGTAATTAAGAGAGATTTCCAGAAAAATAATCATTGTAGAATTGTGTGTAACGTACATAAAATTGTCCATTAAGTTTTTATAGATTAGCAACTTAAAATAGCCAAATTGGAATGATGTGCCAACAATAATATGTTTTACTCCATAAGAAGGGGCAATCACTTTTTATATATGTCTAGAATAATATACTATATATTATAGAAAAAAGGTAAATATTTTATTAATATTGTTTTTTTCTTATAATTATTTCAATGGAAAATATGAAATTTTTGAGTTACATGAAAATGAGCAACACAAATGTAATGTTTATGCGAATTAAAAAAAAAAACTTTTGTATATTAAATTATGTAATGGAAAAAGTTGTTGTCGCATGCTTAAATTATTAAAATTGTAATTAAAGTATTGAAAGTAGTCGTAAAAATGTTAAAATTGACCACAATTGATTAGAATTGTCGTTAAATTAGGCTCATTGTATCAGTATTCGAAAATCAAACAATGTAATGGCTCAATACGTGTCAAAAATCTTCTATCTATTTCCTTGACTATACTTCTTTTGTAAGATATTTATGAAAATATGAAATTTAAATTAATAAATTGTTTTAATAATATTCTTGTCTGGATATTTGATTTATTTGCTTCATTAAAAAAAGACATAAACATATGTATTTGTCAAATTAAATAGTGAATATTCACATAAATTTTGAGCACAATTGAGAATATTTTAATAATCTTTAGATCAACTTCTTAAACTGAATCCTAACTAAGGGACCGAACATACACTACGTGAACCGGTTGGGGGAATGAGGTCTTGAAAGTAACAAGCTTCGTCACAGGGAGGAGAGGTGGGGCGGGGCGTAGGTTTTCGTATCATAATCATGTCCTCTAAAGGAAATATCGCGCTTTTTGGAACTATATTCAAACATAGCGCCCAGCGGTCAACGCTTTCAAAAGTCACAGGTGGCAACACTGACGCACATATACCAGGACATCAGCTGTAGAAAACTAACAGTTTGTAGTACAGTGCAGTTGCCAAGTAAACCGACGAGAGTTTGTGTCAAAAGAGAGAACAATAATGTCACTGTACGATCGAAAGTACAATATGTTCATTAAATGTTACAAAGATTCCTAGTCCAGAAAGGCAATACACAAAAAGACAAATGAATTAAATGAAACAAAAACCTTATTTATAAATGACTATGTGAAAAGTATGAAAATGATATATGATGAAGTATGAAAAAAGGGGGGGGTATTCTCGTATACTACGGATGGTCACCAAATGAGGGGGGAGGGCGTTAAAAAATTGTCAATTATGGGTCAAACAATATGGGTACGTTCCCTAATATTATATATGGAAATATCAGTTTGTTTGTTACCCTTTCACGCATTAAGTACTCAACCGATAGTTATGAAATTTTGCACACACATTTTGAGAGATACAAGGTACATTTTATCCAGAAAATGTAATTACAGAATTACAGTTCCCGAGGAATAGATCAAATCTATGTTAACAGTAACGAAGTTACAAGCAAAAACCAGTATTTGATCAAATGGACATTATTGGTGTCTAAAATTGTTTTAATTTAAAAAGAGTAATTATGTAATAACAAGTTATCCCGATTCTAGCTCGAACAAAATATATTTGCAAATACATCAACTATATCTTAACATATGTACATATATAAATTACGTGTTACGTTGCTTGTCCGCAATGGACCCCTAAATTACTGACCCGATTTTAATTAAATTTTGCACACTATGTGCAGTTTCATCCAACTTGAAAGATAGGATAGTTTATATCTCAATTTATAATCGCAATATTATTTTATTGCGAATTATTTATTTATTAATAAAGAGTCATGATTATCTCTATTAGTTCGATAAGTTGTCACAGATGGTGGTATAAGGTAATTCGTTGACTGGATTGAAGTCCATGCAAAGCCGGACCGGGCAGCTAGTATTTGACTATTAACCATTCGATAGTATCAATACACTGCGATTAAATAACTTTCCCTCTTGATCAACTAATTCAAACTCTTAAATGCATTTACTTTACCGAGTTCATCAAGGAAGAAGTGAAAAACTTGTAGCATAACCAATATCACCCAAAAGTTTGTTAATTCAGGTTCAATGTATTTTTATTACTTACCTACATTTTATAGGTATACTTATAGGGGCCAGGTTCATCGAGTCAGCTTATTATTTATATGGCTCATCGTAAGCTGTAGTATAGTATTCTCGTGAACCTAAAGAGTTTCTCATCTAACGAAATTTGTTAGCTAATTTTACATAATATTTACTTACTTGCAAGGTTATTTATGTTGCTCATATTCGACTAAATATCGAATGGAGTTAAATGATGATATTTTGAAGAGGCAGAATAATATCCCACTTTCGCCTCTTATGCTATTTAGGCTAGACCAATGTAAACATTCACTTATTTAGTTTATTAACTTTATGGTTTTTGCAGCCCAGCATTAAGTACACCGAAGAATATCTCGATATATGCGGATGAGGACTTTATTAATTTTCCATCATAATCATTATATCCATTTTACTGAATCATCACAAAATTTACTTCTGGAGGATGTGATAGTACACATTTTTAACACTCTTTAGAACTTTTGTTTTAAAAGTTTATATGTATAGTATACTAACTTTTGCCTGTGGTTTCGATCGCAATAATATAATAAAAACTTGTTTTTCTATTCCTCGAAAGCCGTACTTGTTTCTTAGCGAAAGGTAATCTACGTCCTTTTTGTACCTGACAATATATATGCAAAATTTTATGATGTTCGGTTCAATAAGGTTTGAAAGAGTAACAAACAGAGAAACTCATTACCATTTATAATATTAGTTAGAATGAAACACAATTATGTCTACTAAATATGAGATAGAATACACTAGAAGTATTCTTCTCCATAACAAAATTTTATAACTAGATCATGGTAGGTATAATACATTATATTAATAAATAGCTATTTAGATTTCACTTTTAAATGCATTTCTCTTCACAATATAATGTATAGGTTTTATATGAAGTCAAAGTAACTTTAGCTTTTTTGTAAGTTACCGTCTTTCTTGAATTGGTTCGTTGCGTATTTTGATTATTATAAGCTAAACTATTAACCTGATAATGGATAATATATGCAGTAGTTATATTTTTTTAGGCCTAAAACTCCGTAAGTCTTTGAGAAATTTGATAATAATTATATATATCGCTTATATTGTACAAAAAAAAGTCTATTCACAATGTATTGTCGTTAATATTTACTCGCTAATATAAACCTGTACATTTCAAAATTAAGGGAACAAAACATCGTTTCGTATTTGTTATATGTGTGAACATTCTCCCCCGCGAACGGAGTCCCTTCAGCTTTAATTATCCAAAGCAAAATGGCGCCATGTTTTTGTATCCGTGTTTAATAATAAGCTTCCTTTCGAACGGCGTAAATATCTATCTATACATAGTTATATATTGATTAATTATACATCTCAAATACATTGAAAACTATAAATACGTCAAATAGATTTTGATAACAAAATGTTTTGGAACATAAAGAAAGATTTACAAGTCTAATAAGCCATATTACCATGTACTTCCAACGAAACTAATGAATTAAATCAAGTTACGAATGTAAAAACATCACGTTTACTTCGCTTTCTTTTGCTTAAAGAACAGGTATACATATAGGTATTTCCCATGAGGTATTGTGTGTTGCTGTACTGGTAAAGAGAAGCAATGCTCTTAGACTAAACTTTTTTACATACTATAATTAATTATATTTATCCTGTTTGCAGTTAAATACGATTTTCCAGTAATTCAAATCAAAGCAGTCCTAAATTTGTTATATACCCTTTTTTGAAATCTCATTTTAACTCAAAGTATACATCAAAGAGCAACTTCAAAACTTTATAAATAAATAGCTTAAAGCGAAGGCGAACTGTGTAGTTATACGCGTTAAATAGCTAAAATATTGTCATTATCACATCGGGTAAATTGTAATAATTTATCTAAGATAAAAGGCCTCTTTCATATATTTTTATACCACTATCTATTGCGTTATATTTTTTTCTTATTTGTTATTATTTTATTTTATGATTGTAATACATTACATATGTTTTTATATTTATATCTTATTATTTACAATATAAATAAAATACATTAATAACAATTTAATAATACCTTTCACCATCATATCTTTTTTTTTGTATCATATTAATAAACTATTTTTCGAAAGAATTAAATCGCCAAATTTCGCCCAACAAATCCACCAATGCTAAACGAAACATAATAACAATTTTTTTTGTCAATTAACTGACTGTTTGTTAATAATTAAAAAATAATGTGATTGACTAGTCTCAATCCCTTATGTCCATGTATTATATAAATAACTGGTAATGACATCAAGTCATTACGTGAACATTTACTTAGCAGTGTAATTGCAACCGGTATCATTTTATTAAAGCCACCGTTCAATGATTGCCTCCTAGCCCCACTTGTTGTAACGACATAATGATATGAGTTAAAACACTTCCATATACATTTCTGCTTACATTATTACGACACAATAAATATCATTTTTACACGATTTATTTATTTACAGTTGTAGCCGTCCAAGGATCGAAATTTGACTATAATCCATTAATTTTTGACAATGACTGTATGTACCTTTATTATAATTGCAAATATATATTTTTTTCATTTTGTCCTATTATATCATCTGTGAGCGTTTACAAATACATCATTATGTATTAATTTACAGTTTATTGAAACGCATACTTTATATCGATGGTATGGGAAAAGTAATTGTTACCATTTTTTTTAATTGATAACACTATTTTTTTATCTTTCGAACTGACTACGTTATTGGTATGACGGGTCCTCACAATTTCACCGGCTACTAAGACGAGCGCTTCAGGCACTTCGCCGCTTGGCAACAAGCTCAAGGGCCTGATAGCACTAAGGCTCGTCAATGTCTAGCTACTAAACCAAAAAAAAAAATGAAAATCGGTTTAAAAACACAGAGGAGAAAAAGGTACTGGACCCTTGTTTGTTCGCCTAATTATATATAGCTAGCAGGACGGGCGGACGTTGTTCTGCCCTGATAAAAAAAAGTAGTTATGTGCATGAAACTCTTAAGGCGGCTTGATTTTTTCCGATTCTTTCAACAATTATCATTATATTTTACTTGATACATTATATACCTAAACCTTCCCCGTGAATTTTTCTATCTATTGGTGAAGTCCGCATTACAATCCGTTCATATTTTTTGAATTTATCGCGATCATCCAGACAGACAGAGAGACGCGGCGGACGACTTTATTTTATAATGTGTAGTGATGATATATATTTTCTCAAAATAGGGAATGACTTAAATAGAAAGAAAACTTGTAATTTCTCTAATATTCATTTCTGTTATGTTTAATTTTTCGACATCATTTTATACAGTAATATTTATGTAACAAAAGCCCATCTCGTCCGAGATTTAAACTCACAGGTTTAAAATTTTCTTAAATTCCTTGCAGAGTAAAACAGCAATAAATTCGCTTACTGTACTTTTATGCTACAATTAGCGAAACATGTTAAGCGTAATAACCACGGGTTCGCAACGAACAGTTACCGTCGAAAGCTACTTGAAATGCAAATCGTAACGACGTTCACATCGTGTACCGCATTGCACTGCAGCTCCTCTGTATTTATATCTCCTATAAATTATATCATTAAAAGTAGCAGAGATGCGAATGTTAAAATAGATGTATAGTATAACTAGAATGGATAAAAATAGAAACTAGTATATAATGTTAGAGAAATGGAATTCGAATGTATCGGCCGATGGAGTGGAAGAGAAATAGATGCGTCACAAGGGAAACACTTAGGCCGATTGCGCCTCTCTCTCGCTTGCACGCTCGGATCAGGCGGAGCGTGACAATGAGTCATGCTTTTTCGTGCGTGCAGTCGGCGTTTATCAATTTATGAGACGTTATAAATCACACATCATCACATTAAACAAAAAAACTCATTATATATTTAGTAGTACGTAACGCTATCTTCATCACCTGAAAGAGAAGATAATCAAACGTTTTCACAATTTCTTTGTATTAGCATGAACTACAGTCGTGTAATACTGAGTGTCATATGTTTCTTTTTTTGGCTCCTTTTCATATTTATTAAACTCGGTATGTACAATGGTTACAAATGAGTTTTACTTAAAAAAAAATTTTACTATTAAAAAAGTTAGTTAAGCTATAACAAATCTCGTATATACACATGGTGTAGACAGCCAACTACGTAGCTGAGTCACGCAGCATGTACATAAGCATTCACTGGCTGACTCTGTCGGTAATGCATGATTTTCGTCGTGTTGCCAACCTGCCCTCTGCCCCCGTCGTCATGCGCCCCTCGCCTCTTCACAATCCTAGTGCACTTTTACTTCGTTCACGCCTAGTACATTTTCCGCTTATACTACTTTCTGCTTAAAAAGTTAAGCTACAAGTTATAGTACAAGCTAATATAACATTATATAATATTATAATTAATTAATATAAATAGAAGGAATACAAAATTCAACAAGATTTTTTCATACTTATTGTACATTATATATCAGCGAGTTCAAATAAATTAAAAAGGAAACGTTTATTAAGTTTTATAATATCAGGATGGATTTATGGTATAGTGTTAGGTCTCCAAATTGAAACCGGAGGCAGCCAAGTACAAAAACAAAAAGGAAGCAAACAAAACAACGTAAATTGTCGCAGAAATGCAAACAATATAGTACTACACTGTACGACTCGTAATACGGGCTCAATATATCTCTATAATGACTTTCGTTATATATGATATACGAATTTGCACATACACAGGTTTATTTATTTCACAATAATAAAATGAATATTTTCTACTATGTATGTTTCATATTACTGTACTTAGAAATAACGAGTTTACGCATAAGACCGACCAACTTTGGTATCAGCATCACCGTCAGTTCTACTCGTATAATTCGTTTGGAATTACATGACCGTGTTTAAAATTGTTCTATAATTATTTTATAGTTCAGTATTGATTTTTCAATAATATTAGACCTACATACAGTGATAACACTAAACTATATACAATTTATTTTATTAGATATTTTGTTTAATGATTACTAGAAGTATTACTGGTAATTTTAATAACCTTATAAATTTTAGAAAGACGTATTTTCTCGTAGCCTTTTAACTTTGTATTCTTCTAGTCTCGAGACAGTTAATAAGAAATCACTGTAAGTTTGTATAAAGGCACCGCAATATATTGATTTCACATATAAAAATTATAGAAAATACATTTTATTTCTGCTAATATAATAAATACATCTTTATTTACTAATTAAATGACACAAAAATGTACCAGAGCATTATCTTAATCTCCTAACTCGAAGATAATAAAGTTTGACAACTTCACACAAGATTATACTACTCGTGTTACCGTTATGCTACTCCCATACCTGCGTGTCTCTCCACGAAATTTTGTCTATGCTCGCAAATGTTGGTGTGGGAACACATTATCGTCATGCGTTATCAACTATCGGGTTGCGTGACGATAGAAACAACACGATAACATGTCCCGCAATTTTTAAACACATCAAAGGGACTTAGGAACGCTAATTACGAATTATTGTTGGAATGACAAAGGTGTACGAGCGATTTTCTGTGCCTTTATCGGAATTAGTTTTGAGGTTAGTTTTAGCGCGACATATAGTCGAAGCCTCGTCATGCAGCCATGGGAGTAACATTGCACAAACTGTGGATATCAATGCTAGTACTAAATATTATTATTATACAAAATCACATTCAATAATTTAATATTAGCGCCTGGGGCTGTATGGGATACGATGTTATGTTATAGGACTATGTCATGAAAGTTAAATACACCGCAGGCTACTACTTTCTGGATACGATAACATATTAGAAATATTATACAAAAGATAATGTATGTGGAAAACATCAAAATCGAATTATCGTATATTTTAATTGATTTCTTGGTCATTGTTAAATGAAAACTCGTAATACAACACTAGAGCCTAAAATATAATATAATTTGAATTAGAATGTGACTGTCTGTGCCTTTGTGGTCTTTTCACGATCAACCTATGAACCGATCACAATTAAATTTGGTATAAAGGTAATCTCAGACATGAAGAAAGGCACATGATATTTTTTATAGCGAAACGGAAAAATATGTTTCTGCGAAGCATTCAGATGCTAGCTAGTATTATATAAAAATGAAGAATAAACAACTTGCATGTATAAATAACTGTACAATATAGATTGTGAGTTACGGATCGTACTGAAACTAGAATATTATTTTATAGTATAAGAACAACCTATGTATCTAATTAAAATATTGTTTGGTTTATTCATTGAAAGAATAGGCAAATTTCCTGTCTTTCTCTTAACAAACATTTCGTGTTTGTAATGAATTAACCATTCAAGTTTAGGAGCAAAGACAGCCTTCGACGGTAATCTGATACGTTATTGTTGTTCAAAACATACAATAAGAACGTTCGAGAAGCTTTACTTGTATCTACAACAGTAGATCTATCCGAGCTTATGTGGAGTATAATAATGAAAGAAGTAAGCCATTTTTAATTCCTCTAAGTGATCCATATGACTTCGATATTTACGAAGAATAAGTTGATACCTGCGACTTCGTCTACGAGGTTTATTATTTTAATAGAATATATTGGTCTACATAGGAAAGACATAAAACAATTAAAGGAAATATTTACTTTGTTAAAAGAAATATTCTTTGTAAACAATGTTATCCGTTTACTTCACCTCTCGTGCGCGTGCTCCCACACCGCTTGTCCACTTCTCCGCGACAAAAAAAATCACATTGCTGAACGCGTAATGCATATAAAAATCGTGGTTTCACAAAACTTTAATAGCTCAATATTAAACGATAGAATTATTATTTTTTAAATAAAGATCAAATATTTAACAAGCATAATTTAAAAAATTGATCGAAATCTATCAAGCCCTTATTTGCACTATATGTTCACAACAGCAGACCTCTATTATTTTATCTATATAGATATCTGAATTAATTTTCAAGTTAGGTATATAATGAAACGATTATTCGAACATAAACGCTTTTCTTCCTGCGTGGACCTCTTATATGGAAATGTCGTCCCTTCTCGAGACATGTAATGTCACAGGGCAAATTGAATGTAATTTAGTCGTCATAGCGTCGATGATACGAGGGCAAACGGATGGTATGCGCATAATTTATCAAGGGAAGGGCCGTGAGCGTGATATTGCCTATATGCCTAATCGTGTCACTTTGATTTATAGTTCAACAGATACTAGTACGCGTCTTGATCCCTCAAGTCAAGCACGTGCAATACTAGGACTATAATCTATACTATTAACAACCTCTTTCTTTATTAACTGTTTCCATATTATATGTATTACTTTTTTAATTATATGTTTCCATATTAATATCTCAGGTATTTCTTAGTAAATGTACAACCTTTTACTTCTATTAACTGATATTGAAAGAAAAATATTGTAACATACGAAGAAAATAATAAGATATGCTGTTGTTTTAGGAAACAAAAACGTGGAAGAAACTGTTTTCATAATCCCCGTTTAGCGTTTATTATTTTATTCTCATTTACTAGATTTAAAACGGTAATTAAATTAAATCGGCACTTAGTAACAGGTAAACTCAATTTTAATTCATATATTTTCTTAATTATTTACAATTTAAAATAGTTCTGTTATTCGTAAATTACTAGAATAGTACTAGAATTTTCTGTGAAAAGTGCAAATTAGTTTGAGGCTTTGGTATGCTATGAAAATTAAGAAATATGTTTAAGTTATATATATTCAATACGATAACAAATCCATAATTCTATTAACAAAATATAATGTCGAACACTTTTTATTTCCTAAACAAGTCCCCATGTAGTTTTTAATTATTTGCTTGGTAAATTCGTGCTTAAAAAAACATTTTTAACAATGGAGTAATATTGTCACGTTTTTAGATAGCTACTAAACAAACGGGAAAACCGTTCGTGCTTTATCTCGGTACTATCAACGTCAACATATTGAGGGAAAAGTGTAATTAGCTACCCTTTGCAGTGGACGCTTATACACACCCACATAACGGTGACGGAAGTTTGGATAATTTAAAAAGGCTGGCTGATCTAATTAATTGCTGGTAAAGAACCTGCATATTATGTAATTATTTTTTTCATGATAAAAAATACGATAAGACTACTAAGCTTACTTCTAGTATACGTATACACATGTTTTGTTTGAATAAAGCTTATAACAGTTTTAATAAATAACATCTTTAACGATATTAGAGAAATGGCACCGCGACCGTCATGGCATTAGGTAATAGATATGAAGTGCTTAACACATCCTACTATAATGTCTCGAGTTTGAGGTTTAATCTGTATAGGTGCAGTAAGTAACGAAAAAATATAACTCAATAAGACTATAGTAAGCTTACTTCTATTATATAGACATATTTTGTTTGAATAAAGACTACGACAGTTTTAGTAAATAACATCTTTATCGACATTAGTGAAATGACACCGCTATCATAGTGACATTTGGTAATAGACATCATCTGCTTGACACATCCCACCATGATATTTCAAGTTTGAGGTTTATATGTCCAGTGAGTACCGAAACAAAAACCAAAAAATGAAAATTGTGTTAAATTCTACCGACAATAAAAAAAAGGATTTAAGATTCTATCAGATACCATTATATAAAAGAAGATATACTTTTGCCAGTAAAGGGTGTGTATTTGTAACCAAACAGTGTACTTAATAACGCACCTTAAGTGATTACAATTCTTTAACAGATAGAGGTCAGAAGACACGAACCCTTTCACATTATCGACAGTCACTAACCTTAAACGTGACAGTGCATGTAAATTGCGTTTCGGTAATGGTAAAGATTTAAACAATGCTATATTACAAGTATCAAAGGATGATTCAAACATATTTGAATATAAATGCAATACGAAAATGCGTCTATAACACACGCAGTAAGTTCTGCCTATGCAAAGACTCCTCTACCTGTTTAAATAAATATGAAAACTATTGTTATTGACGCTTTCTCAACATGTCTCAATATATTTTTGCATAACATTTATAATTATTATTTAGCAGAAACGTGAAACATGTTGTAATTGTATGTTTCTAAGGTAGTTGTAATTATTATGTTGTTGTATACACCTTACGAGTTTTAATAAATCAGTCTTGCAATATCCGCCATTGTTTTATATTACGTTACAATATTACGTAGAACATTTTACTAGCGACGAAGATGGGATGTGAATAAGCAAATTAACAGGCAAATAGTTAATTAAATTACTTTTTTTGTTTTACTTTTTTTTCTTCCTCCCTAGTATGTTTTCAAGGAGAGGAATATAATTGTATGTTACTAAGGTAGTTGTAATTATTATGTTGTTGTATACACCTTACCAGTTTTAATAAATCAGTCTCGCAGTTTTATTACCTTGGACATTTCACATATATGAACTAAAACTTCACTAGGACTATTATCCTAGCGCTGCTCAACTATGTAAGAAAATCCGATTTACTGCAAAAGTGATGAAAAATGTATATTGATAAAATTGTTCTGTAATTGCCGTGGCAAATCTGTATGTTCAAATCTGATCGTCTAATAAACTGATACATTGATCGTACAATGGTAAAAACTTTCGTTCATAGTCTACTATAGTAAGTACCGAGCTAATCTTTATAGAAATGCAAAATACAACTTATAGAGTAAGTAAATCTTACACGAAAATTTACTACAGAAATACATATAATTAAATGTAAAACTATGTTCTTACATTACCATTCTAAAAGAAAATTTGATTTTTTTTTCTTCTAACTAGCTAGTAAGGCACTTTACAGTAAACGCAAACAATTGAAATAAATTATATCATTCTAGATGTAGTTGTATTTGTCGGTGAAAATACAGATATATTTTTCGCTACAAGATCATAACCGAAAAAGGTTATCGAAGAGTATAATTTAGGATAAACCTACGCAACCTGTATGCTCCGTTGCTTAACGGCTCGGATAAGAAATATAGCGAAAAATCTTCTGAAGTAAATTTATGATAAACGACAGTGTACGACGAATGTAGTCCTCTCGAATATTTGTATCACAAAGAAGATGTAATGGGTACGTATTCAAGTATTCGTGCTAAAGTAAAATAACCAATAGCTATTGACTTCATGTACATTTTGATAATTAAGTAATTTTAACGTAAAATTGGTAAAGTTACAAGTTTGCAACAATTTTACGGATATAATACATAGAACACAATCCAAAGACCAATTTCGGCTGTGAGATGTTCTCCTTGAACAGCTTAAGTACCGTTATGTGTGAAATATTTACACTCAAATTGCCCTTAACTATAATACCGTCGCCATAATCTTGTTTTGTGTTGATACAGTAATTTTAGCTTCGTCATAATATTGATATATCAGACTATATAAATGTGTAGTAATCAATCTTACCTTAACATAAAGGACTAGTTCTCATTATTATAATTGTCTTATTATACACAAGATTTCCCTTCCATATTATTTTTCGAGGAATCGGTCTCTTTTCATGAAATATCTTGTGTTCTTGTTGGTAAACAAAAGGATTTGTTTCATTATAAATATTATACGGACTTTATCCTTTGACGTAGCGGTGGATTGTATCAAATACAAAAATAATTTCCATAAAGTACACCATTTTCCGGTATCATCCCATGATCCCTTAATACCAGAATATATATTATGCTTACAACGTAACGAAAAAGATATGGTTTATTTATATAGAAGTTTGATCCATTAATTCCAAAAAGATATGGATAAATCGAGATTTAGTTTATGTTTAAATATATCTTACGAGGTTTTTTTTTAACTCAATTAAATTCGAACACATATTGTTGAATCATCATCATCGTCTTCTTACCCTTATTCCACTTAAGTAGGGTCGGCACAACATCTTTTCCCTTTTCCATTCTCCCCTGTCAGACGTCATTTTTGTATTTACACCTTTTATACATATCATTTTCACCAATCTATCCATACCTTCTTTTCGGTCTTCCTCTACTCCTATATTCATCCACTATTATACTTAAAACTTTTCTAGTTAACATGTCTTTCATCTCTCCTCATGACGTGTCCATACCATGCTAACCCCTTACTACTCTGTTACTGGTGCTATTTTCAAACTTCCTCTTATAAACTCATTCTTAATCTTATCGATTCTAGTTGACAACATACATATTGTTGAATAATAATACAATGATTATTGTTTAAAATATGATTACGACCTCATTACATTACTTATTATAAAACAAATTCGTCCGCCGTGTCTGTCTGTCTGTCTGGATGTTCGCGATAAAATCAAAAACTACTAAACGGATTGTAATGCGAATTTCACCAATAGATAGAGTAATTCACGAGGAAGGTTTAGTTATATAATTTGTCAAGTTTTTTTTTAATTGGTTAAAATATAACAATAATTGTTGAAAGCGTAGAAAAAAGTCAAGCCGCCCAAGCGTTTTTATTAGCAGGGCAGGACAACGTCCGCCGGTCCTCCTAGTTTATATATAAAATTACTAGAATGTGTCTTTAATTCTCGCTGCGTTAACTAACCATGTAAGTGTCATTATCTATGAAAGCCAAAAAACCTAAATACCTTTAATAAAAGTTTCAAAAAATACCATCCAATTAATTATTATAAAACCTGAATACTATTTCGCTACTATTAATATATAGCCAGCAAGGTTGTGACCCAATCCATATATGTTTTATGTTACTAACATTAAGCTTGTTGTTGGTCCGGTCTAACTAGTACATGGAAGAATAAAGAATCCATCTCGTGCTTTACTTACATTTAGCTTAAAGTATATCGTTTTGTTGATCTTGATACTAGCAAACCCGGAGAACTTCGTACCACCTAACAGTTGATTCTTTAATTATTTCATACTTATTCTGCTTTGGGGCGCTATATAATGTTAAATGTTACTATCGTATAATTATTGACATTAATATTTATACGATACTAACGTCACTCAATTGTTTTGCCTTCCCGGAACCTCTCCACTAACACTTAAACTTTATAGTATGGTATTAAAGTTCAAATTGATTTTTAAGTATTATTACGAATCGTTTGTATGGAAGTGTAGAAAGGTGTCGTTTTTAGACTTTTTCAGGCATTTTTTTAAATTTTTCTCTCCGTAAGAACCATCCTCGTAGTTCAAAGAATATTCTAAAAATTTTTTTATCGAAATTAGTTCTGATGCTCTCGAGATTTGTGCTTAGCAATACATTCAGCTATTCATTTTTATATTATAGATTAGAGGAGGGCTAATAGTCATTAGTGTAATAAATAATGAAATTACTGCATTAATTTCTTCGCTGACGTGATGCGTCTCTCAGAATAAATAGAAACACGTCAATGGAATATTTACGCAAAATATTTTAGACAGTTGGATACTCCGCTAGGAGTAATATTATTCTGTGGTTTGATATCATTATAGCATAATAACTATGTAAATCCCGCCAACGCTGTGTCCATTGACATTACTTCACGCAATATTTACACAATAATTATTTGATTTCCAAGTTTGATCTCTTTATAAATATAAATTTGTATATATACATAAATAAAATTGAAGAGTCTACGTGTAATGTCAAAATAGCAGCTTTTTACTAGATGGATATAAAGGTTTGTTATATACTCGTATACAGTAAATATATCAAAACACCAAATTTTAAAATTGTTGTCGGTCTGATTCTTCAGACTAATCTCCGTAACGGTTGAAACTGCTTTAACGGGACTATTTTGTAAGAGATTTTATAAGAAAAACAAAGGCTACTTTTATATTACAAAAAAAAAATAGGGTCCAGCGCAAATATAATTTACTAAAGAAGCCGTGTTTCACAAATGCGCGTGCCCCAAACGCAACTGTACAGTGAACAAATTTTCTTTGCTAAATTCCACGCGGACGTAGTAGCGGGTAACAGTTAGCCTATACAAGAAATTAAAATACCCGTCGTTCGTCCAATCGATGGTATACATATTAAGTTTTGATATATATTTAAATTATAGAGCCTCAATAGACATAGAAATATCTTAATATATAAACTAAATGAATTTGAAATATGGTCTGTTTGTAATATCAAAATAACAGCTTCTTACTAGATTTATATGAAAGTATATACGTTTGTTATAACATTTTGTTTTTTTATTTATGTCTGTATATATATTCCAAGAATCTTCTAAATGGTTGGAGCCATTTTGGAGGGACGTTCACTGTCAGATAACTGATGTTATAAGGAGTAACTTAGGCAACTTACATTTTAGAAAAAAATAGTCTTCGCGCAAATATAATGAACTAAAATAGCAGTCTCCAGTACATCGCGTGGCCCACACGTACCTTTACACTCAACAATTTTTTTTTACTTAAATCCACGCGATCAAAGTCGCCGGTAACAGCTACTAAATAACTTCGGTAGACACAAAGATATCTTAAAATTATGTCGAATGCTCACATCCTTAAGGCGACTAACGCGTGTCATCGAATCGTTACGAATGAACTTGTTACATTTTGTTGCATTACAGATCTTGCAAAGATTAGTATATAATTCGAGGACTATAGCTTCCCTGCTTCTTATGTAAACACATGTAAAGATAGAATATGGCGATATAAGCGCACTTTATCTACAACATATGCCACCTTGAAATATATCATTCGTCATTTGTCAAAGACCGACGATTATATCACCTTCCAAATTTTTTAAAGCGATTGGCGAAATATTCGGCTCGTCTGGCTGTTTATCATTATGTAATGTTCGCTTTGTAATATAATTCTAGATAATTATGCAGAACGTGTACAGGTCAATCGACACCTTATACAAAAACTTTCGATGGTTTTACGATTCTATTTTATTATGTCGATTTCATATAAATCCCCAATATAAATGGCTTTATTTTAAGTTTTTATGTGTTATTAAAAATATAAGTACACAATTTCACTCACAGTCATATCGTGTATTATTCGTACCATTATCACTATACATATTTACATATAAAGAAATATTTAAAACCCACACAAAACACACACTTATGTTCATCACTCTATACTAGAAATGCGTGGGGATATAACACAATTACTCTCGGCTCAATAACAGAGTATGCTATCATTGCACCACAAATGCTGTCAATATTTTCCGTTTATTTTCTTTTGCATTAACACTAGACGGCCGCACCAAATAATTATACACCTATGAAAATAAAATTACACTGGTCAGTGGTTGTGCGTGTGTCTCTCAATAGGTTTCGATAATTTTGTTTCATTTTAATTCTTAAACACGTCTTAATTCTCATTAAAAAAAAACCTAGATAGCTTCATCTAATACAAGGATATTAAAGTTATGTGCAACTACGATTTTTATAAGCATTACGCATTCTTGTAGTGGACATGTGGAAGAAACGGTGTGGTGCTTATGTTATTACTCTGTACATAAAATATATTGTTAAAGTAACAAACAAAGCAGACGAAGTCGCGAGTATCAGCTAGTTATCTGTATTAAAACAGTCGGAAGTCTGACTTTTAAAAACTTCATTACCTTTTAAAAGCGGCTAAGAAAAAGTAGAAAAGTTTCCGTCGATTTCTTTGATTACCTGAGTTGCATCTTTTACGTTTCTCCTTTAAGTTGAATTTTATAGTCAATAACTGCAAATAATAGAGATTATTTATTCTAAGATCATTTTGCATCCAATTAACAATCGTAGGACTTCTTTTGCATACAATATATAATGAAGGATATGTAGATTGTCAATCGTCTACAATCGAAAATGACCACACTTGTATATAAAAACCAAAAATCTTAAAAAAAATGTATTCATAAGTGATTAGGACTTGGTTCATTTTGAAATATAACGAATCAATTATTGAATATACATTTAAGCGAATTTTGTTGACAGCAATGACTAACAACGATTAATCTTATATTTACAGTAAGCATACTACAGCCGTCACTTAATTTCATTTACTTTTTTATACTGATCTCAGTGCTTAAGATATTCTATTATATATTATCTATAAACAATAAAAGAATTGTGTAATAAAATAAACAACAAAAATTGTACTGACGAAAACTGTTTATTCTGCTTTCAATTGAAAACAGCGAACGAAATTCAAAAGGTTGCTTCACAAAAAATCCGTATAAAACTCGTTTATAAAAGTCATATTTCAACTGCTCCGACCACAGCGGGAACTAGATATAGTACTACGTACTCAACTATGTATACAGGCTACTCCGTGGGTATGTTTGCTTACACAGCACAGCAGTTCAAAAACTTCTAGTGAAATGGGAATTTCGTCTATCTGGCTGCGAGCCAAGTGGTCAGAATCACGCATGCCACAAACAACTATCTACGTCTTTTCCATTTTTGAGTAATTCAATAAACGATAGGTATTTAGATATATAACATTTTTTAAATTCGTGCTATAAACATTAGCACACTGGATTCCGCACTAAATACGTTAACAACCGACAAAGCAGTTCTAGTTCAAAGTTCTAGTCTCTTATTTAAAATATCGCTTCCAGAAAATTAGTAGCAACATCTGCAGAATCGTATAATCGGATTCGCGTTCCACAGGATTTTATTTTCGAGCCGTTTTTGTTCCTGATGTATATAAATGATCTGCCGCTAGTGGTTAATAGCTGCGCTGATATGATTCTTTTTGCGCAAGATAAAAATATTCAAAGAGATTCAAAGATTAAGAATGTAAATGATATTTAAAAAAATAATCTAATTGGTTTACATTTAATAATTTATTGCTAAACGCAGATAAAACAACATGTATGAGAATGATGATACCTAATGTTCCACATGTTTATAGTAGAATCAAGATTAAAGGGAATTTAGTAGGCTTAGTTGTCAATACTGTTTTCTTGGGTATTCCGCTTGATTCTAAATTACAATGGGGTCTTCGCATTAAAAAGTTTTCTGGAGGATTAAGTTCAGCTCCGTTCGCAGTTCGTAAGATTCACCAGCTAACACATTTTGCCCCTGCTAAGTTCGCCTACTTCACTTAGTTCCATAGTTTAATGTATTATTTTATTTTATTGTAAGGAGCATCAGTTGTGGTACCTACTACAGCAACGGACATTTCGAGCAATATATGCTATGGTGTTCGCGAATCATTATGGGCTGTTTCAGAAATTCGGTATCGTAATCCTGCTGTCCCAATACATTGTTGATAATTTAATATAAGTACGAAATATCAGGATACGTTGAATTTAGTAAGGGACCAACATAATTTAATTACTACAAACAGTGATAAATTGGTCATCCCACGATTCAGGCTCAGTAAGACCAGTAACTTTGCCTTGGATAATAGTGTTAGGTTTTACAACAAAGCCCCATTGCATATTACCGATTTGCGGGATAGTGGATTCAATCATCATGTAAAGCGGGTCTTGTTGATGTCTGAAAATAGCAAAGATAAACCAGATTAAGTTTCCTCCCAGTTGTTCTTGACGACTGGATTATATTCCGAACCGGTAGCAATTTTGACGTCCATTAGCACCTTCTCAAGGTCTAAATTGAATAAAATATTATTACATGTGATTTTTAAGCATCTTTTTTGAATAGAGTTAATAAATAATTGAATATTTTTTAAGCATACTTTGTACTTCCCGTAACAATATACCCGATAGAAAGTACGTAATGTTGACCAATACAACTTCCAATATAGCTCTAGAAGTGAATGAAACTACACAAGAAAACAAAATAAATAAAAAAACAACCTCGCTCCGTTATTATTCGCACAAACAAAATATACATAACCAGAAAACGAGCGTAACAGCGTTCTCGTGATTAGCTTTCATTTAAATAACGCTCGGAGAAATAACGTCACAAATTTGTGAAATTGTAACGTAAATTATTCTGTGGTTAATATATGCGATAGAACGCAGACTGAGCAATAAATGTTTTTTAAGGTATATTGAGGCTGAAAAAATTTATATGGGTGCCCTCGTTACTACTACAACCATCGTGCCCATATCACCATCTACAGATAAAACGTAAGTCATTATAAGATTGTCTATTTCATTGCCATATATCTATTTATATATATATATATATATAATTCTCCTGTTCTTGTGTATGTGACTGAACTCCTCCTAAACGACTACACAGATTTTGATGAAAATTTTTAATTGTGTTCAGGTGGATTTAAGAATTGTTTAGATTCATACTTTGTATCGGTAGGTGGTGCTGCAGTCTGATTCTACGATTTCTTTTATTATCAGGGCAGGGCAACGACCGCCGGGCCCAGTAATTATAATATAAAATTATATTAATTGTTTTAGATTAATTGCATATGCAATAAAGTATTAAGACTTCATTATTATTTATTTTATGCAAAATTCTAATATTTTTAGTCTTTTTATTTAGTCTTCGTGATGCCATTAGCAATTTCTATTTCAGACATAAAAGTTTCTGTTTTTCAATATTAGACATATTGACTTTCTTTATCATTTCTCTTTACATAAATATTAAATTACTTCTGTATATCGCTACGAGAGCATTTTTATTTCAAATTTGATACTGACGAGAGCGATGCCGCGAGAAAGATCTAGTATTATATAAGTGCGAACCCGAGTTTGTTTGTTGAATGCATGAATACGTATATATATTTCTTAGGTGGTAGAGCTACGCTGAAGCTATTACTGGTTTCAGCATGAATGGGTCGCTCTCCCGGGGTAGTACCACCCTCTCATAGAAAACCGACGTGAAGTAACAGTGGTTGTAGTGTTGCGTTTCGTTCGGCCAGTGAAAGCGCCGGAGGCCCACATATTTAAAAGGCCGGCAACGCACTTGCGACTCCCCTGGTGTTGCTAGTGTCTATGGACGTCGGTGATCATTTACCATCAGGTGAACCACCTGTTCATTTGCCCCATATAATATAAAAAAATAACATAAATATACTCATATATACACATACATACTTATATATACACAAAAAAGTATATACTAATGATAAAGATAATAATAATAAAAAAAATGTATACACATTTTGTTGTTCATTTGTTTGTTACGCTTTCATGGATAACTACTCAACGAATCATCGTGAAACTTTGCAGACATGTTATCAGAAGTACAAAAAAAGATATAGGGTAAAAATTCCATGCAAAAAAGAAATTCTGTTTTCAAAAAATGGTCAGATCTACGTTAATGCGAACGAAGCTACGAGCATCAGCTCGTAACACTATAATTTATTTTCATAATTAGTTAATGCGAATTAGGTGATTGAAGAGATACAAGTAATTGACTTCCGACAGACAAAAAAAGTGTTTTTTAGAAACACCAGACCATATGACCATTATTTATAAACTAGCTAATGCGTGTAGTTTCGCATGCGTTAGTATAGATTTGACTTATCCTTCGGGAACATTATTTTTTAATGAAGGGTACCCTTTGCTTTTTTCTGTAACCGTGACAACATATATGAAACATTTCATAATCATCGCTTGCGTAGTTAGGAGCTGAAAGCGTACCAAACGAACAAACTCACATTGGCATTTATAATGCTAGTTACGATTGTGAATTATACAGCCTATATCAAAAGAAATCTTTTATTCGCTTTTAAACAATTTTTACCATGATGATGATTATGGTTCCGACCGATTTCGGCCATGGCGACCACTTTGACCCCTAGTCTAAGAAATGACGCTGGTGCACGCGAATATGGCTTATGTAGCCTATCTTCGCGGCATGCCCGCGCTGTCGCCCCAAATGGGCAACGCGAAAACGACCACGGCGTGTACTCACGCCCCCGGAACCACCTGTGTGCAGGTATCAGACAAAGTCTAGCTTGCATCAGGCTAGACCTCTCTACCTTTACCTATCGCCACAGGACTTTTGCGTACTCGGAGTCCACTAATAGGAACGGTCAGATGCGCAGGATATATTAAGGTGCACAAGTGTACGCGCAAGACACAGGTAGATAGATGGTACAGTATCACGGTGAGAAGGTTACAAGGGGTCAGTACTATCTCACACTCCCTTAATCGCCTTTTACGATACCCACGGGAAGATATGGGGTGGTGCTATTCTACTCTGCCGGCACCACACAACTAAATTTTTGCCATACACATTTATTATACACGTAACACGAGTATGGACAGAATAAAAAATTACTTGAGTTGAGTCAATGGTGTTGAAATGATTTATTACTTAACATGGGGCAGTACATATAAATGATCGAATAAACGTCTTAGTTCAATAATAAAGAAATAAGATTTACGATCTACCCAACACATTTCGTCGATTCTATGTAACTTAAAAATAAACTATGTGGTTTTACGAAATCACGATGCAAGTAAAACTTTGCCAAAATTATTCGATTTAGGGTATTAAAATCGCGTTTTTAATCTTTTTTTAAAACTAAGCACAATATTTATTTAAATCATTGAATCGTTTTCAATTGAGCTATGCGCGCTGCCATATTGGCCTTGGCTGCTCTGCCGAGCGCCTTTCACTTTACAAGTACTCCGCGATCGGCTGTAATGCGACATGCGATAGATAGACGAAAAAATTGAAGCGATGTAAAAACAGTTTCACTTTAAAAACATGGTAATAAAGGTATTTAATTAATAGTTATGAGTAATTTTATATGAGTATATTTACTTTTGTATCGTTATCAAAATATAACAAAACCTCTTTATATGAATACACTATCGACGTTCAGATCTCAGTTAATTAACAATATCGAGACGCCAACTTTTTTGTTGTCATTCACATGAACATCAATAATAAAAAAGAAAACAGAACAACTGACTGTGTGCATCGAAGAATCGAGACGGAAGTCAATATCGTTTTTTTACCGAAACATAATATCCTATTATTGGGCGTAGTATCACTTCTGCACATCACAACATTCAGCAGTTCTAAAACCCAATATCCTCACCACATGTAAAGTCGTGGAGGTTCAGCGGCCAGTGTTACACAGAGGAAGATCTTATGTTGCGTGCATTGTATCCTTACTGTTGTTAGCTGGATCTGAACGGAAACTCTTAAAAGTTCTCGTAAAACCTTTTGGGTCTACCCAGGGTAGCAGAAAGCCACCATAGGCTATTTCGGCGGTACGTATGCTACAGTTTTGATATTTCATACCGATTTCTATCAACGACTGTTCCACTTACCTCGCAAAAATGGCAAATACTCATTTACGTAGCGGCGACCTGAACTTTGAGTAAGTGAAGCTTGAATTTTACTAGCAAATTTTATTATAATTTATCGTTTCTACTTTATTCGCTTTATATTTCGTTACTTGTTTTTATATTAACTGTTCAAGTCATATTTTTTAAATACTAGAATAGTAATGAGTTCTGGTATTAATCTTAACGAGTCGACATCTTAATTGCGTATTTTGCAATAACAAAGCGATAAGCAGAACAATTATGTTCCGGCTCTAATGTCAATTTTTCTACATATAATTCCTCGTAGCAAGGTTTAGGATATTGAGTACACACAGTCAACACTGAATGGAACGTTATTGATTTTTGCAATTTTTAAATTCGATTTTTTACCCGTTTCTACTACTGCATTTTTTTTGTAAAAAAATGTATTTGGTATTCGGACAATTACGATACACCTATGGCAAAACGAATACTTTGGAATTTCAGTATTTTGCACAACATAAAAAAAAAGAAACCATAGGAAACATATTTTACCAACTCCAGTGTAATATGCATAATATAAATTATATTAAAATTTGATTTGTGTGTTTTCTCTTTTTATTTTTTTTAACACTTCGCAAATGTAGCGCTTTTTGCGTTTCAACATATTGCTGTGGTAATGAGGAAAACTTAATAACTAAATAATTAAAATAAAATTTTGTCAAGTATAAAAAATATAAATATTAACCATTAATTGTGTTGATAAAAAATTACTATTCAATTGGAGCTTTATATTACGAGAGTTCAACACCCCATACCTTACGTAGATTGGCCACAAGAATACAAGTTATTTATATTTACTGAACCGAGAACCTTTTTACACAAAACGTGTACCGATCCTTCGAACCGTTACAGCAGATTCGAAGACAATTTCGACCCTTAAATATCAATTATGTAACAATATTCGAATTATGTTGATGTAATTTTTGGAAGTATAAAAGTAATTTTGTGAAGCGATTATGGTTCAATTCATGGAATCCTTGCGACTGGATCAGAGCTTTCCATGAAGGAAAACATTGTAATGAAATCGCGGTACAGTGGTAGAGCTTTTTATACGTCCGCCTGGCTTTTCCAGCTGAAAATCTTTCGTCAGGCACCTGTTAGTACGTTCCGGCAGCTGGAATTAAGAAGGAGTCCTCTCTAGGCTTAGCATGTTTATCATATTAGTCCACACCATCGTTTAACATCAGATAAGATTGTGGTATAAAAGTAAAATTAATAAGCATAATGTTATAATTAAGAATATATATATTTACGAACATCAAAAAGACATTATGGTTTTGTGAGTCCACATCCTGCAATCACGGCACTAAATATGCTGTGATGCGATGAACTCACAATGGGAAGCAACGGCTTATATTCGCAATCTTTCTTCAAAGCTCTTTGCAGACTCAGTGTCCAGACTTTTATCGCAAGGCAGTTGGCTGGGCAATGTAACTAACAAAATATGTGTAATTGAAACCTGGGACAAAAATGTATTTTTTAACCGGATACAATGAAGAACCCGTGTAACCTAAACTTGAAATGTGTTTAATAAACTTTTATATTAAATCTATCGCCAAGCACTGCACTTGAGAGTCAATTCCTTTAGGCATCATTTAAACTCAGATTAGATATACAAAACCAATAAACTATATATAAAAAACTGATGTTTAATAATGTATCCCTATTACAATATAAACTACAATAAATTATATAAACGCTCTCTTTATATATAAAAACGTTATACAGTATTTAAGTACTCCAACCCTATTTCAAAACTTTAAGTAAAGTTGTTTTTTTTATGATGCAGTAATTAAAATGTTGCACCAAAGACTACGAAACGACTTGAAATTATGAAAACCGCAAAATAAATCCTCTAAACGACTGAGGCTTTCATCATAAATGTCTGTAAAAATCAGAAATTACTGCGAAAAACGTTAAATGAAATCTTTCATTAAGAGATGTCGATTATTCCACGAGACCGCCATCATTGAAAGCGTTCTCCGAGATTTAACGGAGGAATTCAAATGATTTTCTTTTATAATAAACATTTATTTTTGTTGCTCATCAATGAAATAATAAAATTGACAACTTCATAAACTTGGCTGATCTGTCATCACAATAGAATTTAAGCCGGCGCGGCGGTTTAAATATATCATTTTATACAAGCGTGTTACAATATACCGTAGGTAATAAGTAAGAGTTTATGAAAATTTGTCACAAAATTACTGTATAATATTACTAATGTCAAAGCCAAACAAAAAAAAAAACATGTGACGTTGAAACATTCATATATGTTGGATAAATTTGAATCAGTTTTTTTTTCTCTCTATTTCATTTAGGGACTTTTATCATTACTGATATGTCAGTCTCATCGTAACTTATATCTACTTACAGTTAAACCCTTAAGTCTAAAAATGAATTAATAAAAAATTTGAAATACTTTTAACACAAGTATGAACTGCCCAAGGATCATTTAAATTTAAATTTTTAATTTAAATGAACCAATGTTTTGTGATTGGAAAATGAGTTGTCCTCCTTTCATTCGCAAGCCCCCCACAATCAGGAAACTATTTGAGTGTTAGGAAATTGAGTTACGTCGTACCGGTCTATGTGCACCCCCTAATGCTACTCCCAACCCTGCGTCTATCGCTACGAAGTTTTATTTATTATCGCAATAAATGCAGGTGTGAAAAGTGATTATCCGCATATGTCACGAAATATCGGCCTTCGTGATGACAGACACAACACAATAACTGAACCGGCGGTTTTTATGCACATGAAAGGAGTTTAGCGTCTGCTAATTTTAAGTCATTGGAATGAAACAGGTATGAAAAGGTTTAAGGGCGCAGCCTTACGAGAATAACTTTTGACTTTACTTTTAACGCGACTAGTAGTCGAAGATTCGACGCGGTTATGGGATTAGCATAAGACGAATGCAAACATGACGGCTCATCAACATTAATTTACTGAAATACTAACTCTTTCTTAGAAAGCTCGATTTTCTTTTAATCAGTTCACAGATTGTAATTAAAGTGAAGTCCATTTCAGTACTTATTAAAGTCGGTTATTATATTTTACATAAATCTGAAATTAAATATATTAATGATCATTAATAAATACATGTATTGTCTAATAAATAAAAAGCAAAACACACATTCATTTTTCGTGTTTCATTTTTCTATTGTCATTTTACGGGAAATCACTAGTAAATGGCGGGCGCTCAAGTGCATTAAGTACCAAACCGATGAACCGATCTACATGAGTAGTGGTCTTATGTTGATATCTAAATACGAAGAATATCAACTTTGCTGTAAATAAATATTTATTATATCATACAATAATTACCATAAATAATTGGTAATGCATACACATTGGTATTTTTATTTAAAAAAAGTGTAATAAAATTAAACTATGAAATACAAGTGGATCATTCAACAGGTTTATTGTTAGATATACGAGTATGAACCATGAAAATGTATGTGGACGGTGTAAAATACCTGGTGTTCGCTGGCGCAGTGCCAACACGCGACGCCCGGGCATATATAACGAGTGCTTTAACCCTCGAAGTGCTCGCAATCTGATTAATAAATATTTGAATATTCTAGACTGTTGTATCATATACCAACATAATTTTTCAAAAATAATAAAATATTATATCTTTGCAAAATTTTATACAGTATTATATTTTGCCGTATGACAACAATCTTACCTGATGTTAAATGATGATATGGTCTAAGATGGTAGTCACCTTAAACCTAGAGAGAGACTGGCTCCCAAGTACAGCTACCAGAACACCCCAATAGGTGTTTTGCGGCAGACTTTCAACTAAAGGGTGGTTGCTAGTCAGGCAAGCTTATAAAAAGCCCTACCACCATGCTGTGGTTTCCTTCACCGAAAGATCCGGCTTATTCTCATGAAGTCGAACCTACGTCGATAAAAGCGGTGTCCGAGCAGGCTAATCACCGAGCCATCATCGTTAGAAAATCCTCTCAAGGTTATATAATATGCAGACATTTTATTCGGTTACTTTGTGTACATATTGACAAGGGACTTACTTTCGTTCAAAATATAGATGAATAATTCAAACGCTTTGAAGATATTCCTTTTATCATTTCCATTTCAATAACAACTTTAAAGTATTTATGAAAAACAACCTTTTAAGAATATAGTTTTGGACTACTGAAAGCCGAATAAGACCTTCGATATATTTTATTTACTTTATCTATAAATTTCATAATCTGCTTATAATCATGCGTCAGTGTGCTACATAGCAATATTGCTTTTTTATACTTCGATGGCGGCAATTAAACTCGCGAGCCACTTGATGATAAGCGGCCACCGTAGTTTATGGACGTTTATAACACTGGAGGTATCACAATCGCGTTACCGACCCTTTACAAACCTCTTTAGAAACTAAACTTGAAGAATCCCATATTGTAGTCTCCTAGAAAATCTTCTGCGGGAAGCTCATTCCACAATTAGAGCGTTCGCGGGAGGAAACTCCTCTGGAACCAGACCGTCCGTGACCGTTTCCGTTCCAAGATGTGAAGGAAAATTGCCTGGTGACGACGAATGGTGCGATGATACTAAACAATTCCTCGGAACACAACCCATTATGCAAACGGTAGAATACACATAAGCAGGTGACGTCTCTTATTAGAGTTAATGGTTCGATGCCGTTTGTGAGTTTGGGATCATCAATAATTCTCACAGCTCGTCTTTGAGCTGAATTGGACTCAAGTTGGTATCCGAGTGCTCCCGCTGAGAGATGGCAACAGTACTCTATATGATGTCGGCCTTGCGTTTTGTATAACAGCAGTCTTTGCCCAGGGGTGAAGTACCGTTTTGCTTTATTCGAAATACTGAGATTTTAGTTCTGTGTTCTGTAAACAGATTTCTGTGAGTATTTTAATAATCATTTGTGATATTCTTAGTGGCCACTATATGACATTGTTCAAAGTACGCTCTTGGATTAGATTATTTTGAGAAATGTATATTCATATAAATAATCCCCTGTGCGATCTGTACTGGTTGACTTAAGTAACTGTAGCTGGCCAATTGATTTACAATTATTAATAACTTTGATACCAAAACCTATTATAAATTAAAAGCGAACAATAGATCGAAAAGAATGTTGTTTGCTGTGAATTATATATAAATCACCTTTTTATGTCAAAGTATAGCAGACAACGATGAAAATAGTAGAGTAAGCATCACCAAGATTCTAGAAAAATCATAGTGTTACCGCAATTTTAATAGGTTTAAAGTGAGAATGAAGGAAGGTGCTAGTTCGGAACGGCGATCAGGTCATCATATATATAAATTTATCAAAACACTCCATTATACATGACATAAAATATATATCTATTATAAGTACTTACTTATACCTCTCATGTTTTATTCTTAATTATCAATTCATCCGCTTTCAATATTATAACAAATATACTCCGTTATGCACATACATTGAAAACTGAATATACCAAAAACAGTCACACCACAACATTTCAACTAAATAATTAGTATTCCATCGCACAATACTTCACTAAATTTAATTTAAAGGTACATAAAGCGTGTATACAAACGAGCGAATACGAATAGAAATGATTAATGGAACTAGTTCGTCCGTATTTGTACTGAATGAGCGTAAATAGTTGATTAAACAAATGGTTTGTTCCAAACAAATCCAACTGAAAAGTTTATCATTACAGTATTTAGTAATATTACTGGACTAGCAAAAAAGTTCGTGATCTTTGCAATACAGAGAAACTGAGGCACAGTCTCCCGACCAGCATGTTCATCTTTGCCTATAACCCTATAACATCCGGTAACTGTAATAAACAATAATAATTAAGTATAATACAGAGAAAGACATAATCAGAAGCTAGGCTTTAGCATGTCCAGAATCTCACTTAAGTTTCTAGTAAAGTCTAACATAATAATAACACCGTATAATGGTGCTAAATCATTTCCAATGTTCGAATGACTAGTTACTTTCTCTGAGTTAAAAATCTGTTGTCAGGTGCCTACTATTAATATCCTTAAAAACTAGTACCTTTTGTAGTATTCAACTCTTTACGACATTGTGATCAAGCAGTAATCCAAAATTGAAATATAAATATAAACCGTTTATAAGTTTATTCAGATACGTCTATTATATTACAAACAATATTATAATTAAAGACAATTGACTATCCTTTGAAAAAAAATTAGAGCTCATTAGGAAAATGTGAATTAATTGCTTTTTCTTTTGCCTCGTAGATTATAATTAATCTTAATTAAAATAAAAGAAAAAAACTCTTTCTTCTCTTTTAAAATTCTTACTCTAATAATCTCGAGAGGGTGCACTTTCCAAACGATTTATCCAATTACAAGGTACGCTACGCTCAGACTCAGCTGGCCAGTTTTCCATTCAGTTTCGAGTTGAGACTTTCTTGTCGGTAATGAAGTTGTTAAAAGTCGTTCCAACTAGCAGCCATCCGGCGTCTTCTACTATATTGTGCTCAGTTGCACAATTCCGGAGAACTTACCGATATAACTGAGTCAGCTTTTTATTTATTATTATTGCCATTAAAAATAACATACATTATTATTTTTATTTAGTGATGAAATTTCTAGCAATTATATTCTTGAATGACTAAATATACTCCAAAATATATGATAGTAATTGTTTATTATTATGTCCATAACATTTTATGGAGTTAATTAATTGTAATATCGTTGTCTCGACCACTATTAATAGACATTTGTTTACTGCCGCATGATTTGGAGTATAAATTGAATTTATAGTTATAACGAAATATTGGAAACAATGCTTTTATTGTTACAAAATTCATTAAAATAACAAATGACAATACTTGTGATATTTTAATCGTAATATTTTGTTCAGACAGTAAGTCAAGGAATAGACTTAATCGACGTACGTACCTAATTATATACAAAATGGTTACTAGTTTATTTCCTATTTCCTCTCATGTTCTCAAAAATATTTCACAAAATACATTTTGTAAAACTTTATACGTTACTGGGAACTAGTACAATTATTGTGAATTTATTTGGCTCTATAAAATTTTATATGTGGGTCAGAGATGTAAACAAGACATCAGATAATTATGCGTAGATATATCTAAGGGTATTTTAATATTAAATATATTTCACATAATACGGTAGGAGACAATGTAACAATTCCTGTTTCATACTTATCTCGGTTCGTTTTTTATTATTATTATTTTGGTACATTCACGCCAGCCTTCACAGTATTAATACAACAGTTGAATACTAACGAAATATAAATAATACATATGTTTATTTCATTAAGTAAGTAATGAACAAAATCTCTCTTTGTTTGCCGTTGTAGAGCAGTCAAGTGGTTTGACCTGTGAAAGATCAATGCGACGTTCGAATTTTGTTTTCAGAATTCGCGTACATTTACTAACTTAAATTGGGAACACTATCGACTGACGGTGAAGAAAAACATCATGAGGGAAGTTCGATCTGAGAACTGTTCTTGTAGTACCACCGTATAAGGGAAAATATAGAACTGTAGATTTCTCAGAGTTTGAAGTCGCCAAGACGTCGTGGGCTGGCGTGATGATAATACCTTAACTTCCTACGAGAAGGGGCCTAAGGTCCTGTAGTGTGCCTCTTACAGGCTAATGATGTTTATTTACCCCTGAATAATGAACCCGACGTTATAACGTACATTTACTAAGTATTCACCTTAAAATCTAATATTACCAAATATATATTAAAGAGTTTGGTTTCATTAAATTGTTTCAACGTACTTAAAATTATGGACTCCAGGAAACAGGGGACTCCTTAGGAATTCGGTACCATTACCTAAGTGATCTAATACTTTGTTAAGAATGGATTTATCACAAAATATTAATTATTTCAATATTGACGAACAAATAGTACTACTATACTGCAAATCAATAAATGAAAATTGTCAACAACTATAACGATGTTTATTGACAAAATCCACAACCGTTTATTCGATAAAAGGTTTTCTGTATCAAACACATCTTATGGAAATAAAATATAGGAAACTGTATCCTTTCCTATCAATCGGGACGCATATTGAGATAAACCAGTTTGTTAGGAAATGTTTATTTGCCCCTTTCCATGTAACAATGTGAGTTACCCATATTGAATATCAGAATGATAGGAACGAATTGAAGAGGAAAGTCCTCGGGATTGGTATATTGGATTTTATTTGTGTGTTTTCGGAATCAGATAATATTACAGATGAAACTGAAACCAAGTTATAGAATTTTACCAAGTATCGATAATGTATTTTTTTTTTTATGAATTCGACAATACACTGCCATTCTTGGGTATAGAAGAATGCACTTAAGTAAAAGAGTTCTTCATACAAAGTAACACTACAAATTTTTGAACACTCACATGCCTATCTATGTAAATAAAAATCAATTGTCGAATGTCAAAATCAAATTAAAAAATTCTTTGTTCAATTTAGGCTTTAAGAAGGCGCTTATGAAAGTGGCAAACTTACCACAGGTTCGAAAAACAGCCCAGTCATCGAGAAGAAATAGTAAGAAACTCGATCGGGTTCATCTTTTTAACATATGTAGATATATATTTCAAATAGATTTTAATCGTTTATAGTGGATGCACAGAGAGGTATCAATTCTAGACATCACCATCCTTCACATACTGGTCTACTCTATAACAGCTCTTTGACACCAAAACCCGCTTAACATGGCACTTAAACTTACAATGTACATAAGCGCATCACTTTAAGATGCCTGCACATATTTGTGTAATGTTTTTTTTGTTGTATATGTATAAAAAAAAATGTTTGAAAAAGACTACGAAAAAGTGAAAATTTTGCGTTACAAAATTTTACTTTAAAAAGTGACACAGAATATCTTCAAAGATATTGATAGTTTGATCATTTTATAACCGGTTCCAGTTTTATTTAATTACATTTCATACTGTAAACAGAAGCTTTCGTCTCGTTTTCTTAGGTAATACGGGTGTAATAGGGTTCGCGGATTCGGAGCAGGCAATTAGTGTGATATAGAAATCAGATTTGATTCAGAGTGTGAAATGTTTCTTTGCTAATTTTGGTTCACAAAATTGTAATGATTGGTAAGAAATGGAAGATTATTACATCGCAAGCTCATCGGAAAAAAAATGAAAATTATACAGGTCCAACTGGCCTCTTTGTCTTTGGCTTGGTTCTACAATACAAACATGATAAAAAATAAAAGGCCGACTAAACATAAATTTACCAATTTTCTCAACATTTTTGAAGAGTTCCCCTACTGTCTTTTGTCTCACTCGCTGACATTTTATATGAAACTTCAAACATTTTCTCTTATAGAAACATTACCCTAACAAATACACACACTACAAAAAACTAATTACCAGTTTTGATGTAATGCGCTATACATATTATGTAAAGTGTATCATTGCACAATAATATATTGATTGAGAGTGTGGAGTGTTGATAATAAATAGTAACTGTGGTATTAGGTCGCAGGGCTGGATTGCAGCCAAGCAAAACGTTACACTAACTGGATTACGTTCACCTACAGTTGCACGTAGTCAATAAATTCATTATGCTACTAATAAAATATAGATAAATTATAAAATCATTTATTATTTATTATTTTCAAATTAAACATATAGTTAGATCTTTAATAGTTTAGGTAAAGTAGAATAAGACAGCATATTTAATGAAAACGGTACTTTGACTTTATTCCGTGTTATTTTTGATTATATCGTATATTATGTAATCAAAGCGTATTCTATTACTCCTGTTAGAATATACTAAAATATGGTCAAATAACAAATCAATGTTAAAATAAAGTAAGGTATAATTTTATCACTTCAATAAATTTGAAGACCTCCCTCCCTCGCTTTTGAAATTATAGAGGTACCTATATGTTTATTTTTAATTAGTTTGGGTCCTTTGTAACTGGCAAAGATTTGAGATTTTTTATTTTCATTTATATGAAAAATATAATAGAGAAGGGCATTTCTCTATTAATATCTGAGCAACTGAACGTTAGTATATCAATTTTGACATTATTTTAGAATATCTCCCTTCTATCTCACACAAGTTTTTATGTGGATTTTTTTCTAAGTTTTAAATTTTCGGTTCGCGTTTTTTTATACTTTTTCGTTCATACAAGCCTTATTCTAACAATTACAATCTCACCGAAAAAATATTAGCCAAATAGCTACAGCGGTTCTGAAGTGATGGGTTCACATTCGGCAATCGATTTTTATTTGTATGACTTAATTACTTTCATAACTGCCAGTAACAATTAGATGAAAAACAATTTCATTCTGTGACCTTTGTCATCAGTTTATATAACGTACTGTGTGGTCACCGTGACAATACGCTGAAGCCAAGTCTCCTTATTGCAATTTACTTTTTTGAATATGCGATTTTTTATGTTATTTTCGTGCAACGATAAATAGTGAAGAAGAAGCGATAGAAGTGTCTATCTCCCTTTCAAAATTTTTAGGTTTAACGGCTGTACAGTTTTGTTGAAATTGATTAGCAAATAGTCATTTAAAACCATTATATTTTATTGCTTCATTAATTACACTATCCTTACAGTCAAACTACATCTATTTATAACTTCTAAACAGTTTGGCATTACATCGAGAACAAAACACGCGCGACTGTTCAAAGCTAGTCGTATCTCGACAACGTGATTTGACCCAACCCGTACAACTGTGCCACTAAATGTGATGTTTGCGATGTGTTGAGTAAACAAACCCCAAACAAAGTTGCGTCAGATGGCCGTGCTGAATCTCATTGTTCCATTTTACTACTTTTATTCAGAGAAAACACACAGCGAAAATGAATCTACGAGATGGCAAGTATCATTTTTTTTTCACAGCGATTTAATGTTTAGTTAATAAAATTTGAATGTTAAGTATATTCAAGTATCATAAAATTTGCATTAAAAAATACAGAATAACCTTGACCTTAGTTAGGTACCTACCTAGTCTTGGATTGTCATAAAAGTATCTATGCCTCAATCAGTCTACATTTCCTATTGGATTTTGAGGAGCTACCTGGTTCATCTTCGAAATCCAAGGTCCAATGAAATTAAAACGAGACCACCTTGAAATATCCTCTTTCCAATAAAAACATAATTGTTTAAATCAGTTCATAAATAACGAAATTCAGAGATAATAAACATTGAACTTTTTTATCTTTTGTATCTTTATACAAAAGAATAAAGAACAACCTTTATTTTAAAGTCGGCTAAAACTGGTAACTAGTATAAATACCGTTAGTAAAATAAAAATTTCCGAATTCTTTACTATACTCTTCCCTATTTTTCCACGTATAGGTAGGTATTTACGTATATATTGTTCCTTATGTACGTAATATTCCTTTTTTCTAAACATCATAAAGATAGACATCTAAAGATCAACAATATAATTATTATATAAATAAATCTGTTTTTTACTATTTTGTATGGTAAAACCTTTTTATCTATACACACAATATTGCGATAAATTAATCATACAAATCTGTAGCGTAGATTTTCAGAAAATCGTGCAGATACAACGAACATAGTAGAGAAAATCTTCTTTTTTTTGTAATGGGTTAAAAATACGTTGTTTTTTTTATATTTCATAGGTTTTTCCACAATCGCAGCTTATTGCAATTGACGATGCGGCACAAGGGACTACATAGAAACCCTATAGGAACAGACTCTCAAGTGCAGCTGCCAGAACATACCCATAAATGTATGGAGTCAGATTTTTAGCTCGAGGCTGGTAGCTAACCAGGCGGGCTTAGCAAAACTCCGACCACCATGCATATAGTACAAATATCCAAATTCAAAAAACGAATGTTAACAACACATTTAGCATCCAGCTACAAATCGAATCCTTCTCATATCCAAAGCTGAACACATAGAGTAAAGATTTATAAAGTAACAAAGTACACGGAAAAAAAAGAGTTTCGAGATTTTATTCAACCAAAGCTGTTTCTATTAATTCAAGTAATTAGATCATCTTGAATATATTGTTTACAAATAAAGCAATGCAATTTTAAAACAATATTAAAATTTTTGAAACGAAATAGTCATTTCCTTCAGCAAATACGATTAAGTTTTTTTCTCTCGAACGAATTTTACTCCTTCTAAAATAATGCACGTTTTAAGCCAAAAAAACTTTAATAAATTGTTTCAAAAAACTTAATTCGCTTGTCATAAATAAATGTTTCATCAATTGAATACAAAAAAAAAATCTGGATGGAAAATATTGAAAAGATTGCTACAAAATTCAGTAACTTCCGGTTAAGATTTTATTTACTTGACTCTAATTATGGTTATTTTGATAGCTAATGTTTTAATTTAAGGTAATAATATCTTAGCTTTTATCTCATTATTTACTGTCGAAATCATGGAACTTTGCATCAAGTAGTTTTGAATTCTTAAATTAAAATAATTACTCAATTGATTTGAATGAATTCATATCTCGAAGAAAACCGAGTCTAGGGATGCGCATTATAACACGACGATATCGATTTTTTTATTCCTAATAAGTTTACATCTGAATATGTTCTCATATCGTATTAAGCAACGAACGGGCGAAGATGTAGTATACTTACTTATAATAAACCTATTTAATCTCGAAATTATGACTCCCAGATAGATATAAGCATACGCCAGCAAAGAATTCTATTTTTTATGATTTCTGATGATTTTCTGATGATTTCTTTTGATTTTCTGATGTTTATGATAAATATTAAAGCGAAACAGTAAGGATTTCGACCGTATGTGGATGGTGATATGATATACGTGTTGTCCGAATATGAAAAGTGACGGAGGATTTTCAATTTGTACAAATGTTATAGTAAAAATTTTGCATAAATCAATAATTTCATGCTGAGTATGCTACTCGTTTTCAGTTTATCATAAATATTTCGATATTAATACGTAGTACACTCTTAGTAGTCTGTGGATATTATATCTTCAATATTATGTATATCAGAGTAATTTATTAATTACACTCTAAATTGAATGAATCTCAGTTTACCGGAGCTATCGACATTCGCGAACTCGACACTGTATATTGAACATCACTAATTTTGAATTTCAGTTATATTTTGACTCGTGTTGTGAACTCCGCTAGTATTATTATTCGGTGGTTGTAAGTGTAAAATTGTGTTGTGAAAGATGGCTAACGAGATTAGTGAGTCTTCTTTTAATAATTTATTGGAGTCATGGAACATGCCAGAAGATGTAATTACTTCCTTTCGCAGTAAGTATTATTTCTTATATTACAAAATGTATGTACGTAGTATGCCATTGTTAATATTTCATATTTCTTAAAACGTACAGATAGGTGCTTGTTATCCTGTACTAAAAACAAGTTTACATTTCTTGACTAACTTTAAGCTAACAAGACATTCATCAAATTCAGCGCAACCGCAGGTATGCAGTCGATAAAATTTATACCTATTTGATAAACAGCCGGCAGGTAGAGATTTTATTTCGCATCACTCGTGCATTCGTTTGTTTGTTCTAGTATATTAAATTGATCAATGTTTTATTCAGCAACCTGTTAACTTTCTGGGAAAGTATTTAAGTCATTTACGGTAACTAGTTAAATAAATTTCAGGTACAGTGCACACCCAGCATACACAGCCCTGTACCACGAGAGTAATGCTAATTAAGAAGGTTTATTCTACAGATAATGGATTTTCTCTGGATCACTTTTCAAAGTTAACTGATGAAGATCTACAGGAGTTAATGGGCATAAGAATAACTCTGCAAAAAAGATATCAGAGTACTTGGAAGCAACAGTATGGTATTTAAAAAAATATGAAGTATTTAAACAAGTATGTATTGCTTTGTTGTTTAAGGAAATATGTATGCATTAGTATCATTATGTGAGAATTACTGGTCTAATGATTGTACACCATTTGTTAACACAGGTACTAACAGAAAGTATAACATCAGTAACTAATTCTGCAACATCATGTATTGGAGGTTCACCTTTAGGGATTGAAGTAGAAGATGGAGCTGGGGATATATCCATTTCATTTACTGATTTATTTCCTGGAGACAGAAGTACATATCCAGACTTTGATTTAAAAACATTGTTAGAGACCTCACCGGGAGGAAAAGATATGATTTTATACTACACGCACAACAATGGACTTGACACCAAAAGAAAAAATCAACTTACTGACATTATTGTTCGACACTTATTCACATATATTGTGAACAAGTAAGTAATAATATTTGTTTAATGTAAGTTAAGTAAGTAAACAATTATCTGCATTTGTCCAAACACAAGCTAAATGTAATGCCAGCCATACTAACACTCACAGACCACATTTTATAAATTAAGGTAAATTATTATGATCATGGGGTATATTGAAAAATACTTCCAATAGCAATGTTTTTTCTTCATAGTTGACTTACTTATGATGATTACAATGTAATAGCAGACAAAATCATATCACTCTTCCCAAGAGAATCTGTTGGGACATACTTTAGCAGACCTGTGAAAAAAGTGAGTCTGCCTATGGAAAATCAATTGCTACATGGGAAAAGCTCATTGATAAAGTCAGAAATATTTTATTCCAGTCCCTTGAGCACAAAAGAAAATCAGACATAAGTAATCAGTCAAATAGCAAAAGAAACAAAATTAGGGATATTCTATTAGGTTAGATAATTCACAATATTATAAAAGTTTTATATATATTATAATTTTCAAAATCACTGAAACAGCATAAAAATTAGATTAGTAATTATACTATACATAGTCAGGAATTGACTTTTAATTGCCTCTAAATATACAACACTTAATAAGACACTATTGCTTCCAGGTACTCTGATATCCACAATTATACTTGTGACCACGATGGAGATAACTCTTAGACATTCATTAGGAAAGTGTGGTAGAGAAAATTCCACTTTATAAAAAAGTATTTCTTAACATGCAACTGCTAAGGACAAAGTTTAAGTTTAGTTTATAACTGTCAGCTATATTTCAATAGCTTTTTTCAGCTTCAGATTTGCACAAAGCTGACATAGATTGGTTGCAAGTTCATATTGAACTATGGCCAGAAGTAATAATAAAATGGAAAAATACTGCAGAAATACGACATAGTAAAGATTATACAAATGTTGAAGATTTCCTGTCTCAGTGGAAAATATTGAAAAGTTCACAGGCAACACAATTGATAAATAAGTTTATCAAAATTTGTTTTTTTTTTTAATTGATATTTATTATGAATCACTATTTTCTAGGAATTATATTTTTTTATGTATATTGATGTAATTTGGTATAATTTTAACAAACATATGTCTCCACAGCCTAGATGGCTAATAGCTATAAAGTATAAATTACAGTCAAAAGGTACCTTATTAATAACCAATAATAAGTTATTATTGTGTATTCATGGTTGGTTTGATTGTTTTAAGATTTTATCCAGCTTGCCATCCTGTCAAAGCTAATTTTTGTTTTCTTCTAACTATATAAAATGGCTTTTAATTTAACCTCTTTGCATGTAAAATAAGCTTTTATTCATATTGTATTAATTCTGTTTCCATAATCCAAGCGTAAATTATTATGGCCACTAACTAATCTTTATCAACTTCTTAATATTAAATTTTTAACATAGAGTAGGGTGAACAAACTTATTATTGATACTAATTTCTGTTTTTTTTTTCTGAATAAATGGACAATATATATTTTTTTGAAACTATCTCCAAGAATTTCCAGTATTAACTCGAGAAATTATTTTTTTTTCAGAAATAAATTGTTTGGTAACAAACTAGTTTCAATAATTTGAATTGGGTGCCAATTGTTAGTAGTTTTATTTTATTCGTACTATTTTATGTATACATTATGATTCAGATTGAAGACGATTGTGAATTCCTGTATCCTGGAAAAGGACATTACTTTGAAGATAAAGGGAAAACATTTATCACTAAATTTATTAAATTGAAAAGGCATGAAATACAAACGGATGAGAACAAGAATAATTTATTATCTTCTTTAAATTCATTTGAAACAGAAGGTAATTCTTATTTTTACTGATTAAAGAATTTCGTAGGTACCATAATAGGTTAAAAATAAACAATGCAATTAATGTCCTGTAGGTAAATAATAATTGACTTACAGATAGGTGTGTTCAGTAATCATTTTACTGTCAATATTCCAGTATAAAATATTTAATTGGATTAGAGATCCGAGGCTCAGTATGCATAATATGTTTGATTAATTCGCATGTAATTGAAATTCATTTGCTTGTTTTAGACGCAAAACTGCCTACACAGCTTAAACTGCTGATAAGTGTTATACCGCCTAAAGGACGAATGTCGAAAAACAGAAAGTACTCAACACAGGAATGTCTAAATAGCACAATGATAATTGTGGAGGTAACATTACCTAAAGCAATTACATATTTTGTATTAAATCTATTTATATTTGATTAACCTATATCTAAAAATATAAACTTGACGAAATGTTAAACATACTTTATAGCTCAATAATCTGTAAAGCAAATGTAAAAAATTGTAGTGTAATTTCTTGATTTGTAATAAGTAAACAACAAAATTATAAAATTTATTGATTTCATTTTTGTAATCTGATAATTACTGCTGCCGGTACTATTATACTAATTATAAATATATACATGTATTGAAGAAAAACTAATCGCTGTATAACATATTTCTGATGAGAATAGGAAAATGTGTAAATTGTCGATTTGATTTTTGTGTTTAAAGAAAAATAAAGGAGGTATTAAAAAAATATATTTTTTTATTTCTCTGCATTGGTTTTATTCACTGTGATTAAGAAGCGTCACAGTCAGCTACAGAAATAGTGATATAAAAAATATCTGTCAATTTTGATGTCATCTTGGATATGAACTGTCGTATGGCAATTGCAATTTCTGCAGCTGTCTGTGCAGAAGGTGAAGGTTCTTAGGTGGTTAGAAGGTGCAATGTATAAATAAGCAAACTGATAATGTGTGTAATTAAGTTAACTTTTGTAAGTCAATTATCTGACGTAGCTTAGTTTGTAATGTGTATTTTCGATTTATTTTCAATAGTATTGATTTGTATATAATTATTTCAAATTTGATTTAAACATTTTTACCGGTGGCACATTCAGGTATATATGTTGGATTATCTTATCAGTGTATTTAAAATTTGCTACAATGACTGAAAAGTAGAACTTACTTTGGTTGTTTACGTTACTTAATACAAACTTCCAAGTAGGTTTTATTTTTTATTTCTTATAGCAAAGATTAGATACCCTGATAATATTTTCCAACATAGGTACCTGAATGTGCCACTGGTAAATTTGTTTGAATCAATTTCTTATCAGCTTGCTTCAATACATACTTTTATTGGGTCGATAATATCTTTTCTTAAATTAAAATAATTTTGTTTCATTAAAAAATAATATCTGATTCAAAGAAGAAAAAATATCTATAACGTAGATTCTGTAATGTTGAACAAATATCTCTGATGTCTCTAATCAAATAAAATTTTGCTTGTATCAATAGATTATGTTATTCCATGTGAGAAAACGATGACATCAACACAAACGAATACTTACTCAAATGTAAAAAAAAACTCTTGTTTTAAAAAAAGGGATCTTATATGAAATATCTAGTATGTCATCTACAAATATTTCTAGTTTCGTCTAAGTTACATTCTCTCTATCCAATAGTACTAAACTTTGCGATTAATAAAATAACCTTGGTCGTATATAAACGATCCTTGGTTGAACACCTTTCTGCATTAAATGAAGTAAACTGTCCTTGATTTTAAAGTAGAAATATTTGGATTAAGAACGCTATTTTCTTGGGCTAAAACACAGGATTTCTTCGAGCTAGTATGATGTAAAAGCTATCGTTCAAGAATAAGAAATGTTTTAATTTAAGAAAATTATATTCTTAGTTTTATTATATAATATCTTAAAACGATACAGTAAATGTTTTTGGATTAAAGGGTATCTACTTACTTTAAATTAATATTATTTTATATTTTCAAGATAAATATTATCTTACAACGAGAAAATATTTCATGGTGCATATATGAAATTATATTTTCTTGGATCAACGAATCCTTTTTTACCGTGTAGGTAATATAAATAAAAAAATAACTAAAATGTTTTATGTTTATATAAATATTGTCATTCCACAGGAAAATACGTGAGCATCATGTTATTGCTATTCGTTAGCAGTATTCAGGGGGTGTTTCGCAACTTTGAGGCACTCAAGACAGTTATTAACATTGGTGAATACATTTTTATAATCTTCTACAAGAATCTACCATATATAATTATCATATAAAGATGTTTAATATACGCTATTGACTGTAATGAAAAAGTTTGAAAAGACAAATACAGTGGTTCTTTCTACTACACTTCCTAGCTTAACGAGCTCTGTGAAATAGAAGATACAATTGTCATTCGATCGTCCAGGTTTATAAAAAACCATACACATTCGTAACCCACATCTTCAAAGTATATCGCGTATATATATATGCTAAGTTATAATCTAATTACATTTATTCTAACCTTAAAGACACTATTGACCTTAAATGTTTCTACTTTTTCAATTTCCAGAAAAACCATGTGTCTGAGTAAATTTAATTTAAAGACAATATACAGCCTAAAACTATACAATAATTTTGTGACATGAATGATGAAGATAATTTGATTTGTTCCGCTATGAATTCTTTTATACTAAGTTGTAACTTATAATAATTATAGTTTTAACCCTTAATAACCTAGAGTTTCAATTTTGATACCAATCTTTTAAACCGAATGTTCACACTACTATTAGTTTTTTTTATAGGTTGGCTGTACGTATTTTACTGTTGTATAATATTCTTTCCAACGAAATTAATTTTTTTTTCTAAATAAATATGTAAAATAAATATTGTGATTTTTTTAAGCTATTTTTCTCTTCATCTAGACCCTCAAGCAAACACAGTAATATTAAAAATAAATCACTTTCGTAAATCAGGCTACTAAGGGTTAATTGCATTGCAACAGAATTCTTAATGTCGTTACCTCTTATATATTATTTACACAAAATTTGTATTGAACATCGCAACAGATATGAGACTGTGATTCCACGAGCCATATAGTAAGACGTTATTGAAAGCTAAAAGCGTTAGTAGGAGTGGTAAAAGTACCAAACTCAACTTTCCACCAGTCGTAACAGTTTCTACTCCATCGATTAAATGAGAGCTAAGTTGAAATTTAATTTTGGGCGTTGCATATTTTTTATCCATTTAAATTCCTTTTGGCTTTTTCTACGAAAGGCCTTACCAGTTAAAAGGAAAAATTAATAGCCAAAATCGTAAACAGGATAAAACAGTATTGTTATTTTGGATTATAGGAGCAATATTTCCACCGAATACTGTAACAGAAGTTGCGTTTGTATCGGCGCTTGCACGTGCATCAATGGAGAGTGAACGTTACCATTTCGTTGCGAAAGTAGTATACGCTTCTTATGGCGACAGTTTTGCGGCTTCTAAAGCTGGTGAGTTGCCTTTTATTTATCCCATATTAGTTAAAATGTCAATATAGTTAAGCAGATTTATTAGTCCATGTAATATTTTGACCAATTTATCAGATACGAACATTACACGAAATCGCAATTACGAGCCATTTTTAATTTAATGAGTTTTTGGAATACTTTCTGTTGTCTCTGAATTTTAGTACGCCCAAACACTTCACATGCCAATTATTGAAATAATAGATATACAATGTTTGAAATGAATATCCCAATTGAACATGAAAACGAAACTTTAGTGAACACAGAATAAATTTGAATTGCCCAACTATCACAATAATTTGAGTGAACATAAAACAAATATAAAATTATATGCAATGTTGAAAATAAATGTCATTATTAGACATATAAGTTAGAACTCGATTTTCAGCATGCGAGCTTATATCTGGCGGTGTTATCGCAATTTTTGGTCCCACTGACCCTGTATCTGCTACCACTGTTGCAGCCCATTGTAGAGCTGCCATGATACCTCATGTACAGGTAAACAAAATTCTTTGTAGTCATAAATAAGTTTAATTTAATACATTGTAAACTCAGTCAAAAGTAGAGCTCCCACTACAATATATGTGTGTAAAATTTAAAACTAATACAATGGTTAAAATTATGCATATAACTACTATTTTCATATGACAGGGAGAGTGTAAAAGTATGACATAATTATGGCTGTCGTCATTTTTACCATCAATCGACAGCTCATAAATTATAAAAAATACCTGTAGGTACTATGTATAGATATGCGAATGGACCGACAAGCCTAATCAAAATACATCTTGTCGCCATCTTTGACCACATGTATCTTGCGATGTATAAATATGACTATGTACTACATAGTATATGTATGTATAAGTCTTATTCAGAAAAGTAAATGACTTTCATGTTACAGGCAGTGTGGCAACCTCCGCCAGTTCGAAGATTGGAACGGCCGAGTCCACCAAGCTTAAATTTATATCCTGAATCTGTTGCTCTATCAAAAGCCGTTGCACTTTTTATAAAAGATAGCGATTGGACGAGTTACACATTATTATATGATGATGACCACGGTAATTTATGGTACGGTAGTAGCAATTGAAAAACGTATACATTAAAATTAATCATTGTTTCTGCTTTCCCAGGACTTATAAGGTTGCAAGAAATACTTAAACATGCTGATCCTGAAGTTAAATGGATAGCTAGAAGATTAGTTCCTGGAGAAGATAATCGTTCTTTATTAAAAACACTTAAATCTAAAGGAGAAACTAGGGTAATTCTTGACTGTCCTGCAGACAGAGTACTTGATTACCTACGACAAGCTAACGAGGTCAAATTTTTTGAAGACTACATGGTACAAATTTTAAAGATTTTAAATTACAACTATGATAAAATAGAATACATGTAATATTGTGTTTTTTTTTAGAGTTACGTTCTAATGTCACTTGATGCTCATACATTAGATCTGGAAGAGTTACGCTATGGACTATCCAATGTGACATGTTTGAGAATCTTTGATCATTCAGATTCAATAACGAGGTCTTACTTGGCTGACTGGAAAGCAAGACAGTCCTCTGGCATAAAAATTCCGCGACAGACACATGAGATAACTGTAAGTGATTAACTTGTATAAACGTAAATTATTGTAATAATATTTTGTTTTTGTAAGATATGTTTCATAGTATATTTTACTTTAGTTGGAGGCTGCTTTAGCAAGTGATGCGGCTAGGCTTATAACTGACGCAATAGAAAGTGCCCCAGAAGAATTTAAATTAGAAGCAAAAGCAATCGAATGTGGTTCTGGAGATAAATGGGACTCCGGAGAAGAATTTATTAATCATTTACTAACTGTGAGAACATTTTATTATGTATTTTATCTTTTAAATTAATAAAACCTTGAGCCTTGGTGATAATTTAAATTTTCAGAATCCTATAGTAGGGATAACAGCCAATATAATTTTGAACAACGAAACTGGTGAACGGACAAACTTTAATGTTGAAATACTAGAATTGTCTAACGTTGGATTTAATAGTATAGCTAAATGGAATGCTGACACCAATTTTGTATATGTTCGATCGCCTGCAGAGGTGTCTGAGCGTCTAGCAGAGAAATGGCAAAATAAAACTTTCAAAGTTGTCTCAAGAATTGGAGCACCATATTTAGTGGAAAAAAAACCTGAAAACGGTGAAGTGTTTACTGGTAACGACAGATACGAAGGGTATTCTAAAGATTTAATTCACGAAATCCTTAAAGAAACTTTAAAATTAAATTATGAGATAGAAATTGTACCTGGTAACGGTTATGGTTCATATAATAAAGATACTAAGAAGTGGGATGGTCTTATTGGACATCTTTTAGAAAGGGTAAGTTACACGTTTCATGTTACTTTTATAATATAGAAAACATATTGTGGCTATCCTTGCTAATATTATTAACGCGAATTTAAGTTTGTTTACATTTATTTTGTGTTTGAATTCGTAATAATTACAAAATTATTTCGTTTCAGAAAGCAGATTTAGCAATTTGTGATTTAACTATAACCTATGAACGAAGATCATCCGTTGATTTTACAACACCATTCATGACTTTAGGTATCAGTATTTTGTATACAAAAGCAATTCCACCAGACCCGGAGTTGTTTTCATTCCTCAAGCCTTTTTCTGTTGATGTATGGATTTATATGGCAGCAGCATATTTAATGGTTTCTTTATTACTTCATATTTTAGCTAGGTAAGATGATATTTAACTAAAATAGGTTGTTGGTTGCTTTATTGACTTACTGATTAATCGACTCCCATTTTAAATTCTTAATAGACTAGCTCCGAATGATTGGGAAAATCCACATCCTTGTGACAAATCCCCTGAGGAGTTGGAAAATATTTGGCATATCAAAAACTCATGCTGGTTAACCATGGGCTCAATAATGACACAAGGGTCTGACATTTTACCTAAGTAAGTTTTTATTATTTTTATCGATATTCATTATTTAAAAAATCACTATAACAACATTATAAATACGATTTCAAATTCCTTTTAGAGGCTATTCAACAAGATGGGTATGCGGCATGTGGTGGTTTTTTGCACTTATTATGTGTTCGTCATACACGGCAAATCTTGCTGCTTTTTTAACAAATGCAGCAATGGATGACTCCATTAAAAGCGTTGAAGATTTAGCTATGCAAACAAAAATTAAATATGGTACTTTACTTGGTGGTTCAACTTATTCATTTTTCAAGGTTAGGAATAATGGTATAGTCCATGTTTTGCTTTTGTATTTCCAAATATTTACACAATGTAAATTTTAGCGATCTAATGTATCAACTTACCAAAGAATGTGGTCAGCTATGGAAACAGCACGGCCATCTGTTTTCGTTAAAAATAATGACGAAGGAGTTGAAAGAGTTTTGAAGAGCAAAAGGTCCTATGCTTACTTGATGGAATCAACTGCAATTGATTATCAGCTAGAGCGTCACTGTGATTTAATGCAAGTGGGCGGTCTGCTTGATTCAAAAGGCTATGGGATTGCCATGCCGTTTTGTAAGTATTTTTAACAACACTTTACACCTTTTTTTTCTAGTCTCTTTAACAATACACTTTTTTATGCATTCATAAGTATAATGCTCGCCAAACCTAAAAGTGAAAATTAAGTGATAATGTAGCTGAAGATGAGAACATGCTGAGCCTAGAGAAATCAGGTCTGGATTATTCATGACCCTTAAGGTTGACCCTGGCGGTTTTATAATTTTGTCTACCATGTTGCTAAGACATAATGCTGTCCTTCATCGAAAATGTATTGTACTATTTGAAACACATATTAATCAATACGGTATTCAAAAACTATTACTGAGTAATCATCATTTCAAAATATTGTTACCAAATTATATTACAATAACTTTAAATAATATTTTAGATTCATCATACCGTACTGCAGTGGATAACGCTGTGCTTAAATTAGCAGAAAGTGGAAAGTTAGTTGAAATCAAAAACCGTTGGTGGAAAGCCCCCAAAGAGTCAGCGTGTGTTGTAAGTTGACACTAAAACTGTAATTTTATTTTCAAACATAAACAAAAGTGTCCAGAAATGAATATGTCAACATAATAAATATACAAACAGAGTAACTAATTCTGTCTCTAATAAAATAATTATATTATTTTAGGACTCTCTTAGTTTCGTATTTAAATGTAAAAAATGAATTTGTTACATTGTTAGACTGAAGAAGCTGGAGACAAAGGCGGTAGTGCAGTAGAATTGGGAGTTGATAACGTCGGTGGAGTATTTGTAGTACTTGGTATAGGATGCGGAATCGCTGCAGCTATGGGTATATCTGAATTCTTATGGCACGTCAGAGAAGTTGCTATAGAGCAAAAGGTAAATTTATATTATTCTAAGGAAATATCTGTATAAATATAAATCAATTTTCGTATGTATGTAATCTCTTCACTTCAAAACGCCTTTTTAGTATGTTTCAAATTTCAGGACAAAGTTTATGTAAAAGAATTTTTTTTTGAAAAATCGTACGAGAAGTTAACAATTTTGGACTACAAATTCTCCATATGAAAAGTATATCCCATATTATCTTGGCAGTCGAATGGTTTGACCAGTGGAATGTCAATTCGATGTCCGCAGATTCAAACACTGGCATATACCCACGAACGGTTTTTAATAGTTTATTTTTTCACGATAAAGGAAAACATCGCGAGGACACCTGAACCTGAGAAATGTTCTTGTACTCCCACCGTATGTGGGTAATATAGAACTGTATAATTTTTCAGAATTTGAAATCGCCAATACGTCGTGCGCTGGTGTAGTGATTATACGCATACCTTCCTTTCGAAAAAGTTATTGAATTAGTTATACAGAAAATCTAGGACCTAGAGAGATCTTCAAAAATATTGACACACTTGGCAGACTGGCGTTCAGAACATTGTCATTTTATTTCATCGTACAGTAAAAGAAAAAATTGGTGTCATTTTCGTCGTTAATACACCCATACAAAACCTGAAGTAGCAGCTAATTTTAATTAAAAGATAATTTTCCGGGTGGTAAGGCAAGAAAATTGTCTCCTACTGTATTACTACCACCTTGCAGCAGTAACAATCACCATAAAAGTACCCTTAGGCGAGTTGCATCCCGAGACCGGTAGGAGTATACCCAAAACGAGTAAATCCAAACGGAATTGTAGAGATAACGCACCAGACTGGATCACAATCACCATGCACTGTGATTACCATGCTGCAAAGAAAAAAAGAAGCAGTCCAATAGACAAACTAAAAGCATCCTGCTAATAAATCGATAAATTAATGAAAACGTCGGAAATAGCCTTTACTTTGTCCCCCTTAACAACTTTAAGATGTAATAAAAAATAAATGAAATCGAAACACTAAATATTTTTTTCTAGATGACGCAAGGAGAAGCGTTCTGGGCAGAATTAACTTTTGCTTTGAGCTTCTGGGAGACAGAAAAACCTGTAAAACATTCGCGTCCCTCGTCTTCAGCATCTGATTCGAATGTCGCCTCGCGAGCCTCATCCGTACTACGTTCTGCTGCAGACTTGTTTCACCTAGAGCTATTTAAATAGGCCTGTCGAGTATACGCTATTTAGATTTGCTAACTATTTCAATTTTTACTTATATTTTAAAATCACCGTTATACAATTATTTTATTTAAGCATATAATTAAACAACTATGTAGTAATTGTTCTTATAAAATTTATTTCCAGTAGACAAAAACTACGTACAATAAATAATATACTATGAAGCCTTCGTTTATCTTTTTACAAAAAGTTTCAAGGTTTTCCATCCCACTACTAATTCTTTACAAATGTGTTTTTCACTCACTTTAACCCATCGCTTTATAGGTAATGAACTACTTTTGTCAAATTTGGAAAAGAAATTTTTTACGACACAACTATATGAAATACAAAATAATTTCATTCTAACGGAAACATTCCAACTAGCGATCAATATTATATTGATTAGTTTAATATTTCAATTTTAAATATTTGTATATAAATTATAGTCAATAGTAGAAAAACCATATACCATATAGTAAACATTTATTTCATAATAAAAGCATAAATCTAAAACTCACAATGGATATTCTAATATTATACTAATCGAATCGAAATTGAATAATATAATACTTGCTGTATTGGAAATTATTACTAGTGAAAACTGCTGCGTACGATTAAATGCTTAAAATAAAAGGTCGAAAGGACTATGGCACAACTTAAAGGAACATAAAAGCCCTTGTTGCAAACTCAATAGATCTCATCGAAATTTATAAAGGAAGAGGCGGCTCTTAGAACAGATACAGCTCGAGACTGTGATCTCTCGCGCTGAGGCGAAGGGGTGGCAGTCGAAGGCGCTGCAGACCTCGGCGGTGCCGCCGGCTTATGCAACTGTCTCGGGTTGAGAGATGCTCGCCATTCACTCAATATTGCTTCCTGGAAAGTTACCTGTGAAAATAGCAAAGTTTATAGTTTTGGAAAGGAAAATGATCAAAAATTGATTTAGGTCATTCTTACAAAAATATTGTTAGGGAACACTCTGAACCAAAGACGACTCAATGGTTAGCATGTTCCGATACTGTGGCGATCGACGTACCTACGTCGAATCCTTGCGAATGAGCCTTAGCTTTTGGTAAGGAAACATATCGCGAGGAAACCATTACATGGTGGTAGAATTTTTTCTAAACTCACCTGCCTAGTTACTACCGTCAAGTCGAAAATCTGTCGATCTGTCTATCTGTTATAGAAATGATAATAGCAAGATCTTCAAAACATTTGAATTATTCATCTCTATTTTGAACGAAAGTAAGTCCCTTGTCAAAATGTATACAAAGAAACCGATAAAAAGTCCGTATATTATATAAACTTGAAAGGATTTTCTAACGATGATGGCTCATTGATCAGCTTGCCTAGACACTGCTTTTATCGACGTACGATCGAGTCCTTGTGAATAAGCCGCATCATTCGGTGAAGGAAAACACAGCATGGTGGTTTTTCTAAGCTCGCTTGACTAGCTAACACCTTTTAGTTGAAAATCGCCGCCAAGCACCTGCTGGTGAGTTCCGTTAACTGCACTTGAGAACCAGTCCCTATAAGTGAAATGTGCTAGCCATCTTAGACGACCTCGTCATTTACCATCATGTATGAATGGAGTCAAACACTTTTAAAGTATTAAAAAAACTCTGAGTTATAAAAATAATGCCCCTACAAAAGCAAATGTTGAGAAATAACAGTATGAAAAGTTAAAATTATGAGTAGTGAATAATTCCATACTCTATCTGGTAAATTGTATTTAAAGGCCCATTTGAAATGGAAGAATTATATTACTTTCTTAATTGTCTAATTATTTTTACTGATTTTCATAAAGGTCCTATAGTAGTTAATAGAGTAATAAAGAAATCCAAAAAAAGTGTTTGCTATTACTAGAGTAAAAGTACAAAACGATTTGTACCAATCAGTGGAGAGCTCCCAAACACAAAAATATCCGTATCGATTAGCAGAAGAAGGAGAAAAGAAAACAAGGAATATTACACACGTGAAATGTATAAAGGATAACGCAGGAAAACTTTTGACGAATGATGAGGATATAAAAAATCGTTGGAGAGACATTTTGAAAGAATGTGTACCATTAAATTTGTGCATTATGCAGGAGATAATGCGTGGGTGATCTAAAAAAAGTTGTGAATAGTATAAAGAACGCAAAAGTAGTAAGACCAGATGGTGTACGTTTTGAAGTATGGAAAACTTTAGAAGTGGATGGATGGCTGACCTTATTTTTTAATAAGATATTACTAAATGTATGGTACAATAGCATAATAGTACCTATCTTTAAGAATAAAGATAAAGAAGACTATAACAACTATCGAGGGATAAAACACCTGTCATATAATATGAAGCTTAGAGGAAGATTATTAGCGAGACGTATAAGAGATAGACTGAAGCAACTAAGAATCAATTCGGGTTTATGCCGAAAATCCGAGATGTTCTGTGGTGGGTGCTGAAAAAAATAGAGTGTTCGGGAAATACCTACAACTTATCCGTTGTACGATAGATTATGTGACAAATAATACGAGTATGTGTAGAAAAAGTGAGAATACAGAGATGATATCTGACAGAGTAGAGTGGAAAAGGAAAATATTTTGTGTTGACCCTACTTAGGTGGGATGAGGTTAAAACATGATGACATAATTAATATATCATTATTGGACTGGAAAATGGAGAGCACTGACTACTTACTCTTTCTTTAACACTTATTTGTCTTGCATGGAGTAAAAAGTCAATAACAGCAACTATGAGACCTAAAATTCCTCCGACGCCGAGAACCAAAAAGATACCGCTTGTGTTTTCCATTTGTACTGAACCATCGTTATCTTCATTTTCCCCTTTTTCCTGGAAATCATAATAATTATTTTATAAGTAGCTCATAACCATGACTTCGTCTACGTTATTTATTATCTAAATAATTATATTTTATATACAGAAAAAGAAGCGTGTGTGTGTACTAATATAAGTATATATGAAGTTATACTTCTATTAGTACAGTTCTACTAGCAAACAAGCACGTATTAACAACAAAGAACAAGCAAGTGCCACGAAATGCTATCAATACTAATAAAGCATTGGTTGACTACTGTGAGTCAATAGCAATTTAAAATGGGTCAATAGTAGCTAATTTAGCAGTCATAATACGAACGATAATTCAAGTCATGTCAATAATGTAGTTTGGATCATGTCACTGTCAGGTCCATCGTGTGAAGCGGTGCGCTTTCGTATCAGTCTTGTTATACGCACTCTGTGGCATGATATCATTACGCATTCTGTGGTGCGATATCTTTGCGTAATCTGTGGTTATAATTCGTCGCGCACTATAATAGCGTTTTGTCCGCTCATGAAGTTCAATATAAATAAATAACTAACTTTGAAGGAGCAAATAGTGTTCTTTATTGTCAATATAGAACTTTAGGATACACAATTAATTTAGTACACTGATTTATGCCTGTCCAACTACATAATATAGTCCCGAGAAAAAATCTATTCATGTTTTTACTAACAATAAAGTAGCATCGCTTGACAGAATCCTTATTTTTTATAATTATTAGTGTACATTCTCGCAACACAACTCAGCATATACATTATTCAAAATTCAAAATTATATCCTGTATACGATTATACTATAGGATCGCTTGCCAGCCAAACCACCTCCGGCAAACTCGTATCAATGCTTCATGCGAAACAAATCAACATTCGATTATAATTTTATCGAAAATAAATCGACATTATAATGTAACCGTCACTATTGTAATGTGTCAAAAAAGCCATCATAAAATGCTACTATTACAATGTGGTGTTGAGTTATTGTACACTATTTCCTTGCGCATTACTGTGATTCTAAGTGGCAGGGAACACTACTTTCTAATTCGAGGCAAAGAGGGATAAACTTCGAGCTGTTATTTCATATCAGCGTATATCTCCAAATAACTTATGGTGTAATAAAGTGTACCTTACAATACGTCACGTAATATTCTGTTGTCCACCATTTAGTTTTCAAACGCGACAATTCGTCTAATTGTTGCAATGATAAAATAGCATGATCGATTAATCCTTTGCGTGGATAATCTGAAAACAAAATATTCAACAATTTTAAGTATTTCTGTTAACCTCATTTCGGTGTAATTAAAAGAAATTTCCGTTACTGGATTTCAGCAAAATAACGTCTTATAGGTATTTTTTACGAGTCGTGCCATTCATTTTTTTTCGAACTAACTAACCGTTGTTAGCCTGCTGGGCCTTCACACCTTCATCGCACTTTTAGGACGAGTACTTAGGGCACTCAGCCGGATGGCAACGGTTAATCTCAACGGGGTCAAATCGGCCGAATCTCAGCTTCGGTTGTTGTGGCCTTGAATACAACAACACGAGTCGAACTAAGCTAAGCTAGCCAAACTTGTATACCTTAGTGAGACATATATATGCGTTCATATGTTTTACACGAAATCGTACATGTGGTGTATCGAGCCTGACAATACTTGTTGTTGACAAACGGACCATCAGAGAACCTTTGTAAATATTTCTTTAAACTCCTGTTCATGATGAATTTAATTCATTTGACTGAACTTTATTATGTCTATTTAAATATAAGCTCAAAATATACCTATCCTGAAGCATTGTTTTAAGGTCTAATCTAACATTATTAATAAACAGCAATAGCCTAGTAGGTAATTCCAAGACTTGCAAGAATCTAGCTGTAATATTAAGACCAAGACCGAGAGTGCAATACCAAGACCAATATCAAGACAAGTATCGTCTTAGTGTTACATTTGAGCAACACAAGAATTTAGCAATATTCTGGGTAACACGAACAGTATTCTCATGAATACAATGTTTCTATAATGAAATTGACATATCCTGTATATACTTATTTCATTTTATGATAAAGAATTAGATAAATGGATAATATTCAGTATCATACTAGACAATGTATTCATAACGTAAGAGAATTCTTATGACAATACGTTGTCAATATAAAACAAAACTTACTTTTTGGCATAGCAATTCCGTATTCCTTTGAATCAAGCTTCTGGCCGACCATTTTTAAATCACAATTCCTTTGAGTAAAATACTCGATAGCTGTGGATTCCATGAAGAATGCATATTTGCCTTTACTTTTTAAAACACGATTCTTTCCCTCCTCATTATTATCCATAAAAACTGTAGGCCGTGACGATTCCATAGTTGACCAAATTTTTTGATACACAGATTCATTTGAATTCTTAAATCGTCAGGAATTAATCATAATATAAGTTAAAAAACAAATCTCGTTCATCAGTCTATTACCAACTACATTAGATGTTCTCCACGTCGACAAGAGTTCAAAACTGGAATTCTTGTCCGCTTCCATCAATATTACAATTATTATCAGGTACATAATCAAAACTATTAATGCTATTTATAGAAATAATTACACGGAATTCCTGCTATTTTTTTTTTCTGTGAACAACCTCAAAATAACTTCTACAAAGATGAGTTTTAAGGATTCTAAACATATCTAAATATTGTGCTCTAGAAATTCAGAAAACGTAACTATCGATATTACGATATCTACTCATAGCTTGAAAAATAAAGTACTATTGAAAAATTGTATAATAAATAACAGAAAATCAGTTTTTTTTTAATTTGACTCAATAATCCATTAAAGTTTTATGCTACATAAAAGTGAAAGCTCAATATCTCAAGAAATATCAATTTTAGAGTTTTGATTTAAAAACTCTTAGAAAATTTAATTTCCTACAAACATCTTATTAATATTTTCCGTGTATATTAGGCGTTAACAAAGTAAAAACAAAAAAACAAGAAATTTCTACAAGATGTAACTTTAGTGACCTGACCTGTACTGCCTCACAGGTATGAGTTACAATTAAGTCGTTATACGTGTTATTGTAGAGCGCTCAATACTGAGTAATGCCGCGGATGGCAAAGTTTACATGTATGAGAAATCTTCTATATATATATACATATAAATGTAGTAGTAATTTAGTATATAATTTTATTTCACAACATTAAATACAGAAAAACATACCTGAAAAAATTTAAATGTTGACGCATTATTAACTGCTCCGTAAGATATCTTATTTTGTTCAGAGAGCTCTTTTATGTCCGTGATTTCATTGCTTCGGCGATTATTACTTAGTAGCGTCGACAAGTTCGCGGTGTACGATGCGGTTACAATCATTGCAAAGAACCACCACATTCCAGTAACCCAACGCGAACCTGCTGCTCTGTTATATCATAAGCTTCGTGAATACTACCTACACCATAACATTGCTAGTGTCATTCTATAACCTAGCAACATACTTACCACCAAAATATTATTTTTATGCAAATGTAATTCTAAGAAGAATTAACAATTTCAGAACATGAATATTTCTGATATAATACCTCCATAACCATAACATACCACCATAAGTAAATATTTTCGAATACGCATAGATAGACAGATAGCTACGTTAACAATCGCACGCTCTTAATAATGAAAATCATAAATAAAAACATAATATAATATGATACAGTCCACTAACCTTGGCAATATATCGCACCCTTGAGTCATAATTGAACCCATTGTTAACCACATACAATTGTAAAGACTCCATATATTTTGAAGATTTTCCGGATTTTGATTACAAGGGTGCGGGTTTACCCAGTCATCCTGACACATCCTGTAAAGATAATATTACATAATGATGCAACATTTTGTTGCTAAACAACTATATACATTAATTAAATAAAAACTAACCTTGCACAAATAAGTAGTATAATAGAAACTATTATATAAGTAGTAGCCAAATACAGCCAGACATCTAAAGACAAAGGATTGATAAACGAAAACATGTCTGGTGGCACTGATGGTGGCTGTCCAAATAACATACTAATACCTAATACCATAAACGGAGTAGAAAAATCGACAACGGCTATTCTTTCCGACGTAATAGTTAAGTCACAAACACCAAGCTCCGCTTTCTGAAATAAATTGATATTTGTCTAAATCCAGTAACTTTTTACACAACGACGCATATATATATCTGATTCCTACATGTTCCATCAAATCGCCAATAATTCCATCCCATTTCTTCGTTCCTGGAATAGGATTTCCATATTTATCACCAGCAGCTCTATAAAATTCATATTCCAAATCTAAATTATGTTCTATCTTGATGCGTTCGAAGATAGCTTTAACAAGATCGACGGCATATCCTTGATATTCTGTTCCATTTGGAGTCTCTACAATATCAAAGTATGGAAGCCCCTTCTTCGTAACAATCTAGAAATATATTTGATTTTTAAAGATATAATTAGTAAACCTGAATTTTTTTATCACATTATATAGACGTAAATGTAACATTACTCTTATTTTAGAGTTTGATTTTAATGCCATAGGTCGATCGTTGATTTGCCTCGACGTAATGATGTTAGTTTTAGAATCCCAATTTCCCACATTAATAAACCGACTATCGTTATTCAATTTAGAATAATGTAGTATGAAATTTTTCCTTTTTCCAAGCTCATCAAACTCAATCTTTCCAGTAAAACCCTTATATTTGGTCTGAAACAAAATTGTAATTTAAATAGTGGGGAATTGTAAGCCTTTATAAATATTACTGTGTTTTCAAAGTTTACTTTTAACAAGGCTTCTCGTATTTTCGTTCCCAGTGGCCAAGCTACTGCTTCATATTCAGCCTTTGAGTTTTGATAACATAAAGCTGGAGGAGTTGGTAAATTTGAAGACTTCATTAAATAACCATCTGAATCGTTCTTCATTTTCCTAATAGCTTTTTCAAGATGACGTAACGAATCTGCTACTAGTGCTGTTTCCAACTATATAAACAATATTAAATATTAATCAATAAAAGAAAGTAAAAATAATTAAGATTATTCTGAACATATATACAAGTTATTAAGTTTCGTCATCGAAAATCGTTAGAATCTTTGCTGTTATTGCTATACTATGCGTCTTATATTTTTAATTATTTTTAATAAATTACCACGGCACGGCACGGCAGTTTTAAAAACGTGGTAAACAAAATAAACTAAACAAAGATTTTCGTTTTTTAGCCTTATGCGTGTGTTTCGTAACTGAAGGTCTTCATGAAATTATAATAGAGAAATAAAATTAGCTTCATTGCAGTGAATTAATATTATATAAGTGATCATCCAGTTGCCGACATTAGACCATTATAAGCAAGGCTGCAAGCTTTTTATTCACGTGTTAACATAAAAATATTTTTACCTATATTGAGTATTAGGCGAACATTGTAGTTTGTACATGTAAAAAGCACGGTACTCGTTGATGGTATGGGAAAAAAATATTAGTTAAAACTCTTCGATAGCCGATAAACAAAACTAAATAGGAAAATCTGTCGATCAACAGATAGCAGAAAGGTACTGAATAGTTTTCTCTTCACCTACTCATTATCTATTATATTTATACAACGTTATATATAGTCATTCATAACTGTCTAAATTTTCAAGTAGCTAAATAAAATCATAACAAACAAACGGTCCACAAAGCGATCTCATAAAAAAATTGAACGGGTTTTATTAATAATAACAAATTAAAATTTACCAATATAATTTCATTATTTCTATCTATACCCAGGTCTCTCCATCGAACCTCGTCTGGTGTTGTCAAATGCAGTGTTGAAACATTTGCCATAAGTTCTGGTATTTCTCCCAAATTTAAAGAATACGCATCGAGACTAGTCAGTATGAAACTCTAAAAATGAAAAAAGAAATCTAAAATAACATATAACAGTAGAATTTCCAACATTTTAATCCGGTAATTTAGCCAACTTCGAAAAAATATACTTTCTCGCTTAAATTGATAATTGACCTTACCCGCACGCTCTTTCACTCGCGATTGGAGTGTACAAGATTTAACCAGCGAAAGCGCGTACACGCATTCACGAGTGATCGTTATTTTTTTCTTTTATACGTGCACTCTTTCCCACACGAAAGCTTTTTCGCTCGAGAAAGAATGTGACGTGTAAGCTATTCTTCTTGTAAAAATAATAAACTCAATTTATTTTCTATATTTAAACATATGTATATCATTTTTCATTATTAATTCTTGTTACCTGATACTGTGTAGAATTATCTACTTCAATAATCTCTTCCATATATTTTTTAATATTGCTAACATGGCAATCCAAGATATGGTAGCTTGTGTGAGCTACTTTAAATAATTGTTTAAAAATTTCCTTATTGTCGCCATCAGGATCTAATTTTCTGTATAAAATAGGTTCCATTGTGTTAGACCATGAGTTTATAACTTCTTCAAGACGTATAAAACCTGCGATATTCAATAAATTCTTAATTGAAATACTGAGCTTTCGTGATAACTAAATTCCAGAGAAGCTGTAAAGGACCGTCAGGCAACAAACAGTGTATTATAGTCATTGCGAAAAAAAACAATCATCCGGATGCTAAATGAAAAGAGAGACAAACTTACTGCCTTCGTCTTCGTAGAGAATCGAAAATTTGTCCCACTGTAAAAGCTTTATGAGAGCCGCGTAAGCTTTAGAAATCAAATCTGGTGGAGGGTGATATTGAAATGTGAATAAATCCTTAGTTAACGTCCGTGTTGGCTCCCAACCCACTGATAAATGAGATATCTAAAAATTGTATAATTAAATTACTATTTTATTATGGTTATATTTCTTTTATTAATGTATTTTGAAGTATATTTTATATCTACATTACCGCTAAGTAAACGCCCACACTATAAATAAGGTCAGACTCGGCAATAGAAGGTCGGCAACGCGCATGTGATACCTCTGATGTTACAAACGTCCATAGGCCATGTCCAACGTGCCACCGTCGTGGTATAAAAAAAAGTATTCTATTCTATGTCCACGAAGGTTACTTATTTCCATAATATACTTTTTTATGAAAACATATTTATTCCTTCATATATCAAAAGTCGGTAAAATTAATTTACATTATCCTATATCAAAAAAGTACCGTCCCACACAGAGGCGAACAACAAGAGATTAAGAACTATATGCTGTGGTCTGTTTACGTGTCTTAAATCTGAACCTGGACTGCACACAGCTGAAAACCACTAGAATATTCAAATTTACTTTGATTGTGATCTTGTAAATTAATCATATTTACTCTTGAATTGACTAAAGCATAGTCTACTATGCTATACGCTATACTAAAGCTTTCGTCATTTATTTTGAAGTATCCTTTAATTAATCTTCGTACTTACGTTATATCTGTTGCATAAAAGGCAAGTAATATCGCAGATACCGTTCGTCGGCCGAGCATCTATCAACGCAATAATACCTTTATCATCTGAAGTATAAGGGCATACTGAAATAATTTAAATAATAGCATTATAAGCAGCAGCATAAGGCATCATTTATTTCAGTAATTACGTTGAGAGCTACTATAAGTTCATAGTTCATTAATTTAACTTTTTCTATAAATTAAGACTGCTGGTATTACACAAACGAATACAAAACCTTGTGTCTTTTGTGTCGTTTCAAAACTTTATCTTACTATGTGTACAGTATATATGCTTACATACAATAACACCACAATCGTCAGTACATAAAAATAATATATATATATATATGAATATAAATATCGGGAATATAATTACTGGATATATTTCGAACATTTTTTTAGATTTACTTCCTAGTCCTTATCAAAAGGAAGAAATGTCATAATATCTACATTTAATATGGAGCTATTAAAATTTCGAGAAACTACGATTATTATAAGAGCTACTTACTCTGCAATGTTTATTTTCTTACCGTGGAAAAGTGTCAGGAGAAAGGAATATAAAATACATTGTTAAGGTAATAAACAACGTAGACGAAGTCCCTCACGAGTATCAGCTAGTGTTGAAATAAAACTCACCTTCTAAAGCAGTTGAATAAGTATCCATAACCTGGGCGTCTAAAGCTCGACCGTGGTAAACATCCGTCCCGCCCATTTCCATTATATTCTTAAACACTTGCAAAGAACTCATCCTAGTTAATTTGTTAAACAAGCCACCTGAAAACAAACGCTCAGATTGTATTAAATCCTTAGTACAGAATAATTAATTATATTGATTACGCACCGACAGGAAAACTGACGCTCCATGCTGCATTACAAGTCGAAAAATTCATAAGTAGTAAAAAAAATAATTTTCTGAATGACATTATTATTTATTTATTTAAAAAATGACACTGTTTAGACCGGTAAGCGACTCGACAGCCGCCTCCATACCGTCTGAATTATTTTTGGAAAACAATTTTAGGTCACGTTCGGTGGCGTCGCGACCACACTGCATATCACGTCAAAGGAGCGGAAATATTTATACTATGAGAAGTATTTTCTCAAACACAAATATAAAAACAAAAAAAATAGCAGTCGTTATTTATAATCATGTACAGTTCAATTTGAATAAATATAGATTTTAGTACATAGGATCAATGTTATTTTATTCGTAAAGCTTAGGTTTTATGAGTACCATTACACATTTCAAAAAAATGTACCAACAAAGTTACTCAAATTATACCCAAAAAATAAAACGTTGTAATATTACTTCAATTAAATTACTTCTAGAAAATATTTATATGAAATGTCGGTATGCCCAACAGCTATTTTGTTCAGACATGTTGGTTTAATGAAGGCCCAAACGCAAACCACGAGAAGTAATTCGTATGCAATCCAAAAGTCTTGTTATAAATTTAAAAAGACAGTTTACCTCACTATACTAGAGCGAATCACATCCATTCGTTTTAGTTCCATGGTAGTTTAATTATATTTCTGCGAACGGCTTACCGATTGGCCGTTCTGTTAGACATTGTGACCAGAAGCTAGTAAAATTATCAAGAGAACTGCTTCCAGTTTATGGGTAGCGTATAAAAAATGCGGTGTTCTTTGTTTATTTTATCGAGTATTTGTTTTTTGTTTATTCATAAATGTACTCCAAAAATAATCGTTACGCAGACGATAGATATTGCTTTTCAAATTGGTGAGTCTTTATTACATTCAATACGCACGTGCAATAATAGCTTTAATGTTATTTTATATGGATGCAGTTATTAATTCGAGGTAGTTTCTATGTAGCCGCATGAAATATCTATTTTTATTCAATTACTTAACACTAAATCGTAAGACGTACGATGTCACTATAAGTAATAAAAAATATCATTATATCATTAACTTTATTTGTAGCATTGACAGAGGACAATTGTTTTAAATACGACATTTGGGTACAATTGTTAAAATATTTTTATCTATGATATGAAATGTCGTTTACAACTATTAATTATTTTAAATAAATACATACATACAAATACTACCTGAAACAACAAAACATCTCGTTATATCTGTTTAATTACTAATTTTATTGCTTGACGAATATATATATATATATAATTTGATGATTGATCACTACCACTACTTCACGAAGTATGTATGCATGTATATATATTATATACTACTAGTAGCCGCTCGCGACTACGTTTGATTAGTAGTCCGGTGAATCTGTAGAGGCCCCAGGGTCAACAGGGTATGTCAGTTCGAAAAAAAAAAGACTTCGTTTGGTTTTGTATCGTTGTAAAATACTATATTTATTTCATTTGGAAAAACTACGAAATACCTATATATTTTTACTTTCTAACTGAAATCAAAAGTAGGAATCTTCATAGATATAAATTTAAAACATTTCATATAAACTTTCAATAGTCCTTTACACTACCTTAGGGGTTGAATTTTCAAAAAAAAATTCCTTAGTGCTCTTCTAAAGAGTAAATATACAGAGTCTATATCCAAATTTTCACAGTCCTGATCCCAGCAGCTTGGGAAGTGCAATGATATATGTTTTACTTATTATTTTATATATTGTATAGTTTAAATCAATTTATATTCATTTATCTCATTACTTTTGATTTTCTGATTCCAGCGGGTATTTTTGAACAAAGCGCTCTCACACAAATGTATGCTTTCAATGAAACTATGCACTACGTTCACGGTACCTCGGTTCACCTGAATCCCATCATCATACAACCTTCAAGAGCCGATAGCTATTGTATGTGGAGAGAAAGTGAGTTTTTTATTATTTAATTTTTGTCAGTTAATACATAACGCAAAATGTTACTTTAGTAACATGCTCCAGAGTATATGAAACCTATACGAACAGACAATACCTTATCCTTACAGAAATCTTGCCTATTCCTACCGATTAACATTACAGTTATTAGCGTTTAGGTTGACGACTATGTGCTGAGTGGGAACAGTTCAATTCAGTTTCCTACCTCCTTTTCATATTCGAACCATACACACTCGGATTCCACACACAGTTGTAGAATAACTTTTATCAGTGCACGAACCAAAAAGTTCGCTGTCTTTTATCGTTGTTGTATAGTGAAGCTGTTGTATATATAGTAATAATAGACATCCGGTCCTTCAAGTGTAGCATGAAAAGGCTTTTACGCTGGTCGATATGACTGCGTTGGTTTTTCTATTACTCGATGGTCGCTATTCTTTTTTAATTGTATTACGCTTGCCATAAGACATAGTGCGTTTCATTTCGGTGCAAATAGAGTATACTCGTTTGAATGGGACTCGAGAGTAGAAAATTTCTAGAAATTTTACAAAGAATTGCAAAAAAGAACTTAAACTCCAAACAAAAGAGTATATAAAAAGAGTTTTAAGCTACAATAAACAACTCTTTTATTTCAGTGCATGCTAATTTTACCAAACCTACAAATATAAAAGCAGATGATAAAGAATCTTAAACTGAAACAAATAACTCTTTTATTTCAGTGTGCGCAAATAAAGCAATGCGGCCAGTCGCTATATTTGGCCCACAGAGTCCATCAGATGGTGCGATCCGTGAACAGTGTGCTGTCGCTAATATACCGCATATACAAGCTACATGGCAGCCATTCGATCCTGACTTCGAAGAAGAAGAAGAACCCGAGATAAATGAAGAAAATGAAGACAAAGAAAAAATTCCATTCAAGAAGATATCTATAAATTATTACCCAGATTCAGATGAGATATCTATCGCTTATAGTAAACTTCTGAAATTTTATAAATGGAGTAATTTCGCTATTCTTTACGAAGATAACTTTGGTAATATTGGATAAATTACTTATGTTTTAAGGACCATATGGCATAGAACTTTTGCTTAATTCACAAAGCTTTACTTTTGCTGTCTCATCCACTGATACTATAATAACAACTGTTATTGTAATCTGTTATTAGTTACTCTGTTGCTAAGTCATTTACAGCTTCCTTATATTCTCCTGTAGTTAGGAAAGTACAATGATTTCTCTTTCACACCTATTGATTGTTCCATAATGCTTGCTTGTTCACGCCAGCTGTTCATTGTTACTGTCAAAAGTAATAAGTAAAGACGAATAATTGGCAGCAGAATAATTTATTAAATAATATGTTTTCCAATACATGGAAATAATACATTATTTGTTGTTATAAAAATGATAATCATTAGATTAATACCGTGCATGTGTAAGTTGTTTATAATAATAATAAACTTTGACACATTAACAAAGTTCATTAAAATAATTCCTGATTACATTTACATTTTACAGGCTTATTACGAGTGCAAAAGATATTAGCTGAACACACAGACAAATATCCTGTTACAGTACATCGGTTAAACCCCGACGGAGATAATCGTAAGGTAAATAAAGTAATCTATACGAATAAATAAAATTGAAGTGTCTGTTTGTAACGTCCAAATAACCGTTTTACAGTAAATGGATGTGAAATTAAATAAGGTACTTCTAACAAATAACGATTCTTGAAATTTTTATCTGTGTAGCTGTTTGTTCCGTCTAATATCCGGAACAGTTATACCTGTTTTGACTGGACCGTCACTGACAGATATTTATATGAAGTAACTTAGCCTACTTTATTTTAGCAAAATAAAATGGGATTCCTCGTGAATATAATATAGTTTACTAAAGAAGTTGTTTCCAAATCCGCGGACGCCCTATGCCCACATCCACATACATAAAACAATTATTTTTTTTACCAAATTCAACGTGGTCGATGTCGTAGGTAAAAGGGGGCATCCATTAATTAAGCGAGGGAACAGCAAACAAACATCACGTAATTTTTTCAGACAAAAAATAATGTAACAATATGAGAAAATCACATTAGTTTAAAGTAAAACATGTGTCTAGAGTAAAATATACCGATATCTGACATAATTCTGCTTAATATTATGTTAGGGATTACGATAAGTATTACCTACCTAATGTTATTACTATGATTTTAGATTACGATCTAAACAATCGTAAATAATAGTCTTTATTAGTCTCAATAAGAATAATAAAGCATTTTTTGTAAATAAATGTTAATGAATGTTAAAATTAAAAAACAATTAATGTTACTCAAAATACTAATTTTGATAGATCTTACGTGGTATCAGGGGAGTCATATGATCAACATTAAATTTTTCAAACAGGTTGTCAGGAGTACAATAATGGGCATAGGGTAACTTTCATCCAGAAAAAAAAGCGTGAGGTTTAGATTGAATATAAGATAACACGAGGGAACCGCGAGCAGAAGCTAGTAATCTATAATTACTGATAATCATTTTATTATATAGTTTTCGTGTATTGTTTAACAGATATTTAAACGACTAAATATGGACCGTGAAGATCGAATACTTTTAGATTGTCATGTAGACCGTGTTATGAATTACATGGCCGAAGCTACCAACTTTAAAAAGCTCGATCATTATCAGGTATGATACATTTATATTATGTAACAAGTATATCATAAGAATCGTTTGATGATCTCATAAGTAATTCAGTTAAATATATCAGGAATATCTCTGAAATTCTAGGTCCAACGACAATGAAATTAAAATGGGACCCTCTTGAAAATATCCCCTTTACATAAAAAGATGATTTTTAAATCACGAAACTTTGAAGTAACACACATTGATCTCTCGGCTGATTTTTTAAGACCTACATTTTTTTTAATAACAGAATCGAGAACAACCTCTGTTTTGTAGTCGATTAAAAAATTGAGTTAGCATCAAAAGAAATTTAAATAAAGAAGACTATACACATATATGGTTTTAAGAAATTTACGAAATATGTGTATTAGTAATAATGACAGAAAAATATGTTCTATAATTTGTAATACGATAAAATTCATGTCGTATGTAGGGGACTTTTTCCCTAGATATAAGAGATGTTTAAATATTTTTCTTGCTTTATTATTTCTCTACCGTGTTTTTTTCAGCACTATATTTTAACGACGCTGGATGCATCCACAATCACGGAAAATTTAATCAAACTGCCAATAAATATAACATGGCTCAGTTTAACAGAACATCAGAAATTAAACGATCCAAAGCATAACCTTGCTACAAGAGTCGGAAAATGGGTGGGTCCCACTCCTGATTATTCAACGCCTGTTATTAAAATGAAGGTAAACACTTATTGTATTTTTTTAATTTCATTCACAGGTATTTTTGTTACATTGATGACATATGAACCGAAGCCATATTTGTCGGGTGGTAGAACGTAATAATTGCATTCAAGTGAGGCGCTTTTTTTTTCGAACAGACGACACTGTTGACCTTGGAAGGCCTCTAAAGTTTCACCGGACTACTATGAGTGAGACGCGAGTACCTTACTCCTAGTATAATACCTACAATAGTGACACACTTAGGCGTAGCAATACATACAAAATGCATTACTGACAATGACATCTCTTCGCCCTTCGCTCATATTTGTTGTATTAACATCGCTTACCCTATTGAAAATTTAAGCTGTGTCAGAAACAGTACTTTTTCGCGATGAAAGGCGCCCTTATATTCTTTCTAGAACCCTGAAAACATTTTATAATTATTGACTGAATAGTTAAAGTATGAAAGTATAGTATACAAATGAACTGACATTCGTATATTAGGGATTACGATTTCTTTGTATTTAGATATTAACATGTTTTCAAATACGTATAATTCTAAAATACAGACAGATGAATTGATAATGGACGACATTGCCAATCATGTTGTGAAGGCGTTTGAAACTATAAACGATGTGCAAAAACCAGAAAACCACGTTTGCGAAGAAGAAACAGAACCGTGGTCGTTTGGAGCTCAGTTGCAGAAAGCCATATTAGAGGTGAATCTTTATCTGTCATCTCATATAAATATCATTCTCGCCATAAACCAAGGGAAAATTTCCTTGTCAATATCAATAGCCATGAGAATAATACCTAGTTATTAAAGTTATTGCATACTAAATTTTGCTCGTGGTTTCGCTGCGATCAGTGTAGATACCTATACCTCGGGATGAATACTTTTTTCCCCATTTGAATTAAGATTTTCTGAAAAACTAGTGGGGCATTTTTCTAAACTAACGGATAATTCTGCATACAATTGCAATATTTTAGACGAAGACAGTTGGGGCTACGGGTAACATAGAATTTGATGAATTGGGAAGAAGGGTCAACTACGTACTCTACGTGAATGAAATATATCTTTCAAATAGACTAACAGTTGGTAAATGGGAATCGAACAACGGTACAGCTATCATGGAAACCAATCAAGATAGAAACGGTACTAAAAATTTAACTAAGAAAAAATTTAAAGTAAGTGATATTATTTAATTTTATTGACAAAATCTAACATAATAGTCGATAACAATGGTCCGTGGCCATGACATAAATGTGGGATATATAGCATAGTGCATAATATTTTTTTTTTTTATACAAATCAATATAAATATTTTTATTTTTTTATTTTAGGTGATAGCTGTAAAAGCTAAACCTTACTTTTTTGATAAACAAAAGTGCGAGAAAGATGATGATAACTGTAAAGAAGAGGAGTCAGATGAATATTACGAAGGTTTCTCAGTAGACTTAGTGAAAGCAATATTCGATATACTGAAAGAGGAAAAACAAAACTACACTTATGAATTCTCTCACGACATTTATATTAAAACGGGTACATATGATAAAGAAACAAAGAAATGGACAGATTTAATTGGTGATATTTTAGACAAAGTAAGTAATACATGCACTTTCTATTATGGCTGAGTTAAAACACTCATTAATTAAACACAAGGAACTATGCCGGTAAATTTACAAGAATTTTAATTTGTGAGCACTTTATAATCTATTAAAATCATAACAATTTATAATATTTTATAAATAGTTGTAGCTGTGAGTCGATTCAAATGAATGAAACAATGAATTAAAAACATAAAAGTGACTTGGACGTATTCGAATTTACCATTAGTTATTTAGCTATGTCTTGCTCTTGGAGAATGTCTTTTCGACTTTTAATATCGCGTAAATTTAATCCACTGAAAGATTTCAAAGTCATGGAAGTGTGATCAGCCATCGATTCTGAAACCCCAGAAAGTATTTGTCCAAATATCTTTAATGTATAGATTTCGTGTGTTTAGTGTTTTACTGTTACTCGTATATCTCCGATATATATACTGGTATTGTTCTTTCTAAGCCTTAAAATATATCAAGTTCTATGTCTTCGATATTATTTTATCTATATAAATAAAATAATAGAAGTCTGTGCGCGCATACCGGATAGATTTTGATCAAATTTTAATTACGATTTGTATCAGCATTACGCATTTAGCGACTTTTGTTTTCTTACCTTGAATAAGTGGGGCAAGCTCTGTGGTGCTTATTTCTTTTCTCTGTGCATAAAATATATTATTAAAATAATAAATGACACGGACGAAATCTTAGGTATTAACTAGTTTTATAATATAGAAAATGAATTCATCAATAAATGTTAATAATCATCTATGATCACTTTCTTGTCTGCATAATTATGTTTCTTCAACTTTTTACATTTATTTTTAAACTTTTTACTTATAAACCTAATTTATAACATCGCTTATAAAACCATTGTTATCCATTACAGAAAGCAGATCTAGCTATAGGTGATGTGTCAATAACAGAAGAAAGAAAGAAAGTTGTAGATTTTTCAGTACCGTTCATGTCACTAGGCATAAGCATATTATATGTACAAGAACGCAAATTACCACCTGCAATGTTTTCTTTCCTTTACCCTTATACCGTTGACGTATGGATGTATACCGCAACAGCTTATTGTGTTGTTTCTATAATCCTTTTCGTGTGTTCAAGGTAATTAATTGTCTTTCACTAATTAATTATTAAACACGTATATATCAAAGTATGTCTTATCAGCCAATTATATGTTATTAGGATATCGCCGGCTGATTGGGAAAATCCTGAGCCATGCGAAAAAAATCCAGAAGAATTGGAAAATATTTGGACATTTAAAAACTGCGCATGGTTAACGATGGGTTCGATTATGACACAAGGATGTGATATTTTGCCTAAGTATGCCTAAGTTTGCCTAACTATATAATATAGGTTATGACCATTTAAATTATTTTTTGAAAAGGAGCGCATTTTTGCATAATTTATCTTAAGATTTCATTATATTGCATGTTCTTTACAGAGCTATAGGCACTCGATGGGTCTGTGGAATGTGGTGGTTTTTTGCAATGATAGTTTGTCAAACTTATATCGCTCAGCTTTCGGCTTCTATGACTTCGGCGTTAGAAAACGAACCGATTAATAGTATCGATGATTTAGCAAAGCAGACTAAAATTTTGTACGGTGCTATAAAGGGTGGATCTACTCTTGATTTCTTTCGGGTAAATTAATATTATTGCATTGTTAATGTATCGGTAATAAGTGTTTGTATAACGTGTCAACTTTATTAACTTTTTTTTTTTTTTATATCATAGGGGGCAAACGAACAGGTGGGTCACCTGATGGTAAGTGATCACCGCCGTCCATAGACACTAGCAACACCAGGGGAGTCGCAAGTGCGTTGCCGGCCTTTTAAATATGTGGGCCTCCGGCGCTCTCACTGACCGAACGAAACGCAACAGTGCAAGCACTGTTACTTCACATCGGTTTTCTGTGAGAGGGTGGTACTACTCCGGGCGAGCCGACCCATTCATGCTGAAACCAGTAATAGCTTCAGCCTAGCTCTACCACCTACAGAACTTCAACTTTTGAATGATCATCATCATCTTACCCTTATCCCAGCTAAGTAGGGAGGCGACAGAACATGTTTTCCTTTTCCACTCTCCCCTGTTAGATGTCATGTCAGTACTCACACTTTTTATACACATATCATTTTTCACACAATGCTTTTTTTTTATTATTATTAACGTGGGAAAATCCCTTATGGATACCCATCCTCCCGGGGGAGAGAATGGGTTATGTCCGACTCGCACGGACTAAAACCCCACGGTGTACCGGCCACCGCTTTAAGTTGGGGCGGCATTTTTCACACAATGCTAACCTATTACTCCTCAACTTCTCTGTCACTAGATAGATGAATAATCGTAAACAATAATTAACAATACATATATAACTTAATATATCTTTACTAATACTAATATTAAATTACTAAAAATATTATGAAATGTTATATATATATAATAGTAATAGTAATAACTATGAAATAAAGACGAAATTTGCGTTTTCTGAAATAACAAATTTTCTTTTTATTTACAACAAAATTAAATACAAAGTTTTTGACATAATTTTCATATTCTAAACAGAGTAACTTACCTGAAATAACAAAAAACAACATTTAAAGTCTTTACTTCTATTTTGGAAAATCTATTCCCTTTTATTTATACAGGAAACCATTTAATGTTACATGTGTTTCCAAAACAACATAACCTTTTCAATCCTTGGCATGTCATGACACCGCCATCGACTTATCCGAGATCATAGATAATAAATCCATAAAGAAATGGAACGACACTAGTGTAGTGATACTCTTTACATATATATATTAAAAAAAAATTGTAACTTTAGATTTCTCAAGACAAAACTTGTCAACGCATGTACGAGAATATGATGACAAACCCTGCAGTATTGGTCAACACCAACGACGAAGGTGTAAAAAGGGTGCTCAATGGTAAAAACAGATACGCCTTTCTCATGGAATCAAGTGCTATCGAATACAAAATGAAAAGAAACTGTGATTTAAAGAAAGTTGGCGGTGAATTAGATAGTAAATATTATGGTATTGCGATGCCAGCAAGTAAGTAATTCAAGTAAACTAAGGTAGTAATAGCGTTGTTTTTCACAAAATAACAAAATGAAACTATAAAATGACATGTAGTAAAAATAAATCTTACTAATCCACGAGACTTTAAACACAATAAAGTTTATTAAGAAGCGAATAGCATTATCGGTGGAATGTCTATTCATTGTTCACAGCTTCTAACCCCGGAAAGTACCAATGTTTTTTTCGGAATTAATTTACATTCACTAATTTAAAATGGTAAATCTATCGGCTGACAGTGAAAAAACATCGTGAGAAAACATGACCCTGAGTAATGTGCTTATAGTACCATAGTATGTAGGAAAATATAAAACTGGGAATTTGTCAGAGTTTCAAATCGCCAAAATGTCGTATGCAAACACGGTAATTACGCCCATTTTCCCATTTCTTTGGAAAGAGACCTATGACCCTGCAATGGGTCTCGTCGAGACTGGTGTAATATGATAATAAAGTAGAAAAAGACTGTTCGATTCTATTCAGTTGATAAATCTAATTTTTTTTTTTACTAGTTACTGGCAAAATTCATTTTTGTTGCGACCTAGGCATTCCTTCGATGGTATTAGCGAGGTTAATTATTTTGTTTTCTTCAGTCTAACTGTAAATAAAACGACAACGTTTTTAAATAGTTCTTTAATGATTTTAGTTCTAGGTTCACTCAATGCCCAATAATGTAAGTGATTGTACTTTGTTACTTATCGGTGCGGACTAGTAAATGGTTTGATATTTCTAGAATTAATTATTGTAAATTGTAGCTGTTAGTCTTCCAATAAATAAATAAACAGATAGTTAAATTTCCCTGATTAATTTTATAATTGAATCACCATCACTATCATTTCATAACTTATTTCCAGATTCACCGTTTAGAAGTGACATAAATCGAGCCATTCTGAAACTGCAAGAATTAACCACGTTGGATAAAATTAAAAAAAAATGGTGGAACGAGAAGTACGGAGCGCTTGATTGTCCGGTATGTTTTACATTCTCATTTTTTATGTGGAATTAATTATTGACTTAGGTGCGTTAATTAAATAAATAAATATATTTTTAAATATGTTAAGAAATAGCTTAGTAAAGCATTGCTTAGTAAACTATATGTTAATTACTTCTTTCTACTTCTTAATGTGTTGACTTTATTAGTATTAAGTGGTTAACTATTAAAATACCGTGGCTTGAATTCAAACTTAGTTGTGTAAAACTAAAGTGCGAGTTACATATCTGATATTATATACCCTATAAGTTATTACAGTTTTTAGCTTGTAGATCTTTATGACGGAATCCGTCATCCCGGACTCATCATTTTTGATGTCATTGAATTCCTAATAAACGTGCCGATGTAGATGTTTCCGTGTTTATAACAAATACTAGCTGTTCTAGCTTCATATAGATTTGTTATTATTTATTGCAGTAATTATATATAACAAAATAGGTGAAATGAAAATATTATCCATGTTCGAATACGCGTACCAATTTTCATGGGGTTCATTTGAACAGTATAAAAGTTGATTCTCTACATTGCCATCTAGTTACGATTATATGGAAATAGATTGCTATCTATTTCACTTATGTGCTTAAAAGGTAATAAAAGGTTTATGCTTAAAGAACTTCACCATGAAACTTATTTAGGTGTGTGCCAAATTACATGATAATCTGTCAAATAGTATTCAAGATTATCGATATACCAGATATACCAACCATCAGATATACCAACGTCAATTTTTATATACATACTAGCTGTTGCTTACTTTTTTTTTCGAACTGACCTACACTGCTAGCCTGGCAAGGCCTACACAGTTCCACCGGACTACACTGTTGCTTACGCCTTTGCTCGCTTTAATATATATATCACCGGTGGTGCACGTTACACGTGATGTTCAGACCACGGGCTAACACATGACATGGAACGTGTTAAGGTATCATAGTGTAACAAATAAACAAGCTCACTTTTGCATTTATTATTACTAGCTATTCCACTTGGTTTCGCTTCCGTTAGTGTAGATTTCCTTAGGGTATACCATCTTATTCCTTTTTAAAAGGTCTTTATCTGTAGCCTTGATAACATGTATGCAAAATTTCATGGTGTCGGTGTTGTTCAGTCAAGGCATGAAGGCGTAACAAACAGAGAAATTAACTTTCGCTTTTATAATATTCATAAGGTTAAGGATTACGTATGTCACTATCTAGTTGTCTGTCGTAGGACCCGTCGAATTTTTTGTCTCACTAAAGGGTTTATCGGTCACAATATTAAAAGGTGTAAAGAAATGCATATTTTGTTAGCTTGCTTATGCATATATGGTTACTTTATTATGTGTAAATAACGTACTATATTAACAATTTCGTAGCCAAAGGTCGACGTCAACGATATGGAGGGCGACTTAGAGATGGAAAATTTAATCGGAGCTTTTTTAGTACTTATAGTGGGCCTTGTATTCTGCCTGTTCGTAACGGCAGCGGAATTCCTGAACGAGGTCCGCAACATCGTTGTCAGAGAACAGGTATATAGTATTGTAAATTAATGTTCAATATTATTCTGCGTTGACTAATAAGAACATAACAATTTATGTATTAAATTATAAGTCGCACATACAGATTATACAATTATTATGATTCGATCAATAAAAGTCAATCAAAATATAAATGACTAGTTTTTGCTCGTGGTTTCGCTTGTGAATACAGTGCTTTTTCCTGGATGAAATTTTGCCCTATGTCCTTTTTTGTACCTCTGAATACGTATAGTTAGGAGTTATGGTGTGAATGAGTGAATTTAACAATCTAACTTTTTTTTTCTGACCTAGTCGACCTGTTAGTCGACAGCGCCTTGACAGCTTCACCGAACTATTAACAAACAAATAAACCCACTTTCATATTTATTTATTTCTGTCGATACGATTTTTGGGTCTCGCTTCTGCATGCCAAATTTTGGTTTATCCAATGTTACCAATAAAGGAAAAAACAATTTGTCTGATCAAAGTTTATTTTAGTAGAAACAGGAGTAATTTTTCGAAGTTTATATATATATATATATATATATTTACAATTATATTTTTATTTGCATTTAATAAAGTTTTTCCTAAAGATCACAAATAATTCAATAATTGTGTTAAACTATTGTTTATAAATGTAAAATAACAAAAAAATAAGGTCAAAAATTAATATTGCTACATATTATAAAACAAAGTCGTCCGCCGCGTCTCTCTCCCTGTCTGGATGTTCGCGATAAACTCAAAAACTACTGAACGGATTGTAATCCGGTCTTCACCAATAGATAGAGTAATTCACGGGGATGGTTTAGGTATATAATTTGTTTTATTTTTTTTTTTTGAACTGGTTGAAATATAATGATAATTGTTGAAAGAATCGGAAAAAGTCAAGCCGCCTTAAGCGTTTCATGCACATAAGTATATTTTTTTTAATTATAAGGGCAGGACAATATTCGCCAGGCCTGCTAGTTTATAATAATTCTCTTATGTTTGTATGAGCTATTTTATTAAACCTCCTATTATAATCTTTTATCATATTTTCGTTGTACTACCCTTAGTAACGTTGCTCAAAACTTATCACATCTTGGTGAAAACGTTCTCTTTGCTTATCTGAGTACAGCCATACTATCTTTAAATTTATCCAGATGAGAACGTAGCGTTTGAAGTTTATAGGGCATTTTGTAGACATAACTTTAAACCTTTTAAGAATCGTGTTAATCAACTCTTAGTATTTTTACCACGACGTGTTGAAAAAGACAAGGAAGGAAGATCAGAGTCAAAAATCTTTTCAGCATTTTCACCAACTCGACGCTTACTTGTAGTTACGATACAGAAATAACAGTCTTGCACATGATCACTACAATCCCTCCAAAGTCTTGGCACTGCAGAGTTCATGTGTCGATTTTCTCCTTGATACCAGATTAACAATAAGAAAAATAACTAGTATAATTTAAGATGCATTCCTAAAAAAATAACAAATACTAATATACAACATTAATACGACTTTATTTAATTAAAATTTTAGTTTTTTACCTTCTAAAGTATTTTTACAATTAACACAGACAAAGTGTTGTCACCCACCCATTTTCTTGTCTTGATTTCGGATTTTGAGATTAAAATAGGCTTCACAAGCTTTAAATTTATTGTAAAGTATATTTTCTGATGAATCGTTTTTAATGTGGTTTAAGATGATAGTCACGCTAAACCTAGAGGGAGACCGGCTCTCAAGTGCAGCTGCCGGAACACACCAATAGGTGGTTGCCAACAAATTTTCAACTTCAAGGTGGTAGTTAGCCAGGCGGACTTAGAGAAAGCTCTACCACAATGCTATAGTTTCATCGCGATGTTTCCCTTCACCGAAAGCTCCGACTCAGTTGCTAGGATTTGAACCTACGTCCAAGCACACTACCGACTGAGCCATCGTCGCTTCTTAATTTAATAAATTCACCGCAAACAAAACAAAATGAACTAATATCATTACATTGTTTTGATGCCATTTTTTTTTACTTAGTACTACACACAAGGGCGGTAACTCTGATAGAGAAGTAAACACTCACTACTGTGCTGGATTGATCAAACTGCTACTATCTATCCTTCATAAAATTAATTAAAACCTTTAATACTTACTTATCCACGTACATCAGACAAAAGCAAACTTTAAAAGCTACAAATTGAAATTTAAGTTAATTTACTTCACTAGAATCGGAAGACAACCATTAGAACAGAAGCCCATATAAAATATTTTTTTGTTGGCTTGTGTAACATTGCTTAGGATTAGAATGTAGTTGTACCCAGCTTGCCCCCCTTATTAGGATGACGCCCGGCGGACGCCTTCCCCCGGGCTGGCCGTTGGGAAGGCATGGTGGTGATAGCACTGCACGATCTCATGTCGCCCCAACCAAGCGGCGGCCGGTACATCGTGGGGTGTTAGTGACTAAGAGTTTCACACTACCCATTCTCACCCCGGGAGACTGGTGTGTCCATGATGGATTTCCCCACGCTAATAATAAAAAAAAAAGGATTACAATGTAGTAAATATGTTTAAAAAAAAATAATTTATTGCAGGTGACCCACAAAGAAGTGATCGTAAAGGAACTTAAATCATCATTGAATTTTTTCCAACTACGGAAACCTGTACTCCGTAATCCAAGTAGGGCACCGTCCATAGCTGCCTCTAGTAGTTCGGAGAGTGAAGAACGTTTAGAGAAGAATGCTATGATCATTGAGAACTTTCTCGATTTCGAAAAAGAAGTTCAATAACATGTGAAGCGTTCAATTTTTTTTATTTATTGATTACAACTACATCAAACAATAGATACTCATTTCTTTTTGACTACATTTACGACAATAATCGATATAAGGGGTATAACGTTTTTTCTTCGTATGTCCAAATATAGATATTAATATTTGTGTTTCTTATTATTTTTGTATTTCCAAATGAAAAAAATGTATTAATTATTGTACAGATATTATAGACTAGCTGCTGCCCGCGGCTTCGCTCGAAATAAATACTATTTATATTGATAAAAAGTGGCCTATGCCCTTTTTTGTACTCCTGGCAACTTGTATTTTACATTTCATAATGTTCCATTGAATACTTACGACGTGAACGCGTAACAAAAAAACAAACTCACATTCATATTCACAATATTAGTGACAATAAGAATTGTAGATTAAGGAACGTGAAGTTTGAAAACTAGAGATTTATAAATAAATGTCTCGATGGTATGTAAAAGAACGTTTTATTGGTCATTAACGTTAAGGCTCTTCAATAGCTACTAATAAAAAAAAACGTTTTACAAACAGAGGAGAGAAAAAAAGTGCTTAAATATTTTATTTTCGCCTACTTATGCATAGATTGAACAGTTTTTAATTTCCAATGTTCACTGTCATGTATTTAAACATAACCAATTATTATCAATAATTAAAACTGAAAAAATGGTAATAGTACATTTGTAATGTGTGTTTTTGAAGTTGTAATACTAAATTATATTCGGTTATAATAAATAAATAATCGTAGAGAAAGAAAAATAAATACACACGCCGGTAAATTAAAGCGATTTCATTAAAAATAAAATAACAATCAGCATATTTGATAAAATGTGTGAATAGATCAACATTAACCTTTCAAAATGATTTGACGACATTACAATACGATAATATGAAAAAATACAATAAAATAAATAAACATACTGACGTCACGCGAGCCATTGAAATAAATATTCTCTGATGTCAACTGATTTCGGCCCTTTAATTACATATAATCGCAAAAGCTGAGCGATACCAAAAATTGCAATGTCAACTCCAAAATGATAAAATAATAGCTATTTCAGAAAAACAAGTTGAATCTCTATTTATAAACGAATACAATTGCTTACATTGGTGTAAGTTAGAGATAAGAACTTATGTCTAAAATTACTTTATACGCTGTATCCATGTTGTACTAAATTGTACGTAAAGTATACGTACTAAAAACATTTCAAAACACTAATGAGAATATTATATAACTCCTTCCTCAAATAACAAACATTTAATTAAAACTAGAACATTATTGTAAAACTGTAAGAGAATATCAGCATTTAACAATAAAAATAGTAACAAAACTTCAAGTCTTTTATTAAGAAATTAGAATAATTAGATCCTAAAATCGGTGCAAATTTATTTGTTTGAAAAGAAGCACATGTTATCGAAACGATTAATCCATTGACGTTCATTATGCAAACATATTAATAATGGTAGAAATTGATACGTTCTTTTCATATATTTCTGCCTTGACAAAAACATACTATGGTATTTTCTTGTCTGTTATTAAATGAGTGATTTACAAGACGCACTAGCTCATGAGGCGTGTTAACTCATTCTTTAAGTTAGGAGGCATCCATTAATAACGTGAGGGGATTAGGGGGAAGAGGGGGTCATGCCGAATCTCACTAACTCTGACATGAGAGAGAGAAAGGGCCAGACAAATATCACGTAATTTTTTTCGAGCAAAAAATTATGTAAAAATTTGAGAAAATCAGATTAATTTATAGTAAATAATGTTTCTAAATTCAATTTTAGTAGTACCCATATAAGTATTATTTTAATATTTACACTGTCATTTTAGATTACGATCTAAACAATCTCAATAACTAGTCTTTACTAGTCTCAATAAAACTAATAAAGCAAATTGTGTTCTTTTTTTTTTAAATAAATCCAACGCCTTTAATATTCAAACTACAAATTGTTATATTCAAATAACAAATTGAAAAATCTAATGAGATTAGAAGAGGAGGTGGGTGTTAAGACTAACCTCACGATATCTCACCAGAGGGGAAGGGGGGTCAAAAATCCTCACAAACGCTTCACGTAATTACTAACCTATCAGTATCGTAACCTCAAGTTTGAGGTTATATTTATATTATGTTATTAATGATCAAGGACTGGCAGCGACTTCTCAATATCACGTGTTTGAATTATGAATACAGTGGCTACTGAATACTCATAGAATTATGAAACGGCTTACACTACAAATATCGCTCGCAGCTTTCTTACTCTATGTGAATACCGTTATGTTAGTAGTTTCGTTAATTTATCTGTGGATAACATAATCCTAATTATTTCCTACAAAATCGGAAAATAAAAACTAATACTAAACAGGTGGTGTCCTATAGTTTATACACGTGCTAAACAACCGGTCAAATCCACAACTCACGCGACCGTCGATCGGAAATGGGGTTCTGTAGGAAGCCCGCACTACCATTATCACTTAGTAGTTGGAGTTCTCAATTCAAATGAAAATTCCCAATAAACCGTATACATCGATGATTATGTTCATGAAACATCGACAATAACTAAAACTAAGCCCGCAAGTTATTTCTTATATAGCGATAAATCGGTATTTATGTTGGCCTCGCGAAAAGTAATCAATTGTGATTGAACGCCAAATCTGCCAGTTCATTCATTGTGTTAGTTCAGTGGCGCGAAAGCCACGAAGTAAGATGGCGGTGCCGTGGTACGCTGTGTTAGTGCTCGCTGCAACTGCACTCGGGGCTTCTATTGCGCGTAAGTTTATCAAACAGTACAGAGACACAATTAGATAAATAAATGAAAATATATTTAATTAATATTTATTTTAAAAATTATTATTTACACAAATAATAACACACACACGTATAAATTATTAACAAAAAGCTACATAATATATAACAGTTGTTTATACCAACAAAACAATATAGACCTTATTAATGACTCATGGAATTTATATGATAATTGTAACATAATTAGAACCATTTATTATTACAAAAGATAATTAAAATTAAAATCAATAGTTGGTAAACAAACATAGTACAATTCTAAAACAATAAGTATTCACAATAAAATTAGCAAATTATGTTTGCAGTAAATTAATTGTAAGTGTTAAACCAAATTGAAAATAGATAATTTAAGAAATTTATTTCATCCCTGCGATGTATGTTGGAAAATATTTTTTTTGTAAAAATCTGATAATACTGAAACTCGTCAATTATTACAATTTACCCATATACAAAATACATACAAAAATTAGATAAGAGCTAGCAAACAAATAATTAAAATAAAAATTATAACTAGAATATTTATAATTAGCACCTAAGAAGTGTATACTATTATTTATCAATAAAATGCGTTTATAACCTTTATTATAAATTAGAAGAAAATAGCTTTCAATAAGAAAAATGTGAAATTCAAATATTAATAAAAACACATTATTAGAGAGTAATTTACGATTACTGTATTCTTAATATATAACATATATGCTTGTGTACTATACATGTAGTTTGTATGAAATAGAATAATAAGCCACAGTTTGAGCAGATTGTGTTTTTTTTATGTTAATAATGTTGATAATATGTTCAATGGAATAAAAGTTCCTAAAAAAACAAATACTTTAACATATATGAATATTATTTAATTTACATTAGTTATCAGGATTATGCTATTTATTGAAATTACCATAATATATAATACGTAACTTATCATCAAATTAAGAGATATTTTTTTTATTATCGAAGATTAAACTTGATTGATGTACGCAGGTGCCATGAAGATTACAGAAAATCTTAAAACAGTGATTTAATCTATCTTAATTACTTGTAAAATCCCACACATACGAGTATATATTATGTATCAAGCACAATTACATTTATTATACAATATAATATAATTAACTTTAATAAACAATTAGCTGTAATTATTGTTATTGTCCTCCTTTGTAGTCTAGATTTCAAGGTTACCAACTCATATAAACACTAGGCCCGTTTATTAGTGTGATTTAGGAATTATTATATTCTAATTCACCACAATTATATAATCAAATATACAATTATACTGTATAGACATTATTCCCGTTTTGATAAACCGGTTACCATTAATTTATTCTACGCACAGCTGTTCACAGAACTAACTCCAAAACGTTCCTGTTCACGCAAGACTTATTCCTCTCGTTTCAACACTGTGAACATTTAAAACCAAGTTATCGATAAGGAAAACTTAAATATAACTAAGCGTGCTAAAATTAACTCAAATGATAAAACTGATCCGCTTAAAAACTCGCCTAAAAAATTAATGTATACATTATATAACAAGCAAAATTTAAATGTCTATCTTTTCGACGGATCGGGTTATTCTACAAAACGGTGTAACCGAATTTAAGAAGGTCTTTATTACTGGCAGAATACTTCACAATATTATCTGTGTCATCATACAACATAACGTTTACCATTGGGACTAAGCTGTAATTTAAAATTATCAGAGGTAGCTTAAAATCTTACATTTGTACAAGAAAAAAATATGAATATACCAATTCAACATTCTTTACTAAATAGATCTATATTATTACCCATCACCATCAATATTACTATATAATTATTTTGTAATAGATACATATTGAATAAGCCGTGTCGATTTAACTCTAGGCGTATTAAAAAAAGAATATGCTAATTAAATACTAGTTTTTAAATAGGAGCATTTATCCCTCGGTAGCAGTAGTTTTTTCTATATAAGAGGTATCCTATGTTTTTTAACATACCCTCAACAACATGTACTCAAAATTTCATGATGATCGATTTACTGGTTAAAGCGTAACAAACAAACACATTCGCATTTATAACATTAGTTAGAATGGTTAAATACAAAACTTTAGAGAGGAATTAACGAACATTCATTACGTTATAACACTGCCACTTCAAATCTTAAAAGAACTAACACGCGATTAGACTAAACTACTTTACAATTAAAACTCGATTGCAGACTGCTGTTATGTCACTGTTATGTCGACTTCGAATCATCAAACGCTAGTTGCACGTAAAGCACGTTAGTAAATATTCAAAACTATTTGGAATTAAAGTAACGGCTTATATTGTATGTCTATTTTATGAAATTGATTAAGATATGATTGGTACATTTAACATATTTGTACATTTTTGATGTAAGCTATATTAAATTGTATAAAGCATTATTAATGTTATAAGCTCTTTATTTATACATATACTTCAGTTTTATATGTTCTATATATATATATTGCCTAATGTAAATCAGTTCAGTACAGTTGAGAAGGGTCGGCAACGCGCATATGACACCTCTGGTGTTGCAAGCGTCAATAGGCTGCAGTGACTGTTTGGCATTAGGCGGCCCGCATGCTTGTTTGCCACCATCGTGGTACAAAAAAGTACCTTTTACTCCTCCGTTTCTTAGTTACTTTTATTGTTTTTTTTAATATTTGGTTGCTATTGACGAGCTTCAGTGTTACAAATTTTGCGAATGGATTTGTTTTTTCTAAACATCGTTGAGTCGAAGTATTTATGTATAAGTCTACTCGGTATACTTCACGGTCCCATGTACAATCTATAATATTGTACAAAACTCAATACAGATTACAACGCATCAAGAAAAAAGTTTTCACACGTTATTATGGTAGAATTTCGATCACGGAACGGCCATTAGTCTACATATAAATAAGCGAAGATAAACAGTTCGGTACCTTTTCTTCTCTGTTTATCAATCTATTTTCTTTTTTATTTGTTAAGTAGCAATTAAGGAATTTCGGTTTCATCATTTAAAAAAAATCGGACAGTATTTTTTAAAAAAATATCATTTCCTATAATATATGTATATATTTAATTGTTATAAAATGAATGCATAATGACATGTTTTTACACTTCCGCAGCTAACGAAAAAGAACATCATTCATTAGAATGGTGCAATAATTGTTAAAAAACCACAATAATGATGATGTAAAAAAAAGTTATGTGTTATGACCACTAGGCGGCCACCAGTTTGTAGAATTCAGTAACTATCCGCAATATATAACGTAACTGTGGCATTCAATTCGTGGTCAAAGGCATGGCGTTATAGTTATTTAAGTAAAAAACATCGTTAAGTAAATCATGAACCTATTTATAATTTCATATACTTATACTACTACATAACTTCCTTATATTCGTTTCATGTCAATTGTAAAACTACGTTTAACCAATATTATCTGACCTTGACATCATGCTGGACCCATTATCAATCCTTACTTTTTAAACTAAATTATGGTAGTTCTACGCGAAACATGAAACACAAATATAGTCAGACGGAAAGGAAAAGTAGGCAAGTATTAGTATGATTTACGTAGTACGCTGTGCGTGTGTTACATAAGCTCGGATCGCATGTTGTAAATTAATATTTACACTACTACATTCGTCAAAGTATTTCATACTATACACATTGTATCTACCATCGATTTCTATCTGTCATATTTGAATTATGATATATGATTTATACTTACTGTTGTTTTTATTGTTATTGTTTAATTGACCGCTCGATTATAATTCAAATGACCCGGAACAATTTGAGTTATATAAGAAAGAAGTTATCTTTTTTTCCTTAAAGATATCAAGACTTACTTCTGTCACCGTAGCCTCTCGTGTCTAACACATTTTCAAATATAATTTTCTGAGTTTCTTCGTTTTTATCATTATTAATTCAACTACATTTTAATTTTGTCCAGTCTGCCCCATTATTACGTACCTACTTAATAAAAGCAAACTCTTCAAAATCGGTTTAAAATACTTGGCAAAATAACAACGACAGTGTTGCTTCTGTGTCTGTAAAACCAATGTCTTGATATGTTTAAGTCTATATAAGAATGCAATTTACCAATCGGGAGACAATATTAAGCCAGTTGTAATTTCAAACTGTCAAAATCAAAATACATGTACCCGCTCGTGAGATACATATGAAGGTATACATATAAGTCTTATCAACGAATATATGTATGGTTAGTTTGGCTTGCATGAATAGTTTAGATCGATACGCAATATTGCATGCAAGGCAATAGTCCAAAACGAGGCGCACCCGTGTGCCCTTGAGCTCGTTTCCATAAAGCTGAATGCCTTAATCTCTCGCCTGAAAATCTCGGTGAAACTGCAAAGTCACGCCAGAACAACCGCAGATCGAAAAAAAATCTTTAGTTTTTGGAAGTGCATCATTAATACAAACATTTTTTAAATTAACCTACTACATAGTTATTTATTATCCGATTAGAATTAGGTCATAACCTCGTTTAGAGTGTTAAATGACGATGTATTCGAAGAATAATATCTTCTTAAATGTAAATAAAATAATAAATGTCAACTGTCATGTAAAAACAACCACGAATCTCGAAACACGTACCTTGAAGTTTTAAAACAATCTTTCGGCAAGTGTGATTCCTCTTTCCTACGACATGGTGTCCTTCAAGCGTAACGTGAAGAAACCTTTACGCAAACCGGCATGACAGTGACAACTGGCGACGGATTAATTGTCTGAGTTACCTGGAATTTGGAGTTTGGAATTGGATTGTGCTTAACATCCGGCATAGTGCAGTTACTTTGTCGTACTACGATAAAAAAAGACGTGATGATTTCGATCTCATTAAAAAAAAAGAGTTACCACAACTATTCATTTAATACAAGGTTATAAAAGTTTTAAGAAACTGCGACTATTGTAAGTGCCACGTGTAATATCTTATGTGTATGTTTACGAGGCAGATGAAATCGCGGGTAACAGTTAGTGCTAAATAAAAAATCGAATAACATTCAAGGGGAGTGCATATGTAAATTTTAAATTCAATAAAATAAAACTCGATACACGATGTTACTAACAAACTGATTCGTTCAGTTCATTGATGATGTTTCAGTTTATCGCATACCGTACCAGGCACCAGCTCCGGATACTCCCGTTAAATCAAACCGCATATTACGAACTCTTAAACGTGTATGTACGTAAACTATAAGGTTTATAATGGAGTCACGTTTGGTTGTTGGTGGCACTCGTTGTTTACATAAAACTGTAAACATACTTGAACATTAATAATAAACATTTAAGTCAAGTAAGCGTTACGATTACTGGAAAATTAAACTGGTATCGGTGTTTTGGTATATGATGGAAACTAATAAATTCTGCGTTGTTTAAATTTTTGCATGCCTAATAAATAAAATGCCTTCAGACAGTCGAAACTAAAACAAACAATATCTGCATGATATACCTACTACAATAATAAACATAATAAAAATATATAATATAGAGTGATTCGTTTTGAACGACTATTTTTTTCCCTTCCACAAGTAAAATATTGTTCTATATACTGAAGAAAAAATTTGAAATTTAACTTTCGTGACGTTTATATACTAAAATATATGAGTTGACGTCAGTCAACTGTAAGTATTTTGAAAGCGTCTATTATTTATCAACAATTTGAGCTTTGGTCCATTACAGTAGCATTAAATGCCGCTAAGTTAAATTCCCTGTGTATGATAAATGAAAAACTTTAAAATATAATAAACACAGTTAGAATTAAAATTAAGACCCCAAATTTTTATGTTGTTTTTTTCACGCTGGAGGAGCCAAAATAATTATTCTTTCAAAACAAATCACACTAATCAATTTAGGTTTTGGAATATATACTATTTTAACCATGGTTGCAGTTTTGGGTTCGCTATACATGAAACTTTTTGCACGCTTAAAGTTATTGTGGTAATACATTATAATTGAATATTTGGACCACTTTTGTTTTTTACTACGAAATTTACTTAGATAGTTTAGATTTAGTTTTCTACTTTATACATTTTAACGTTTGACTACAATTGCATTTGATATTAAATGACAATGTGATCTAAGTTGGTAAGCACGCTCAACCTAGAGGGAGACTGGCTCTCAACTGCATCTGCAGGATCACACCTATGGGTACTTTGCGACAGATTTTCAACTTCAAGGTAGTATCAAGCCAGGCGGGTTCAGAAAAAGCCATACCACCTCTCCATCAACTCTGGCTCAAACACAATAATTCGAACCTACGTCGATCTGCGTAATGTCCAAACAGGGTTAATCATTGACACATCACATATACAATGGTACAATCGTTTCAAAAAACTTTTGATGTTTATTCTTTGTGCGATTATAAAGCACTATAATAAATTTGGAAGTTTAACGTACCTCGTATTATTAATATTTATGTATATATAATTCCGGTGCACGTGTATCCGTAATTGTAAACGGACTTTGGAGTTTTTATGGGGTCACTTGGATTGTTCTAGAACATAGTCGAACCCAGTAGGTGACGTTATTGTGTAGTTCTAGATTTTTTTTCAATATTGCAATCAATTTTTTTCTTACATAAAAACATTTATTACTAGATTTAGCCTCTCAATACCTCTAAACATTTATAGTTCTCTATTTTTTTTAATAATCATTGCTATTCAAGGTTTATGGCTGGATAACATCTGCCTATCAGGTCCGGCAATATCTAATTACAATATGGATACCTAAACGTATTTTCAGAACCAGCATTGTTAACTATCATATTTTACTATGAACCGTTACTTTTGAGCCGTGGTAGTCGTGTGGTTTGACCGGTAGAATATCAAGCCGATGTCCTTGGGTTTCAACCCCAACGTGCCCAATGATTTTTTCAGAATTCGCGTACATTTACTAATTTAAATTGATAACAGGTTGACGGTTAAGGAAAACACCGTAAGGGTAAGTGCACAAGAGGAATGTTCGTGTAGTTTCACTGTATGTGGAGAAATATAGAACTGTGAATTTCTCCGAGTTGGAAATCGCCAATACGTTGTAGGCTGGTGTTCTGATTATATCCATACCTTCCTTCGGAAAGAAGCGTATGACTCTGCAGTGGGTGTCTTACAGGCTCACTATAATGATATTTTACTATAAGTACTATAATGTCGACGCATTGTAACCATATATTTATCAATGTCATATACATCTATTTAAAATGTATCTTTTTCTATCTCGCATACATTTGCATACGCTCGTGTAATCTTAGCATAACCATTTTCCAATAGGTCGCCCGATAGTCGTTTTAGCAAATACTTATACTTCTAGTTAATTACAACTAGTATTTATTTTATTAAGTTGAAAACCACGCGAACAATAATCAACATTATTTATTAAACTCTATAAACATATGGCTTGCAGCATACAATCAAAGACTAGAATGGTCAGCATGTGGTAGAGTATGGGTTACCGTACACTCGCCTGAAATTCGTCGCATTGATGGCAATATTCTCGATGCGTTAGAACTCAATTGGGACTTTACTGGATGTTCAAGTTTACCTAGACAGGTGAGTATTATATCATCATATTTATTTAGGTTGGCGTTTTCTTCTGTACATGAAATATATTGCAAGATATACGACGCACATGAAGTCGCGGGTATCAACTAGTTATTTTTAAACTTGAACAGTAATAAAACTGTATTACGCAAAATACCACCAATATTACAGAATATAGAGGACTTTAATTTTATATTTATAGATAAAAAATAAAAACCACTACACGACAGATATACCACGACGATATTAGAAAAAAGTCCAGAAATAATAAAAATAGCATTGTTTTTGCGTTACAAAATCATACTTGTATTCTATATTTATAGTGCGTGACGTGCATTATATCATCTAGATTTCACATTTTGTTTATTCTTATACTTGATGTTTACTTTACTTATTAAAGTTGGTAAAAAATTGTAACAACTATACATTATTAACTATCGCTAAATTTTGGATATGCACAAGGCCCAAAGAAATTAATTTCGAATCTCTACATATACATTTTTCGTTTCTGTTTGTCAACATATTAATTTTTTCGTTTAGTAGCTATGGAAGAGTTATAATATTATTAATAACAAAACAGTTTGTTTTTGATACCATCAACAAAACTTCAACGAGACTTCGAGCTTTATTTATAAATCTCTGTCTTTACGTTCATGATCACAATCTAATATATTTGTACAACACTCAACACAGCTTTTACCATTTTAGAAAAAAAAACAAATAGAAATACAGACTACATATATATTAATCAGTGGAGGAATTATTTATACTCCTTATTATACTTGAAATTCGAACAATACTATAATTAAGGGTAAATATAGTTACTTAAAGATTACAATAAAGCACAGTTAAATAATGCATAAATCAACATTAGCATAATGTGTCGTAGTCTATCTGGACAAATCGTTCAACAACTCTTATAAAGTGGTTCAATTTGAAACCCTTGGTAATGACCTCACTACGACTCTTTGTTCCCTACTTTCGATACTAAATTTGTCCCAGTAAATTGATCCTAATAAATGAATGTGGTCGTTGCGCACGTATTGTACTTGATACATAGATTATATATAGTATTTTTACAGTAGTTTTGGTTTTAGTATTTAGAATCCAATTGAATTTATTTTATAAGTCAATTGTAAAACTAGCTCTAAATCACAACCTCATCAAATTCAGCTGAAAGTTTTTTTGTGTAAAGGTACGCGTGGATCGCGCGCGTTTCTGTGCACTGCTTTTTTAATTTACATTGTTTGCGCGGAACTCTAATTTATTTTTCTAGAATAAAAGTTACTCCTTATAACGTCAGCTATCTACCCGTGAAAGTCCTTTTAAATTCCCTCCAAGCTTTGCAAAGATTAACCGCAACAGACAGAAACACAATAAATTTTAAAAAATGATATTTTGTTATAAGAACTTCCATAATAATTTCATATTGTTATAATATGTTCACAGTAATTTAACAAAAAGCTTTTATTTTAATATTACAAAAACTTTAATTTTCTTTATTCTTATAAATAGACATGGTGTATGAAAAATCAACCTAAAATAAAAAAAAACACCACTTCACCAGTTAATAAAAAAAATTATCCAATAAAGCTTATCATCAGCTCTTTCGGTTCTGTTGATTAGATTCTCATTAAACCTATGCTATATTACCTGCCTCTCGTAGGTAATACCAGCTGTGCCCGCGAATAGGTTCACGTGGAATTTAAATTCTAAGCACAGTGATTATTAAAATCATAGATAAAAAGGCGTATCAAAACTCGACATCGACAACTTAACTCGCCTCACCCTTTGTTCACCGATTTTGTTCTTCAAGGCGTGGTGTGGTTCTACAATGTCTAGTCGTTGCTAATACTGTGAATGTATAATCCTGACTTTAGATACACGGTGAGACACTTAAAACAACAGTCAGCAATACCAAAATCTACCCAGCAGCTTTTACGTAAATTGCTTCTCTTTTGTGTTTTCTTATAAGTAAGATAAACATATATACGAATGTGATATATATGTAAAACATAGCCTATATGTTATACCGGTGTATAATTTACCCCCATACCAAATTTCATCAAAATCCGTAGTTTTTGTATGATGCGCGTACAAACGACAGACAGACAAAAATTCTAAAAACAATAGAAATACATTCTGTCATTGAGTCTCAGACGTCCCAGAGTATTTTTTTTTTAATATATTTAATGTACAGATTTCGTCTCGTTAGCCTTTTATTATATGTATAAATTTAAAGAGCAAAAACCTAAACACAATAATACCTATCCCTATTTGACAACCGATCCATATCTCGAACGTGACATTCAACTATTAGGTTTCTTATGCGTATCGTTCATTTTATAGTTGTTCAAAAAGGTATACATATATAAAAAAAAATGAAATTTAATAATAGTAGAAGAATTGATATTCCTTTACTTGTCAACACCGATCACCCCACACACAAACAAGTAGGTACACATAGTGGTTAGGTTTGTTTTTTAATCCCTATTTAAAACTGAGTTAGTTTAGATTAACTTAGTAGTCACACTGAAAATACATGAATGAGATCGTGAAATATACATGCTTGGTACACATGTATATTTCACGAATTCATATATGTATGAAATGGATAGTTTAGTTTAGCTAGTTAGACTCGGGATATTCGGCGACAGCCCAAGCCGCAGCGTGCGGTGCGCCCTTGTGAAAGTAGTCTTGTAGTCCGGTGAAACTGTAGAGACCTTGCCAGATCAACAGTGTAGTCAGTTCGAAAAAAAACCTTTCCTTGTAAAGTATTGGTAATGGTCATTAAGCATTATAATTGCATACCGAACTGTTTACAAACAGGAAAGGAAATTGTTTTAAATAATAATGTGGATTATGTAATTATAAGTTTTCTTCGTCTACTCCACAATTGCGGTAAATTACTTGTTTTCACGGACTATTAAATATTTTTCCTTAGTTTCAAATAATGAGCTGGATACCATCGGAGATTCTACTCGCTGTGAAGAAATCCTGCGAAGCTAATATTATAAAATCATAATTAGTCCACATTTTACTAAATTATACACTCTTTGACACATCCAAAATAAAACTCTGCAGTCTGCTCTTTAACTACTAGAATATTATACGACTAATATTTGGCATAGTTTTAACTTGAGACTTACAATTACTAACGCGAACATCACAAAATGTTCTACCGATCACTATTATCGCCATAAAGATTATAATTAATATTACGATAAGGATTTTCAGTGCATTATCAGTATATTATATAGTAATTATATGTGTTCAATCAATTAATCAATACATATTATAAAACAAAATCATCCGCCGCGTCTGTCTGTCTGCATGTTTGCGATAAACTCAAAAACTACTGAAAGGATTGTAATGCGGTCTTCACCAATAGATAGAGTAATTCACGGGAAGGTTTAAGTACATAATTTATCCAGGTTTTTTTTTTGTAAAATGGTTGGAATATAATGGATAATTGTTGAAAGAATCGGAAAAAATCAAGCCGTTTTAAGCGTTTCATGCACATAAGTATATATATTTTTTATTATCATGGCAGGACAACGTCCGCCGGGCCTGCTAGTAATATTATAAAAGAAAGTTCGTTGAATTGTCTAGAGTCACTTTTGTGAAATTACAATGTATTAAATTGAATCAATTGCAGATTGCTCTTTATAACGGTAGACCAGTATCATGGAATTTCGCTATAAGAACGTACCCAATATTTGCTGCTGAAGGGTATATAATCACAGATGTGACGTTGGGGGATCCAACATTGTCCGGCGGCTGGGAGAATAGTGCAGGTCTTCGAGGCCCACATTGCCTTTGGCCTTGGGTTGGAGCAGGAGATAGTCAGATAAATGCGGTAAACTGCTTGAAGATACAGCCTACTTGGATGGAAGATAACGCGTAAGTACATAAATATTTAAGTGCTTGTTATATTTGTCTAACAGAATCTCACGAATGTATCACAAAATTAAACAGATATTAGTGTATACAGATAAAGAATTTTTCTTAATGTTTATCTAGCTAATAACAACTCTAGAGACCAACATTTTTATCAATTCTCCTACCCGTATTTTCTCATAGCGGCAGATAAAAAGTCTTGTTTCTGATAACTTATAGATTTATTGCCTTTGATTTATTATTAAGTAAATTTATAAACATGGGAAATACAACAACATAACATACAACATACATACAACAAAAGGGTCGGCAACTCGCATGTGATACCACCGGTGTTGCAAGCGTCCATAGGCTGCGGTGACCGCTTATCATCAGGCGGCCCGCACGCTTGTTTGCCACCATCGTGACATAAAAAAAAAACAACAACAAAAAGAAACGTTAGGAAATTATTAACTGCTAATTTGAGTGAGCGAAATTTCGACAAGAAATATAGGTTACCAAGACTCTTGGCTTTGATTTCAATCCAATCCAACTAGTTGACGCAGAACCCATAACGCAGAACCAAGAACGCATAACCTTTTGCCCAATAATAGAGTATATTTACAGGAAGCTTTTATTTATTTATTTTGCCATATTAACCTTCAAATCTTCACACTTTCAGACACATAATAAACAGATTGCGTATAGGCGAATTGGCAATCGCAGGCACACACAATGCTGGTGCCTGGCGTTTCAACACTGAAATTAGCAATGCTGCTCGCGACAGTTTTGTTCTCTGTCAGGACCGATCCATCTGGGCGCAACTCGTTCACGGCATCAGATACTTCGACTTCAGAATCGCTTACTACGATTTTTACGATAATGAAGAAGACAGGTAATTTTATCATATACAACTATTACATAGTGGCAGATAGCTACCGCATTAAAAAGAACTGATTGTTTCGAAGTTAACCATTATTATAACACTGTATACGTTAACGAGCTTCTTTCATTGTAAGGAAATTGGCTAATATTTTTACTACAATTCTTCTTAGCAGCGTGCGCTGAAATGTAATTGCTCGGAAATTTATTTAAGTACTTTTCGAATGGCAGTTGTGAATATTTTGTTTGAAACATGAATATTATATTCTAATGACCCATTTTATTGTTTTTACATAAATATTCTACATGCGAATATTTATTTATATAATTATTTTGTAGTGTTGTTTTATAATACTTTTCTCTGCTTCACACTTTACTGTACACAATTAGAATTAAAATTAATTATTATATGTATTTTAATGTAATTATAATAAATAATTACATTAATTAAAAGATATGGTGTGAAATTCCAGATATTGGTTGAATCACAATCTAATAAGAGTCCGACCACTGGCTCCTCTGCTGCGTGAAATAAGGACATTTTTAGACAGTACAAAAGAGGTAATAAATTACAATAAACACCAATTAAATGTTTCTAATTAAATTATCAATTGTCTCTTTATATATTAGTTACGAAACTACCAATGTATGTTTATAAACCAAATGTATCGCTTAAGGTATTTGAATATAACCAGGTCTTAAAAATATATTCGTTTCTCGCTTGTGGTAATGACATTTTGATAATATTGTATCTACTATCAGGCATAGCGTGGTCATCATCCCGACCCGGTACATAAATGCCTAGTTATTTTAAAACACGGTAGTCATAAAGACTAGTTTCCAGAAATGACGATGTGGGGTATGGCATAGGTATGAAATATGAAGCGGTAGTGGCTTAGTGCTGGCGCCTAGCGCACTCGGAGACTTTTCCACAGCACGTGATTTCGCATGCAATAATGCTGTATTTCCAGTAACACATCATTAGCATGGTGATTTTCTAATCCCCGCCAGGAACCGGCTAAAATATGTCTCCAATAGCATTCATTAATATAGGTTACACTAAGACATGTTACATCGCACTATTACTTTAAATCTATTGTATTACTAAACGGAACGGAACATTCATTAAAAAAAATAATATTCGCAGGTCGTGTTCCTCGATGCTCATCACTTCCCACTCGGCTTCTACGAATCCGATGGGGCACCCACAAGGAGCGTACATGCGGGTCTTCTCCAAATGATTCAGAGGGAATTAGGACCTCATTTAGCTTTTGCTCGGGATTTTTCTACTGGCGCCGGAACCAGAGGTCCTACGCTTCAAACTTTAATAGACGCTAATAAAAGATTGGTTTTCAATTATGTAGACAATATTATTGTTTCTGGTAAGTGGTTTGAACATTATGATAACTTGATATTTTCCAAGTCATTCCTACACGAGCCATTTTTATGTACACTATTTAACAGAAATGTCCTAACGAAGAATTAATTTTGTACCATATATGTAGGAGCAAACTATCAATAGCTTTTTAATCATGTAAGGTATACGAGTCTACGGTAGTTAAGAGAAAATATGTCGCAGATAAAAGTGTCATATAAAAGTACCAATTTCATTAAGCTTGTTTCATTCTGAACAATAATGAATATAAATTAATTTTATTCCAGAAAACAATTGGTTGTGGCCAAATCTACCTCATTTGTGGGCCAATACGAACAACCCCAACGAACTCTTCCGGTATTTAGATCAGTCGATTAGTACGTCGCCACAACCGAATGCTCGTTCACCGATGCACTCGGCGATGGCGCAAACTACTCCCACTGTGCTTGATATTCTACTATTGCGCGGTTCATTACGTGATAATGCTGACGCCGTCAACCGGAACGTAACAGCGCGCCTCGCTACACGCTGGCGAACGCAGGTCAACATCGTATCAACAGACTTTTTCCTAGCTAATGACGTTATCGATACGTCGATAGCGATCAGCTTGGAACGCGCATCACGGTTATGACATCAGCGCTCTCAGACTCGCAGCGGTGGATTAAGCTTAAACGCAAAACAACGCGTAATCTCTGTTCCGCTCCGTCGAGCCCCGTGGCTCCCACGACAACGAAACCATTCTGAACTGACTACGCACCGGCCCTAATTATACGGACAATTTATATAGATGACTTCTGATTATAGATATCCATTTTGTCACCACCGTGCTTTCCGGCAAACATTAGTGAGATATTTTTAGGTCCTAATTTTATTTGTTCGTTAATAATCGTGTAATTTAAAGCTAGACTTTTTTTGGTCTATAAATAGAGCCATATTTGTACATAAATAAAATTATGCATGCATAATAATGTTTTTCATTTGTAATAAAAAGTATGCATAAAAATAAAAAGGATCCTATTACGTGTTTGATATTTTCTTATTATAATTATTACAGCAATATGGTTAACAATAAATATCTTAAAAGTAAATTGTACTTATACAACAAAAACGAGGTAGATTCACCGTGCAGTACGCACGATCATTTTTGTATCACGCATTTTCACGTATGTGGTGCCAACAGCGGAAGCAGTTCCGCGCGGCTCATGCGTGAAAGAGCGCGTGCGTCAAGACCCATCGCAGCAGCCGCGCCTCGTACATCAAGCCCGAAGCTCTGCAATAGCGCTGCGAGCGCCACCTCTTCACCAGTTCGAGGATCTCGTAATCGAGGGCATGAACCATTACATTGAGGCCATGAACATCTCTCTATCAGTCGTCGAGGAGCACACCCACCTCGCGCGTGCCGTCCACTGCCTTGCCCGTTACTTCCTAGTCGACGCTCCCAACATGCTATTGCTCGTGGTAGCGATACACCTGAGATATTGATCGCGAGCCATTCGGGCCGCGCGAGGGCACCGTGTGCGAGACAGGCTGGTGCGAAAGTTGCGCGCACAGATTCAAGACTCGTGCGTAGAGCAGCGCCTGTGTCGTGCACGGCGTCCCACTGGACTCGGGTTCGCGGGGTACGGACTCCTTCAGCTGCTAACTGGGCGGAATCAAACAGATATTGAAAGACGAATAACGGTGTTCTCATGTGTGAATATAATCGATATCCAAAATAACAAAGCCATGGTTCAGTAGGATGATCGCGTGTGCAAGAATTCGGCGGACTGCCACGCCAAAGTGAATGCCCTAATCGAGCCACGGTGGCAGCAGGCAGGCGTCTCTCGCTTGACGCTCGATCTAAAAACCAACCAGAGTCCGAAATAGCGGCAACACGAACGCCTCGCGAACGCAAGGCCCTTCTCGCTTCGTCTGCATGGAGCATAACACCGGTTCCACCTGCGCTGGAACCGACGAGTAGCAAGCGACCCGTCATTCCGAGGCGAAGTAGATCAGCGAGGACGGCTCGAACGATGAACCGTCCTGAGAAGGTGAAACCGGAGGTTGGGTGCGGTGTAATACGTGTACCCACCCACATATCACTTGAGCAGTACGGGAGTAACACATGATTCGAATTATACCAGAGTGGGTTTGCGGCAGATTCGGCTGATAGTAGGGCAGGAGCGCGCCGTACCCGTGGCCACCTAGCAGAAGACATGAGTGCGGGTCGACGCCGCCATCGGCCTTTGCAAGACGAAGAGTCCCAACAATAACCGCCGCCCTCAAGATATATTACCCAATGTTCACTATTAGTCCCTCGACGAAAATAGTATCTGGAAATATAAATAAATTTTTGTTATGAAAATTGTGAATCTACAATGTAGTGAATAAAACATAAAGATTTACTGTACCCAGCTGATGTTCCATCGTTGCAAGTGAGAGATGAGTTTGAAAGCCAAACAAGTTTCAAGCTGTCCGATGGCGCCACACTCTCACTAGCTGTTGTCAAAGCTACCTGGAAACAGTAAGATCTGACTAAAATGTTTGCAAATACCAAATTTTAATACGATATAGTTGCTTAACACATTTTTTGCGAAAAATTAGATATTATACTTATTTTAAATTCCTATAACACATACAAAACTATCTTAATTGATAGTATAAGATTACGATTGATTTATACCTAAATTTTTCTTTTAATTATTCTCTGAGAGAGATATGCTTTCACACATTTTTTGTAAACAACAGAGTTAAGACCATTAATTATTCTGTCTATTTCTATGATAAATATATTTTATACATACTGTCAATACCTCGAGCATTTATAATAAAAAAATATATTATTTATTGTATGATACATCTGAATACGCCTAGTTTACAAATTCTACACTGACTTTAAGAGAACTCGTGAAAATTATTTATTTGATACATCGAAAGGTATAAACCAAAATTTCATGAGCTATAATTTATTTTAGAATAATCTCTATAAATAATTTTATAAACTGAAGCACATTTAAAAACACCTCTTCAAAAAGAAATAAAGAACAACCTCTAAAATAACTTTTTTACACAGGTATATTATTAGTTACACTACAAAAATATAGAATAATTTATGTGTGATATTCATAATGTAAACTACAGCAAATACTTCTCCATTAAAAAATAACAGTGTTACATAGTTTGTAATATTTTGAAAATAAAATATGTTGATAAAAATTCAACAGATGACACGTTGTAGAATTTACAAAACATGTCATTCAACATTTTTATAATTATCATTATAAATATATTTTTAAATTAAAAACATACGATTTACTGCCACCTGGTACATAGAATTCGCTTTGTCTTATTAAACAATTTATAAAAAAGCCACAAAGCTTCAATTATCTTTTCGTGGTAATTACGACCTAAACGACATTTTAAGTCATTCCAACTTTAAGTTAACTTAAAATTATCTATCAAAAACAAAACACAGACATTTTATAAACTGTTACAACTAAGGCAAGCGACATTACATTGCACATCATATCAAATAGGACCAACAAAGTAACAATTTATCATTTAACAGAATAGAAGGTGAATTTTAGAAACAGTTTCTATAAAACAATATACGCAAACAATAAAAACTCGACCAAAATTTTCAGTACCCAGGGAGAGACTAGCATTATTTTCGAAATATGTATTTGGAACATCCGTTCACGGTATACTAACTTTTCGTACACTATAAGTTTATTTACAGTATAGAAAGCATAGTCCTGAGTCTAAGAAATTACAGGTCTATGACACTTTAAGCAAAATAAGCAAATATTACTAATAACTAACACATTGTATGTCAGTTATAAAATGTTTTTCAATAAAATCAGCGACTGTATTAAAAATATGATAACAATGATAATTATGAAAAAAAAATTTAGATTTATGATTAACATATTGGAATAAATAACATCATTTTCTAAAAAAAAATCTGTCTATGTTTATATCAACTTTGATTAAAATCTTAATACTTATTTTTGTGATAAAAACCCGATAATTCCTTTCCTGATTTATAAGATGTATTTTCTGTGTTATTAAAACAAAAAAAGATTTTAAGATCACTTGTGATTGTATATCAAATACCAAAATATTTTTAAGTTTGACTTATAAAGTTATTCAAATATTTAGACACCTATTTATCCATCCATCTATCCATTTAAACTCGTATTTCATGCTATTTGTAATAAATTAAGTTTATAAACTACGTTGCAAAACATTCGCAAACCTCGTTTCTTTTGTAACCGTACACGTAAAAAAATAGTTCAATGTAAAATAAACTGATAGACAAAATTATTGTCCAAGTCAAAGAATATCCCATAATTGAATATTTTTTTGCTTAACTCCCTTCATAAATTAATACGTATTAATTTACTCTAATAAATTACAAGCCTTAGCTGCAACATATAATATTTATTTAAAAAAAAATACCATGCTGCAATCATTTATATAGTAAAACTGCACTAATATTATTCCAGAATTATAACACAAAATGCGTACACAAAGTATCCAGGTGATCCAATTCCAAGTATTGCGGCAATTTATGGCGCCGTGGCGAGTCATCGCTTTGGACAACGAACGGCAAGCGATAGCGAGCGCGGGAAGGGTTTCAGAGCACACCCCATACTGGCAGGCGCGCGCGCACCACTGCCGTGTGCCGGCGAAGCGGCCCGGCCCGTCCCCGCAAACAGTAGCACTCCCGCTGTTTACAAAATAAAGCCTCTATTTAGAGCGAGGGCGAAGGGCCTAACGATTCGCCGCACGGCGTTGGCCCGAATAAAGGTGAGCGGGCGGCTACGGTGCAGTGCGGTGCGGAGCGACGGCTCATTTATGCGGCAGGGGCGGCGAGACCGGCTCCGACGGCAAGATCAAAAGCGCCAGAGATCAAGGGAGCCGCCGCGCGATCGGCATCCGTCATTATTATTATGCAAGCATTACGAGGCGCGCGTGACTCAGGCAAGAGGGCCACGCGAGCTGCGCGGGCGCCGCGCTGGCTGCTGCCCCTCCCCGCTGTGCCTGCGCCGCCCTTCACCTGTCATCAGCTGAACAAAACGACCGCCTTCAGGCCCTACAACCATGCAACTCACACACCGCCGCACCTTCACCCTCTATTATTAACTGCAAGCACGTCTTTATTTTTAAAACATTTTTGCACCTTATTTTAAAACTTGCGAACAAGATCTCGAGGCCTCTGAACCTTGTGTTTATATGGTTAATTTGCATTGCGCTACTAATAAGCACATCAAACAAAATCACTAACGAGCCACTTACTAACGTGAACCAAATTTCGTTCATGTTACTAGAATTTATTATTACTAAAAATATGTATATGGGAAATACATTGTTTTGTTTCATCAGTTCAATAACAATGAGTGTTATTTAATGTGCACGTTTGACTATATATAGGCAGCATATAGTGTTCAGCGTGTACCTAATGATAATCCATGGTAAAACTTTCATCGTTTATTTGTTCAACATTCTCGTTAGTATTAATAAAATGGCTAATATATGAGAAGACTGCATAAGTACTGCATGTACCTACGTTGCATTCGATTCCATACACATGACGTAATTAAGTCCATAACATGAAATTATTCATCTTAACATAAATTCTAAAATTTCAACCATGTACTTATTAATAATTGTCAACGAAAATGAGGCAGCACATTTCTGAGAAAGAAAATATTCGACGAACCAAAAGATAACATCGTTCTATTTACTACGTAGTACCTTAGTAGATGTGACATAATGTTTGAATTATACAAATAGTCAAGATAACTTTCAACTTCTTTACCATTATTTTCGTGTAGTAGATTGTCATCAAGCAAATTACTACTAAACGTTACGTAAGTTGGGATTCCTTTTTGAACCGAATTTTTTACTTTTTCTCACGATATGAACACATAAGGTGACACCGAATGTTTAATTATAACTGTTTTTGAAATTTAGGGCCTCCAATACAGGTGTGTGTTCTTACTTCCTATATCTATGTCCTATGATAAGATAGATGTGCAATTATCTTGGTGATTTTTAAGCGATATTTTATGATGGCTATTACATTTGGTCCTCACCCTCCATCGCTGCGTCCGATTACGCAAACAGTGACACATCGTCGTGTTGTTTCAATATTTTTTATCTTTCTATTATTATTATTATCTTCTATACATATATAATGAAAATATAGTTTTTTTTGAGGCTAAAGCACTTATTTACTACTTTATAGGTTACTTATTTCTTGGATTCAATTGACCTTTTGCCATTCATTTTAATACGCAAGGAAGAGAGCGAGAATAAACTAGTCTTCTATATCTATATATAAACTAGCAAAGCTAAAATGTTTCGGTACTTTTTTCTTCTCTGTTTATCAACCGATTTTCTTTACACTTTTTTGTTTAGTATTATATTATAAGTGTTCTTGAATATATATTCACTAGGTATTGGAAAAGGTAAAATACAAAGATGTCTTGTGATCCTGACTCTGATCATGCAATATATATAAGTATAATTTTTTGTTTCATAACCAAATTAGATGTAGTCAAAGACTAACATATTTAATTATGATGACAAAATGATATCATTATTTTTTATTAATGCATTGATTAAACTTAGGCAAAATACTGCATCTAAATGCATCAGAAATTTTTCTTCTTGACTTCATTTACTTTTAACGTCATAACTGGTTCCCATCTGTAACAGTACCAAATCAAACAAAACCTATACTAAAACCTGGCTAGGGATACATTACCCATGAACTTAAAAAGATACTCATTAAACACGGTTTACTGGTTATCTAGTTCTAAGCGCACTATCAGACGGACATTCAGACGCACATTGCATTTCATAGTATGTAAGAATATAGATACTTTTAATAACTATTACTTAAATGGGTAAACATGTATTATTTAAGGACATAAAAGAATTAGAAAACACTACACATTTTTAAAACTTCATACAATGTGTTATCTCACAGCTTTTACACTTTAGATCTAAAAAGCTCGATTTCTTGAACAAGAACAACTCGGGTATAATTTGAAATGTGATTATTCATAGGCCAGTTACTGAGATGAGGTTGTTCTGTTAAGTAGAATATAATTGGCGGGCGGCATGGAAAACGTTCAAAGCGTGTACCTACTTGTAAAAATGCCATCATAAAGAGAAGCCGCCACAATAAGCCCTTTGACAGTTGGTACCCCACCTTTACGATGCCGACTCTGATATACGACCCCGATCTCATTAAACTTATTTTATCGACTCCCGATACAGCATCTACGTCCCCCGATAGTAAATCAAAGCATCCAAAGGAGTGCGCATTGCCACCGCTAACAAACGGGAAGAATATACCATTTAGTTATACCATTCAAAATCTTATAGCTTATTATTCAATCCCATTAAAGACTTAGCGGGACGGCCTTTTTGAAAGCGCTTTTAATATAGAGACCATTATACGGCCCATTTTCCATAACAATGAACATTATATTTTTAGTTCGGTGTAGTCGTTAAATCTTTGATTATTAAATTACTACAAGCAATAAAATGATCCTTTAGAATTCCTTGTATGATGCTATTGAAATTTGTTTGTAAATCATTACATTTGCTTTGTTTGCGCAAGTTTCTATATATTTTTTTAATCGTTTGAGTGGGAACATAAAAATTAATTGTTAAGAATAAAAAAAATGACAACTCGAAAACGATCTATTCACAAGAGAATGTCTGTGAGATTTGTGTTCCTGTAAAATACTGTTACGACTTATAAAAAAATAATGCACTGTGTTCGAACACTGAATAAATACCTGGAGCAATCACAATTTCTGATTATATTCTTAATCTTGTTTAAAATTAGCTGTTTTGTCGTTTTTTATTATTATTATTTAATTTTAATTTACTTTATCCAATAAATAAGCCACTACGGCACTAACACTACATAAATTTTGTAACCTGGTTTTGGTTAATTACCCACGACACAGGATTTAGTTCCTAGTGCGGGGAACTACAGTTTATTTTTGTGTTAGGCAATATTATTTTGTTAAATAAAGACTTCTTTATTCTCTAAAAAAATCACCAATAAGCTCGTAATAATAGATTAGGAAGCGTGGTGACTTATCGATGCTCGGTAAATCGGACTCATTTAATACTTATTGTTCCCAGTATTACAAACGGACAAACAATTTTTAAAAATAGGACGCCTCGAAAACTCATATTTCCTTTTAACGTTTTCGGTGTCAAAAATTCAACTTTAATTGCCTCGTTTTTATAGACGCTTCGCAGTAGGTCGTAGTAGTCGACTCAAACTAGTTGACAACAAGTACGACACAGCACTTTATACCGGTAAACACTCACAATAGGTACATAGGTTTTTTGCTAATGGGCTTTTATTGACTAGTTACACCTAGCTATAATTGTCAGATCTTAAATTCATACATGCATATAGAGTACATATGCATATACTATATATACATATACAGTTAGCTCGCTTGGATAATAAGTTAAATACAACTCGCGGAATTTGCAAGTAAGTCTCAAGCCGAGGTTCGGCTACTTTGGTACGATTACGATAGTTGAAATTTCGACTGAGAAACTTGCACGTTCACCACCGAGCGCGGTAAAGCTATAAAGAACACAACACAAATCAGAACACAACACAGAACAACGTGTGCTACTTACATAAAAAAATAGTAACTATACGTACTGGCAGTGTTTTAGTGCAAGTAATACATTTTTTTTTAACTTTAATTGTCTTTTTATGAAGGCAAGCTCACCTGTTTAATTTACAAAATCGCTTAAGATGGTAACAACCTCAATTATGAAAGAGTAGCTCTAAAGTGCGTTTGCCGAAACACACCCATAGACGCTTGGGAACAAATTTTCAACTACAGGGTAGTAGTTAGCAAAAGTCTTACCACCATCCAATCTAAAAACCAACAAATCAACGAACTTACGTTGATTTTTTTTTTTCGAACTGACTACACTGTTGGCTTGTTAATGCCGCTACAGTTTCACCGGACTACATACTCAACGGGGTTTGAAATATTATCTCTTCATCATACCATCACCATCAGCTCGTGTTACTGGCTGATACTGCTGAATGTAGGCCTACTTCACTTTCTAATGAAAAGGAGCGAAAGCAGTAAATGTACAATTTGCCACCAAGAAGAAGATGTGTATCATATTTTAATGGAATGTGTCTGGAACGATTTTCAAAGAAGACAAATATTTAAGGAGAACTATAATATAGGTTTTGTGTAATGAAATATTGTCACGCCCAGCATCGGAAGAAGCCAAATTAATTTATAATTTGGTAGACGTCGGTATAAGGGCAAGAAAGTAATTGCAAGTTTCTGTTTTTTTTTTTTTTTTTTGTAATTTCTTTACTGCTATTCTTTTCGTTTGTAATATGTTTTGTTTTAAATTGTTGTTGGTTGTATGGATGAGGGTGGCATGTTCTTTTTGAACAAACCCTCAAAAAAAAAAAAAAAAAAAACAAAAAAAAAAGATGAGCATATACAGTACAGGTAAAGATCTCGAGTTACTATACAGCTCTATACTGTAAACAAGCTATGAACGTATCAAATACGATAAGGAACAATACGAATTATCATGCCCACTGTTAGCTTGGCTATTCGCTGTTAATCGATCAACCATCATCAATCAATACAGTATTATTCAGTGAACGATCTAATGTACGTGTCGTATGGATGTACACAGAATACACAGAACATTTTTTGCATGTCTCAATACAGTTACGATCATGGTATTGGCCGGTGTAGTGGGCCGACACATTTATAAAGAACTTTCACTCATACACAACCAATTAGTAAAATATCTACTTTACGAAGAATGTCACTCGATTAATAACCGTATTATGACTTGGCATCTTCCTTCTAGTGTTCCTGACATAGGGTCACCACTGTAACAGTCTATTATTAAACACTCGGACTTTCACTATTACTCTCCTCGACATAACCTAGACTCCAACACTCTATAGTCCATAGGAATCTTTTAAGTAAGGAAAAGCTTGAAGCGATGATGGCTTAGTTGGTAGTGTGTTCGGACACAGCGTCTAAGGGCGTAGGTTTGAATCCTAGCAACTGAGTCGGAACTTTCGGTGAAGAAAACTATCGTGATGAAACCATAGCATGGCGATAAGGCTTTTTCTAAGTCCGTCTAGCTAGCTACCACCCTAAAGTTGAAAATCTGTTGCCAAGCACCTGTTGGTGTGTTCCGGCAGTTGTACTTGATAGCCAGTCTCCCTCTAGGTTTAGCGTGACTACCATCTTGGACCACATCATCTTTTAACATCAGATGTGATTGTGGTCAAACGCTAACCTATAAAGGATTAAAAAGTAAAAAAAAAAATCTCGAAAGGAAACTATTTCAATACGACGGAAATGATACAGCAAACTAAAATTACACATATATATTTTTAAAAATAAATGCAATATTTTTGTAGCGGCCTGACCTAGGATTAAATATGTGTCAAAGTTATCTTTATTCAGACTTCTGCAACTTGAGTATGTGCTTCTTTTTAAATTATGAATATGAAATATCTATTCACAAAAGTAGGGATCAAAAGGCCGCAGTACGCGCACTTGAATAATAAAAAACCGACATTTTCAAAACGAACTTCTGATACAGTAGTTTCACCAGTAAAATTGCAAACTGAGACTTTGACATGAAGCAAAATATCAACGTCTAATAAATCGGAGAGCGGTTATAAATAATATGAAATAAATCACCAGTCACCTAGTATAGAAACAGCAATAGTATTGTGTTTTTTTTTCAGAAGTTCCACAGTTGCTACCGGGATCCGCTGTGATGGGGATAAAAAAAAACCAACGGTCATTCTCTCATTCTCGTGTACGACGAATAAGTACACTCGAACCCATAATGGTGAATAATAATAAGTAGTGAAAAGTAAAGTAAAACACAATAGTAATATCAAAATATAATTCGTTTAACTAAAAAAGTATATATATATATGTTAATATGAAAGTATCATTCGAACTTTTATTTCCAGTACACGAAAACTTGTTAAATATTAGGCAGAATAATGATTAAAATTGTCTGGGCTTATATAAAGAAAACTACTTCATACTGTCAGTACTCATGCTCTCCATTTTTGTCCTGCACTGTTTTTATTTTATGTTGTGTGTTTTTATTTTATGTAGTCGAAAAAAAAAAAGTTAAATAAATCTAATTATGTTTAATTAAGTTGGTGTTTTTATAGTTATAGTGTGTTATATAGAAATTTGTCAGATGTCTTTTCATAAAAATATGAAGAGTCCAGAGACTTATACTTTTTTATGTATTTATATATGTATGCAATACGTTATGTTTTAAAGCATAAAACAATAACACTTTAGCGTTCGTGAGTACGAACGGGAATAAGCATCGTAACTAGGGTTGTCACTTTTTATTTGAACATAAAAAGTACATTGTATTTTAATGGCAAAAAAATGTATGACGTTAATATAAAGCAGATCGTATGATGTCACTAGATACCTGTTTAATAAATAGATCGTAATTTCAATTGTGATTAATTTCTTTTTTCTCTCCTTTTTAACGATTGACGTAAAATGAAACCTAGAAATATTAACCTTGAGGCAAATAATGTATTTTCCATATATTTATTCCGTTTCCATAAATTATAGAATATAATCATCCGAAACAATGTACAAACAAACTACAAGTGGTAACCCTATGTAAAGTTGAGTTCAAATGGACGAATATAGTCGCAAGTGCGCGATTCCCGAGACCCACAGCCTCCGTCCGAATCACAATAAATCTAAACCGATAAATAGTCGGGCGGATTGTCGGCGCGGCACGATCAAAGCGAGGGGAGAAACATGAAAAGCGCCGCCGACCGGCGAGATCTTACATTTAATACAGAGTCGTAGCAACAATATATATATACGCCTGGGAATGTGGACCCCCGCAGCCTCGTAGGTAAACACAAAAATCTTTCCAAATTATATGTTGTTATTACTGTATATATATATTTATATCTGTGTGTAGAGAAATATTCTTTTTCAGACAATGATATGGTATATCTATAGGTTTAAAGATAAGAGATAACGTGAAAGAAGTAACAGTAATAATAATATTGTTTAATAATTCCAAGTCAAATTGTAAATAATGTAAATATTGGTATCTTCTGCATTGGTTACAAACCGTATCGCAGATATAGCAAATTCTTATAATGAGTACTATAATAACAGTGACTTAAACATATTTAATAAATAAAGATTAATAGATGGTAAAATCGAAAATGTGTGAATATGTGAGACAAGTGTGAGTTTTATGGTAATAGTAATTGGATTGAGTTTTAAGTAAAAATGTATATTTATTGTACTACCTAAATTTAAATTATATTTTAAATTGTGGGTTTTAACAATTTCTCTGTATTTATGTAACTTTGTGAATGTAAACATTTGAAAATGAGATTTTTAATCGTATCTCACAATATTTCCTAATTTGAAAGATGCGTTCAAACGACGCGGCGGCAAGATATACCGCTGGAAAGATGATCATCTTCGTGTCAGGTCACAAGGTAGATTTCATGATCCGTCACATATGTTGCAATTTTCGATAAGTTTTAAATAAAGGGACTCGACTAACATTTAAATTGTATCTATGAACTCATTATTATCTAGAGCCATGCTGAATCCTTAAAAGTTAGTAAATATTAAATTAAGATTATTACTAAAAAATAATTACGTACATATATAGCCTTTGCTTTTACTCCTGGACTCAAAACCTGAATGCTCAAAAAGTTAGTTTAGAAGGAATTAACTGATAGGTACAATTAATATAAAATTATAAAAGTCCACATACTGGAAACGGCCTCTTAATTACGTATTTCACAAGAGTAAGCCGCTAGTAGAAATAACTAAACATCAACTTCAAAATGATAAATTTTGATTGTGTACCAAGCCTTAATAAAGCAACGATGGTGCTGTCTTTTATATGCAGTTACAAAGTTTATCTTTTGAAATATATAACTTGCGGCAACAATGTTTTATGCACAGCTTGGCTGTCTGTTATTTTCCTGCAATTTTAAAAAAGGCATGTCATGACGAGATCAAATTTAAAAAAATACGCTCTGAATAAGATATATTCAGGATTGATGTGTTATGCAGAAGTGAACTAAGTGGAGAATTACATACAAAGTTAGTTGAGCTTGCTTAGGGTTCATCGGTTGGCATGGTGATAGCACTGCACGATCCCATGCTGCCCCAACTAAGCGGTGGTTGGTACACCGTGGGGTTTTAGTAATAGTCTCACACTACCCACTTTCCCCCCGGGAGGGTGGTGTGTCCATGGGGGATTTCCCCACGTCAATTTAAAAAAAGGTTTATCGGTTAGCCATTATTTATTTTTTAATAAACGTTCACTGATGATATTATCCTCTCTGTAATGGCCACGTATTATAAGATCTTCATTTTGTCATCTTAAATACTTTCTTATGCATTATTCAGACAGCTAAATCGTCTACGACTGAACAATTGTCAATTGCATAAAAGTGTAGGTATATATGATTAGATTTTAGAATAAATCATTCTCCACGTTTATGAACATAAAAAATTCAACGATTTGGATATCGGTGTTGAATTATTACTCGTACTCTCGTTTCTACATTACACATTTTTTCATCCACCATTCGTACACCGAAAAATTGTTAACTTATTAAAAACAAAGGCATCACATACCTACTAATATGAAAGCAAATACCAGGTTCAGTAATAAAAATATCCAAACAAAAATAAAAAAATACAATTTGTCTACGGTTAGTGAGAAGTGAGACATGTTGACACTTGATCTATCAAGCTTTGCAATTTCCACATAAATAGACATTGAAACCAAAAATTTCAAGTCCATAATTGGGATCCATAAAACCCTGATTACGTACCTGCCCCATAAATCTTTTCCATTCCACCTCAGACCTTCATATGTAATCGGTCCTTTGTTAAGTGACATTTTAATTAATTTGATTTTAATTTTGAATGACACGTTTTCGGGTAGACATAACGAAGGTCTTGATATCACTTGTCCCGAGACTTGTGATGTGTAGGTAAATAAAATATTTAGTAATATTTAAATAATAATAATAATAAGAATTTAATTAATTGCATATATTGTTACAATAAAAAATGATAATTATTGTGGAATAACACTAAAATGGTGGTGGTGATTCGAGTATCAATTCGACGTCCGCAGGTTGGACTCCAGAATTTACCAAATAATTTTTTCACGTTCATTTACTAATTTCAGTTGGTATCCCTATTAACTGATGGTGAAGGAAAACATCATAAGCTGAACCTGAGAAATGTTGTTGTACTGGCACGGTATGTGGGAAAAGATATAACTATGGATTTTTTGTAATTTTAAATATGTCGTATGGCGTGATTACGCTCATACCTACCTTCGGGAAGAGGCCTTTGGCCCAGCATGCGCAGTAGTGGGACTGTTACAGGCTAATGTAAAGAATTACCTTCTTTCCATCAGTTTGTAAGGGATGGCGTGGCGTGGCGCTTATAAAAAGTATGAAGTACTTATATTTTATAGTTACAACCGAAATGGTTATTTTCACAATAATGCGTTATAACGTATAATACGTTATAACGTATAATACGTTATAACGTATAATAATTATAGACGAGGTGGCTTTGAATCAACTTGAATGGAAGATTAACCGTTTCACATACTCAGTTGTTCTTGCGCCAACCGGTTATCACCCTTTCTGTGGTATACTGAACTAAATGAAGGGTTGATATATCATTAACTAGCTACCCACCTCGACTACGCACGGGTGTACTAGCGAAAGAAAAGAAACCAAATCTTCTCTTTACAGTATGGCCATGTAATAAAATAAAATTTTATTTAATATATAATATTTAATTTAGTATTTTGAAGTTAGAAAAAAATAAAACCCTTCCACCATATGCGTACCTGTATGTGTGACGTATGTGGGGTGATATATTTTGTGCGTGTTTAGCTTGTGAGTGACAATTTTCATTATCAGTATAACGCGCCAGCAGTGAGCTCGACGGCTCCATCCGGGGATATCGTACCTAAGCTTGAGCTACTGCCAAGAGGAGGCGCGGCGAGCGTGCGGGAGTTAAATTCACCTCCAGACCACGGCGTCGTTATCTGTGGCTAGGCGGGCGTGGACGTGCACACGTTTTGTTTGAAGATTCAGACCGGTGCTGATCGTTCGCTTAGATGTAGGTAAAAACTGCGGGTCTAATTATCGTGCTGCATCTATCATCACGCAATCCGATAATATCTTCCCACACCTAAGTTTATAGCGTTCTTAGACACAACTTCGTGGTGATATACGCAGATATGGGAGTAGCATTAGAAATATCCCATTTGGATTTCTCAATGTTAGAATATTCACATTAACCTTTTTCATTTATTCGTCTGTGCATTCGTGTTGCATTCAACTTCGGTGCATAACCCTTCGAAAACCTGTATACGTTTCCGAAAGCATGTCATAAGCTTAGAAAATAGCTTACAAGTGAAAGAAAAGTAGCCATTGCTTTTGACGGGTGTCAATTTATTTTATATTCTTTTAAAATTGTGTTCCAAATTCAAAACAAGGATCATGCATTTAAGTGTTTAAATATGATATCGTAACAGTATTTACTGTAATATAAAACTAATAAAGAGAAACCACGGAATATTCTTCTCTTTCTTCCGTGAGAGAAACTAATATAAATTTGATTACCAAACACCGTAATATAAACCTATTAGTTCGAAGTATCTATTTAGAAAAACTTATACTGTTTCATTTGTAAATCTTTCACGACTTTAAAATACCGTAACTAATATTATAAATATGAATGTGAGTTTATTTCTTTGTTAAGATTTCACGCCTTAATTATTCAACTGATCATTATGAAATTTTGCATCCACGTTGTCACGAGTAAAGAATAGGACAGAGGTTACTTTTCATCCAATAAAAAAAGTACTGTTCCCGAAGTACTGATAGGTCAAAGCTAGTAAAAAGTAAAGATACTATAAGTAGAAGTAATAAAATAAATTTTACATCAAAATAATTTTATTGGCATAAATAAACATTTTAAATTAAAAAAAAAAAACAATGTACTCTTTAATAAAGCAAACTTAGGTAGAGGTTAACATAAGTATTTGAGAAAATCATTGTACATCGGAATTTAGTGAAAGTTTTTCCTAATAAAATGGCAAAATGTGACCCAGTAGTAGGACAACAGAATAAGGCACCACTCTTTATCACAGAATATTAGCTTCTACGACATTTGAATGTAAACGAAGTAGATCTAGTAGCATTGATGCGATTATATACAAGTTACATCTAAAAATAATTTCAATAAATCAATACAAATAATGCGTATACAATTTATATTTAACTTTTTATATCTAATACGAAACAACGTCACAAAGAAGTTATTTTAGAATTTTACAACGATTACTCGGAAAACTTCTTCCCGCTGAAAAGGTTTACGGGAATTTGCCACAAGAATAAAAAATGTACGATCGATAACACATGCATTATGGATAATTATACGCTCATAACGTACAAACAAAAAAAATCATATTTAGTTTTTTTTTATGTAAGCATTACAGATTTGCAAAATTAACAAAATACTTTTTATTTCTAAATAATTAACCCCTTGGCTGATTTTTCAAAAACCCGATCTCAAATGGCGGCTTATGTTTTTAATTTTAGTTTTCATTTCACGACATCGTAACATTGTACAATTCATGATTTAGTAAGAAAAGTTCGTACAAATGAAAATGTAATTTGAACATACACTTTACATAAAAATTTATAATTTAATAAAAAAACAATTACACAACAATTTACAATACATAATTGGTTATTTTTCAAAGTTTTGCAATTAATCAGGTATTTTTTTAAGCTTATACTGCCAACAGTCTGTTGACATGTGCCTCATGAGGTCTACATTCGTTAATATGTAACTTAAACCTTTATAGTTTTGGACAGTCCGGGGGTTAATTTCCGATTAATTATAGGATAAACGTAACCGTTTTTAGAATTTCGATAACCGTTACTTTTTGTGCAGTTCTTGTTTACAAAAACGCTCCTGCTATAAAGAAAAAATATCTCATCATACATAAAAAAACATTCCGTTGTAAAATTCATATATTTGCATTCTACGTTCGTACATAAATATAATTAGACGAGATCTATATAACTAATATATAAATAATTTTAAACTATATTTTATAAACAAGTATTATTGCACGCAGAGTTTTTTTTTTTTTAATTTATTATGTAAACAAATAAGTACTGAATTTCCTTCGTCTTTTTCCCAGTAACATATAAATAAAATAGGGTCCCTCAAGCAAAATATGAAGCAGTATTTAATTTGCAAATTTCCGTAAGTTAATCATAATAATGTGAAAAAATATATTCGAGGTCTTTAAAAAATAAGACAACACTCATTTCAACTTAATTTTTGATCATTTACTCTTAACAAGTGACAACACATTCAAAAAAGCCTTTCAGCCTACAGTTCATTATTGTCCAAACGATATGCAAAATTATTATTTTTATTTTTCGAGATTCATATTATAAGATACAACATACGAAATGTTATTTACTGCGAAGTTTCTTGCCAAACGATCTTACTATCATCTCTTATTAATTCAATGATACTTTAAAAAAAAAACGAGATTTCTTTATAACTCCCCTTAATTATTGTTTCCTAGATGTTTAATACACATAAATAATAAACGAATATGATTAAATACGACGAATACATTTTTAATTGTTTATATCAAATATAATAGACCAATTGCTTCTAGGTATGTTGTAGTTTAATATTTCTTATCACCTAATATAGACCAGGTTACACTTACTACAATTTTTTAATCTCATTTTTAGATATCTCGCATTATTTAATTATCTACTATAGATCAAGTACTTTATCGAATAAAGTTATTTAATTTAATATAAATAATTTCTATAGTAATGTAAAATGTAGGGGTCATCCTTAAAATACGTCACGCAAAATTTTACCTTTTTAGACCCCCTCCCCCTCCGCACATTCGTCACGTTTTGTCATATTTTTTGCAAAGATACACAGAGAACCCTCATACATGTAAAAATATTTATATATATAGAAGCTTAACTTTATATCGTAAGAAAAAACTGATATTTTAAACAATCGAGTAGCAACCTCCCACACCCACTCCCCCTCATAAATGCGAAACGTATTTTATGAACGACTCCTTACCGAGTTACACAATATATATTATATACCGAAACTACATTTGTATTGTATATGTTAGATGATAATTACAATTTCTACTGAAATAATATATTGTACACAGCCTACAAATTAATTTAAGAATAATTTAATATTATTAGGAATCATAGTACTTTAGCCGAAGGAGAAAAACTGCTTACTACTACTACTGGGCACTTTTTGCCTTTGCTTCTTGAGAAAGTCACGGGCTTGCTTATCACCTTGTCTGGATTCCAACGCTTTGATAGCATCGCCATCTGTGATAACGATAGAATGGATTTATTTACATTTTACTCAAAAATCGGTGCAGATTTCTTCGCCCGTTCGCTTAAAACATGTTCTATATATTCTATATAGATTTAATTTACAAAAACTACTCAAAGTGTTACAATCTCCGATTGGTGTGTAGATTAAAATTGATTTCATTGTCAAAATAAATGTCAACAACTTGGGTTTTCAAACAATATTACTAATAACCAATTTATTAAGAAAAACAATTCTAACAATAATTTAATAATTCACACGAGTTGAGGCGCGGACATATATAGTTTATTAAAATATGCTTTTAAATGTGACAATGATATTATTTACATCTTAACCAGATTTAAAATATATTATACAATTATTATATAAATTTCAAAATCAAAATAAAAAATAATTTATTCCGTTCCGAAGAAGGCGCGCACTCTTGAACGCCAAATAAACCACCGGTTCGGAAAACAACGTATTATTAATTTTTTTATCTGGCTACATTGTTGACCTGGCAAGGCCTCTACAGTTTCACCGGACTACTAAGGGGAGCGCTTAAGGCACTCACCCGATTTTAAATAGCTGGTTGTTTTATATAGGCAACCAGCACAAGGGCGCACAACACGCCTCGGGTTGGACTGTCACCGAATATCCCGAGTCTAAGTTAACTATTATTTCATACATGTATGAATTGGTAAAAATACACGTGTACCGTGCTACATGCACGAATGCACGAACTTATAATAAAAGGCGGGTACTGTAAATTAAAAAATCTCACGGTTTTTATAAATACGAATATACGTTGCATCATGAAACATACTTACCAATATTATTGGGTCTGGAAAGTGGTAAATGTTGTTGGGGCAAACTGCCGATGGGAGCGGGAGTCTCGGGCACCTCACTGAAATGCAAATACGCCTCGCCCACGAACGTATTGTTCATGCTAAACATATCGTGGTCCTTCACCACGAAATGCATCAGACCGTCGGCAATACGACGTTGTTCGTGTGACAAGGGTCTGTAAATACATATAAATACTATAAGTAATTTCTAGAAGTATAATAATAATAATAATATACTTCTTCTTCGAAAAGTGAATAAAACTTATCGTGATGTATAGATTGTAAACCCTAAACGGATGAAAAAAGACAGACAAAGACGCGAATATTAAGATGAATGTGCGGTGTAACTAGACGGGACAAGAATATTAATGAAAATATTGGAGCGCGTCTGAAAATAGCACAATAGACAGAGAAGTTGAAAATAAATAAGTTATCGTGGTACAGCCATGTTATGAGAATAATATAGAAGACAATATAGAAGAGTGTTAAGTTTGAAGATGGACGAATATAAGAAGATCGAAGAAAGTATTCATGGATTATGTGAAGAATTACATTACATGAGTGTAAAAGTTGTGAGTATATGAGTTTATAATTTTTAAAGGACAATGAAGGAGGAAACCTTTTTTTTTTCTGACCCTAATCCTAACCCTAGACCCCTAGTCCAAAAAGATAATGATTATTAGTTAATTGATAACAACTAACACATACTTATCAAGTGAATAATTACTGAATATTATAAAGTTAATATCTACTGGATTAATGCTGTTCCAAATATCACACGTTTTTGTCACCTTCAGAGCCTAGTTTCCACTCAGTATTTATAATCCATTTCACTTCCACATAGGGACCAAACTAAATGACGCAAAATGCCTTCAATACAATTTGGTCAAATAACGCAAGTATATATGACAGACTTGGATCCAGCAAAAAATCCAATAACAATATTTTAACCGACATTACTTGAACCCTATTTAAAAACTGAAATAAAAAAAATAAATGAGAACTTACATGATGAACATTTCATCGTACAGAGGGAACAAGTTTTTGTTGTGTGTCTGTGTCTTGGGTTTAACGACGTTAGCGAAAGAGTCCTCCGGCATCAGTCCAACGCGTACATATGAGTCACATAATCCTAATAACAAAAAAAAAAAAATTGAAACAAGTAAAATTAAACCCGGAAGCTTTTTATTATTCATAAACGAATTATTAATTGAGTATTCTGCCGCCGCACCGTAAGGAATAGCGTCGCATCTAAAACATATCGGACAAAAAGTCGAAAGTTTCAGACTGAACCTTTAGGCAAGTAATTAAGCAATTTGACAACAGGAGTTCAGAGTTTAAGAAAAACTACTGTTCAATGCACCTTTTAATTTTATTGTAGCTTAGTATCTTCGTATAATCTTTTGACGTAGCTATATTATAAGTAAGGCATGAAAAGTACGATTGCAGATAAACCGTTTCTTTTCCCCTTTTGTATACACTTAAAGGAGACAGATCTGACTTAAAACTACGAAAATTCCCTATTCGAGAGACTCGAATACCTTTTCTACTAATAAGAACGACTATTCTATTAACTATTAATAATTCGAAATAAAACATACTCACCGTTAGAATCTGTGGCTATTAGATTCCTCGCATTCATGATTTCAATTTTCAAATTGTCGTCGATAAACTGAGCTCTGACAGTCAAAATACCCATCTTAGGGTCAGTAATACTTTGTTGATCCTGCCACCTTTCCAAATGGTACTCATGTATCAACTCCCTGGTCTCCATGCCGTGTAATTTCAACAGGTATTCAACCCGTCTGAGAGTTTCCGAAGAGGAAATCTCTTTATTATCTTGTCGGAACGATCGTATCATTATCTTCAAGCATTCGTGAAGGTTTGAGAAGAAAGACGGTGGACGACGTTTCTGTGATGGTAGGAAGAGCGATTAAATTAGAATCGAATAAAAAAAATATAAATAAAAAGTGGAAAAGCGTATTTTATGAAGACTAAATTGAGCCATTACCACAATGCAAACATTTAAGGCTAGTAGTATCCTCTTATAAGCTAAACCATCACCGTGCACAGAGTAACAACAAAGGAGAGACAATGATATAATCGGAACATGCAAGATTCATGCGATGATTCGAACTATAGCACACATTACGATCACAAAAGTATGTTCTCTACTGTCCATATTATACGTATAATTTATCATTTATTAAACCCTGAACTGTCGAAAACCATAAACTATATAATAAACTCCGTACAAATGAATGTAGACCTTATGATGCAGTGGTCAACAAACAAATTGGCTCGAAATTTAAAAACATGGTCCGCCATTTTGATATATGTATATTAAAAACAACCAAGGGGTTATTGTACTATAATAGCTCATGAGTTATGAATTAAGTTTGTTATAAATTGTTATACAATTTATCTGTCTCAAGTAAGCAAAGTCACTGATTAATCATAGACTAATTTCGTAATAAATACCGAATTTTTTTTTAATGAAGACAACCGTAAAATATAAATGTTGCAATGATCAATTAAAAACCGCATATGTTTTTCTTATACTTGAAATGATTATTCGTGACAACTTCTACACACTAAATTCTCGAAAGATCGAAGGTCTATATATGTATGTAGGAGAATTTTATTTAACAAAAATAATATACATTCACATGAAGAATAACATTATACTAAGACAAAGATTCAAAGGATGAAAATTTCACAGAGTGACGTGTCTGTAACTCGATAACTAACCGTAGCAAACAAATATATACAATGTTGTGTAGATTTATAGAATATAAAAAACCATTTGTTTTTATATAGTTTTGTAGGGATTTACTGTATCATTAAAAATCAATTACTTATATATAATATTACAAATAAAAGGATTTGTTTACAATTATTATTTTACAGTTACTCATAGGTACTTACTTTCTCTTCAACATATATTTATAAATCGACTTTAACCTGTGGCATCTTTATGACACTGCCATTACTGTCATTACTGTTATTACTGTCATTAAAGAGATAAAACAATATAGAAGCAAAAATAAAATTAGTGATCAAAATAACATTATTATATTATTATATATTATTATTATACCCAAACATGAACATAATATGTACATTTTCGTTATCGAGTTATCGACATATCAAAGTCTTTGATATATGTCGTTTCTTTTCATATACCGAGCTAGCTAGACCATATCTAAAGCAGTATATAAATCTAGAAAAAAAACTGAACACAATCACGGCATAACATATATAATGTAAAGTGCTTTCTATAACGTGTATAGTTTACCGCAGCTAAGCGGGCGGCAGCGGATTTGCTCAAGCGTCTCGGGTCGATATATCGAGTTATCTTTGCCCTTCGGTGCTATTAAACAATAACAAAACACTTTAATATTCATTTTGCGTGTGTTTCTTCACAAAACATACACTATTGCGTGAATTGTATCATTTACATAGCAAAATAAAACTATGATGAACAAAACAATTTGAGAATGACATTGGATACAAATATAACACACTTAAATACAAACCCGTTCAAATAAATTACTCTCAAATTAAATCGGGTGAGTGCCTTAAGCGCTCCCCTTAGTAGTCCGGTGAAAATGTAGAGGCCTTGCCAGGTCAACAGTGCAGACAGTTCGAAAAAAAAAACTCTCAAAATGAGAATGTTCTTAAAACTGTCTCATTTATGTGCACGATTCATTTAGAAAAATTGATGTAAATGATAACACAGTATTCAATTCAAATAAAATATAGTGTTGTGAATAAATAAAAACTACAATATCGTGCGTTACAAAATACAACACTATTTTACCCGCAATAATATACAGTAGGGGGATACTTTATTTTTCCCAAAATATCTACGCCTAAACAAGCGAACACGGGTGATGAATTTTTCTTTCTACAAACGAAAATAAATTAAGTTAGTAGATTAATGAATAAATTAACACTACATCGATACAGTGAAAAACTAAATTTATATTCAGTTTTTCACCGATCTATATTAGTTAAAAAAATGGATATAAAATTAGTAAAATGTGTGACCAGAAAATTTAATAACCAAACTGAATATTAAAAAAAAATCTGCGTAAAAAAGAAATCAATTTACAAAAGTATCGAAAACATTCTTTACCTCTAAATTGGCTTGAATCAATTCAAATAAAACTTCAGCTAGTTGTTCCCAAACTATATCGAGAGTTCTAGAGAAATTATCATTGTTTAAATGCTGGTACAATGTGTCGAGATTGGCTTCTAAATAGCGCATAACTCGGTCCATACTCGAACAATCTTGATGTAATAACTCAGCACCTTCCACTAGGAAACGGGTTATTGACGGCATCATCTAAAAATAAACCATATGTATATTATATTAACTTATAGTTTTGTTCAATTAATCGTGTCGATATCGATAAATGTGAAATATCTCACCTTCCGTATCATAACTATTAACAAGTCGACAATTTTATTTTTAACTGTGTCAATTGCATTCGCTATCACATTTTGTAGCGTTTCTTTACATCTGCAAATAGAGAAGTTATCTTATAATTTTGAATAATACATTTAAACCATTAAGCATATATTATATTTGTTTACTTTTATAAACAGTTAAACCTTATGATAAATAGCGTCGATTAGATATGTCCTCCTCATATGATACCTCTATAATGTTGAGATAAACTTATTTATCGAACAACTTATTGTGTTAACTATAATTTTTATGTGGTTAAAATATGTGATTATAACAACCGAATCATCTTCACAAGTGTTAATTTAAAATAAATATTACTATTTCGGCCTCGTGAAAAGCTTATAAAAATCATCAAAGTATGCTAAAGACAAAGTTTTATTTTGGATAGAATTATTACCAGTATCCACGGACCTACTCATCTTCTCCTATTATATTATAAGTCACATTTGTATACATAATGTATTAAAATATGTCAAATCAAATTCATGCGTTTAATGGGTCAAAATATTCCTTATAAAATACTGTTACACTCTATTTACGCTATTTATAGACATATATTGTTATTTATAAACAAAGAATAACTCATCGCTCGTATGAACGGAATACAATGGGATTCTAAAAATAATCTGCCTCGAACTACTACTACCTTCCAGAGTTTTCCACCCTTCTTTATTGAAATAATATAATGCGCACCGACAACGATGACCGTTATTCATTCATCGTTTGCCCTTTCATTCCCTCTTATTCCATTAAATATATTACCTTAATTTGATAGCACACTCAAACCATGTGTCTCATATTATGATTTCATTTTACTTGCTATTCTGATGGGAATCAATTAATGTTTATGTTAATTACATATCTCTTTGTGGCTAAAGAAGCGAACATTCCTATCTAGATTATAATATATACCTCTGAGCTTCAACAGGTGATTTAGCTTCGCACATCTTGTGTATGATCTCGTTCATTCCCAACTCTTCGACGAATGGCTCTAAACTCTGCCTCACGTAGTCGATGTTATTGATGGCGACGCACCACTCAGTTGTGACTTCAAAACGTTCCTCAAACACTGTGGTAACAGTACCCACATTGTCCACGCGATTCGACATCTTATCGGAATAGAAAACGCAGCAACGACAGATATCCTAGAAATCATTTATCTCTATTATATAAATGCAATCACATATGAAGACTTCATTACACGCCGTTTTTGCCAGTAAATTCAGTGTATCTACAATAGTAAGCATTTGTAGGTAATCTGACAGACGTCAAAAATTAAAATTAATCTCTATTGAAAGACATGTAACCCAAATTAATAAATTTAAAATATTATTGAATGAAGAAAAACAGTACATACATAATAAACGCCAATTTCCTGGTTATAAATTAAGTTACTTTAGTCGATAGGTTTTGACAATCAAGCGAAACGCAAAAATAGTACAATTTAATTCTCCTTAAAATGAAGTCCTAAGGATTGAAATTTGTTTAAGAATGAGGATGATGACATCATTAGCAAATTTGTTGTTAACGTAAAAAATATCAATTATTTAAAATATATATGAATTAACAATATAATACGATAAATGAGCGGATAGATGGCGCTTAAAAGAGACGTAATGGTTAAGTGCAGCGTGTGCAGTATTTGACGGCGAACAACACCATCAGTTCTACATAAATATCAATCTTTATGATGCGAATTATCTATGATATAATATATCGAGGATTAATACTGATATATACTTATATATGCTTTGAACACAATTTCCACACGTCAATTCACTTCACTTGACAGAAACTAAAAAATGCCTTGGCAACATGTAATAAATTCACGATGTTTTCCAACTCAAAGCTTCGGGTAAGTGTCTTAAGCGCTCCCCTTAGTAGTCCGGTGAAACTATAGAGACCTTGCCAGGCTAAAAGTGTAGTCAGTTCGAAAAAAAAAACTCAAAGCTTTGTCTCATTATACGCTTCAAAGCCACGCGACTATAAGATTCGAACGCTTCATCACTGACCTATCTTAACTGAAAAAAAAAATTCCATACGATACTCACGTCTATAATCTTTGCAACGAAAGTATAACAGCCTTCGACATCCGGCCACGCCAACTGTTGCCAGAATATTTTGATCTGGTAGAAGATCGCGAGCGTGTCCACGCCGGAACTACTGTACTTGACATTTGTATCGACCGGTACTAGATTATCTAAATCAACTGCCTTCTCGATACGTGAGAGGGCTTTGTAAGCGGCTATGTCCAGCCACTGGGCGACGCCGCCGAAGAACCACCAATGGAATTTTGATATGGCGTAGGAACTCCAATCGGTTTCATTTAACCCTTGCCCTAACCTGTAATTTTTTACTCCAATTAACAAATTTCACACGGTATTCGAAATACTATAAGGTAAAATTACATATAGTGTAAGGAAGTGTGAAAAAATTTTTGAATTGAAAAATGACTACGGTTTGACATCTTAACTTTTTTTTTCATCTTCCTTACTCTAATCACAATAATACTTAAACTATCTCTTTCGCGCTATTTAATTCCTTATCTACTTACTCTTTAACTCTCATCATACTATTCTATTGTCTTCTCATTCACATTTACGTCCCAATTACCTTTTTTCATCGTACATTCAATATTTTGTGAACATGACTTACGTTCCCTAGCTTACAATAGTTTATACAAAGTTGCTCAGTGGTAGCCGTTGATTCTATATATAACTATTTTTAACAAACTTCAAAATGGAGGAGTTTCTCAGTCTGTTTGTATTTTTTTATGTTTGTTACCTCGCAACTTCGTTATTTATAACCGATTTGGAAAATTCTGTTTTTATTGGAAAGAAGATATTTACAAGGAGGTCTCAATTTAAATTAATTACTACTGTATTTTGGATTTTCGAAGATACGCTAGGGAACTCCTCAAAATCGAATAGGAAATGTAAAAGGATTGAGATATATGACAATACAAGACTAGGTACGTAATTATTTTCAATGACGTTTTAATGTATTTTTTTAGTACTAAAATATGTGACTATTAGAATAACTATCTCGTCCAGAGTCTAACATTAAATATTTGCGAAAAACATAAGAAGCCCAAAAATTCGCAAGTTCGGTTCTTGTTGTGATAAGAATTTATCCTTCCACCAATAAATGACTAATTTTTATTGAGACAGATAAATTACTGATGAAGTCTGATATGTATATGAAATAAATCCCGCAGAAGTCAAATTATTCAACTTTTGCTCGCGGTTTCGCTCGCATTAATGTAAATTTGACCTATCCCTCGCGAACAGTACATTATTCTGTGGATTAAAGTACTCTAGTTTATTTTTGTATTCCTGAGAATATGTACGCATCATTCCATAACCAGTTGAGTAGTTAAGGCGTGAAAGCGTAACAAAAAAAGGCACTTAGGCATTTACAATATTAATTAGGATTATATTGAATCATATTTAAATTAATCTGAATTATTTTTTATTTCTAAATAAATTATTTTGAAATTTAATGGAAATACAAATGAAATAATTCATACTTACATAAGGAATCTCTGCAGCGCTAAGTAAAGCTCAAATAAAGCTGTTCCCATAGCTAGTGGTTCGGTGCCCACATTAGGGGCTCCCAGCCCAGTCTCACCGTTTAGACCCCCGGCTAAGTGTACACTTGTCGTAGAGCCTTCACTATACTGTAATCGTTTAAGGCTCTTGCAAACACCTATCACTTCTGGTTCAACTAAAGACGCGATCTTGCTTTCGTATAACCCATATAAAGCTTTTGTGTATGCAAAATGTAGAACCCTAAAACATATAGAATATATTACCGTCTTACAATACCTGTAATTTGTATAAATAAAAATCAATTGCCGAACGTATGTAAGCCCATCACTTCAGGACAACTGCACTTATTTGGCTATTTTTTTTTAATTATGGGTTAAAATTTTTCCATATAAATGTAAATGAGTGAATGACACAGATAAGCAGACAATACGGAAATCTTCAAAAATAGTGACAGAAGTAACAGGTCGACGTTCAGTTGGCAAACTGTCATTTTCTATCATTACATGGTCGTATTGTAAAGTGTACTGTACCGGTGTGATTTTCTTAGTTAGTACACCCGTACAAAGCCGGGGCGAGCAGCTAGAGAGACATAATATTGTCAATTTATTTCATTTTTTTTAGTTTCTTTCCCCAAACCCGTAACATATTTTGCATTATTAAATTACTTATTAGGTAAATGATAACAAATAAAAATATGTCGTTTGTTCGGACACAAATTGGTCGGGAGGTAATCCAAATGCTTTTTGACAAATGATATATAAATTTAAACATTCTGTACGACCAGTCACTTGCCCATCACTCTCACTCGGAATCGCTCTTCGGCACTATACGGATACGGACGCGGCACGAAAATCAGTGCTTCGGTGTTTTTGGTATGCATTATCGGGAAAGTTAGATTGTTAACACCGTCAACCGTATATTTTGGCATTCATTTCGTGCATTTAGCATTCAATTCAACCTACTTCTTGCCAATTTAAAAAATATAGCCTACTCTGCCTAAGTTAGAATCACCAGCTTGTGTGTGTGTTGTAGTTACTACCCCACCGTTCAATTCTTGAGTTTCTAGACGATTGAGTTTTGCTCGGTTGGTTAACACAATAATTGCATTATTGCTGTCGGATGTAAGCGTAACATATTCGTATTCAGGTATTATCATATAACGCCATCTCACAAAATTTTGAGGTATCATAAAAATTTGAGAGAGGCCTCTTTATACAAGAATCGTTAATTTACGGTTATGAGACAACAAATAATTGTTATATTAATAATAAATTGTTTAAATAATAAAACTTATGTCTTTTGTTATATTCGTAATACCATTTCCCTTTAAAAAAAAATTACATTATTCTCATTAATAATTCAAGTAAAGAAATTGAAATTAATATTTATATCACTATATCTTAATACATAATAGAATGTACTTACTCAATAAATACCCTGTCGTAATATTCAATGGCTCTCTGCAAGTCGGAACGCACCAACTGTATCACTCTGATCAAATGTTGAAGCCTCGCCTCTTCGGAATCGTCCTTACACTCGTTGTTGTTCAGAATATGAACGAACCAATCAGAAGCTCCCTGAATAACGGCCTGGTTTAATACTTCTAAGACTGTTAATTTGCCTTCATCAGTTCTCAACCAACCATACAGATTCGTCGGAAACAAATCGACTGTTTCAGGAACGTCCAACATTGACACTTTGTAAAGAATTTTGAGGACTTCTCTTAGAGTTTTCATGACGGTTTTCTCTCCTGCTGTCTTTTTCCTTAGTTTCCTAATATGACTGTAACATGTAGGGAGCAATTTTTTAGCTCCATCCCAAAACAGCTTCACATCCTCTTCGTTGATCAATCCTGGAAAAAATAAAAATATATATTCAAATACAAGCTAAATAAATAGAAATATTATAGAGTTATCCGCATTATTAAATATCTACAGTAATTATTACACAATTTTACAAAATAAATAATATAATAACTGGAAAATTGTATGGATGCTAATAATTGAAATAGAGCGTATACATTATTTATTTAACTCATAACGTTGTCGTTATAACGAAAAACTTCCTATAAGATAGAAATTAGTTCAATCTAGTTGGTTTACCTAAAACCCATACATTTACTCTTTACAGTGCAACAGCCATTGTCAGTTACGAAGAAAATATATCCATAATTTAGATGACAGTATATATTTACAATAAGTATTACAATTATTATTATTTATGTCAGCAGTTTAGCTTCGAATAAATTTTAAAGTACTGAAATTTGTAAAAAAGGCCAGTGACTTCATAAACAATGGCTAACCCATAAAACTCATGGCATTACTCTTCGATTGCAGTGTTACTAGGAAATTTTGGTCTCAGTTATCAAACACACCAGGCACCAAAGTGTCATAAGTCGTTTTTTTATTATAATTGACAAATACAGACTTACCCGACTGCAGTGGTTTACTAATTTTATCCAACAACGTATTGAAGAGTGTGAAACTAAGTGGATGGTCCACTGTGACAGCGCAGTAGACTGACCATTGCACGAGATTGTTGTCCAGTTGTGTGAGCCCACTCTGGGCGGAGTGTTGTGTTAATATCGCCTCCGCGGGTGCGCTAAAGTTCTCGCACCACCAGTAGGGCGCTACCTATGAAACATATTTTGTTCGTATTATCCAATAATGCCGCCAAGTAAGAATGGATCTTTCCATACATACTGCTATTTATCATATAAAATGTGGAATAACTGTTAATATGATAATTATAAATCCATATAACAAATATTTTTCATATAGTATGCATGAATTTACGACGATCGCCTTGATAGGCTCCTTGCGCATTTATTTTCTTCTATATTATCTTTCTAATTATATCTATCTTTTCCTGTGAAATAGCAGTGATAAAAAATTCACTGTTATAAAATTATATTACAATAATTATATTATCTGTCTGTCAACTCACAACCGAGCAATTATACCCCAAAGGTTTTGCACAAATGTTTTTTTGCAAAAATGTCCCATACGTATAATTGTTATATAAGAACATTTAAAATATCATCTTATTGGTTAGGTAAACTCATGGTGATTTATTGAAAAAGAATGAGGTCCGTGATACATTATATGGGTCCGAAGCATATTACGAATTATCTTTTAATTTATTATGAAAATAATAAATTCAGTAAAACGTCACTATTTACCTAATGGCATATAAAATATAAGAACATTGATAACTACCACAAGATGAGAATTCATCAATATCTAGAAAGGCATTAACTAGCCAAATATATACTGACTGTTTCCGAATCACGACTCACTGAAACTTATCACCATGAGAGAATTTCACCATACATGTGACAGTTGCACCCTTACCTTATATTTTACAAATTGTAATTCGCTATACCCTCGTTTTATATTGAAAAGTTAGCACGAGCAGATAGATTGATTAATGTGCTGAGATATAAAATTAATTTAAATAACCTCATTCTCATTTAAAGTTAATTAAACGAAGCAGTGTTTTTAAATGTTTATCACAAAACTCTGCCATTTCCTTATTGTTCAATAAGAAAGCGCTGTTGTCCACAATTTGTTTCTACAGAGGTATAAATTATTTAAAGCTTAAAATCTATTAATTAGACATGTTTGTGTAACCCAGCCATGTTTATAATAGATAAATATATGTTATCTTTCGAAGAAATGACAACTACATACGTAGTCACGTTTATATTTTCATTTTTTGGAAAATGCTATTTATAAAATGTCATTTGTAAATAAAGATATTAAGCCATATGCTTAATATGACGTCCACTTAGTTGTGACGAATTTTCAACCCAATTTTTTTTCTATCTTTGTATAGTATAAATAAGAGATAAATAAATAAGATACGTCACTATAAGTAGTATATCTATCTACTTTAATTTATTCTCATAATTCTTCTAAATTACGCAACGGATTTAGATATATTTCACCATCAGATTATTTCACCATCATCTGAGATAGACTTTTCCCGAATCACTTACGTATATAATATATGCATAAATAATTACACAAAGTAGAAAAATGTCGATGTATTGTAATCAAGTGGTAAAAATATTTTCGAGGAACTTTATGAAACACATCAAAATAATGTACTAGCGAATAGTATATCTTATAAGGCTTACAGAAAAAAATCGCGATGGTATATGTCTATCCACTTGAGATAATCCACGGTAATCATTTTTATATTTAACATATAAATAAGGTACAAAGCTGTTTTGACCGATATAGTATTAGTACTGATCCATTAAAAAAAGTTTCTCTTCACAGCATATCACTGCAATAAATTCATTAGAAGATATTCCTCAGATTTAAAATAACTCACAACAAAAAATAGTCATTTATGTGATGAAATTCACAAATTTTCTTTGTCTTTGGTGAACTGTTAAAACGCTTAAAAATGAACTGGATAGTGTAAGTGGATAGTGGACCTTTTTTTTTTTTTTTTTTAATGTGGGAAGAAATCCTTCATTGGACACCCACAGCCCTGGGGAGCTGTGGGGTGTCAGACTCTTACTGACTAAAAAAACCCACAAGATACCGTCTGCCGCGCTATGGAGTGGCACGGGATCGAACAAGCAAGCACCATGCCACCCCGGCGACAAGGCCCAGCGCGAACGCCCTGACCGCGACGACAGCCCGGTCCAGCTGCCTACCCGTCTACCGAACCAATGTGCAATGGAAAGTCAGGTAAGTGGATAGTGGACCTATCCTTTCCTATCATGTCTAAGTATATGTAATCGTAAGGTCAACAGTTACTTATTTTGACAAGATTATTCTACCGAGGAATTTATCAAACGGTTAAACTACGTAGATAATAATAATGTATAATACTTTACTATAAACTTCTCCGTACTTATCTACTATACAAATAAAATGATAACTATTGTGCGCGCATCACACAAAAACTACCAGATCGATTTCGCCAGACAAAAATATATTTTTACTACTTAGACACATGGTCCTTATCTAAATAAATATCACGACATCTCCATTTTCATATAAGGTAATTAAAACTTTAAGAAACCAAAATTTTTATAAACACTACAAAGGAATAAAAGAAGTATTTTAAGTGAAGCATATTTTTGCTTTAATTGTTTTTAATGTTTTCTGCTTTTCTACGTAAGATATATCGTTAATATAATAAATAACGTAGACGAAGTCGCGAGTATTAGCTAGTACAAAATACAAACAACAATGGTGGATGCATAAACGAATAAATATTTACCGATGATATCATGTGAGAAATAAAAGTGTTACGCTCATAAAATTGACGTATACGCGCATGTGGGTTACTCTAAATAAAGTTGTTAAGTATTCGGCGCCACGCGATGTTGAAAGTCCGTGCATTTTAGGTTTTATTGCTTGCCTCGGATTTATTCGCGTTGTACATATTTTAATTGAATTGAAATAAAAATGAATAATTCAGTGTAGGAACATACATCAAATAGTATTAATTTGATTTATAAATCTTTCTTCTTATATATAAATATATGTTTTTTGTTATTTTAGGTATACATATAAATCTGTCGTCAAGCACTTGCTGGGTGTGTTCCGGCAGCTGTACTTGAGTGCCAGTCTCCCTCTAGATTTAGTGCGACACTCTCATCTTAGACCAGATAAACATTTAACATCAGATGAGATTGTGGTGAAACTCTAACCTATAAAGCATAAAAATATACATATATATACAAAACGATAAAAGTCTGGTGTTGTGTGCGCATCACTCAAAAACAATTTCGATGATATTTTTTTATGTATTCATATTCTTAGATATTTGGTCCTTATCTAAAAAAGAATATCGCGACATATCTTAAATAGTTAACATAATATAAAGTTGACGTTTAAAAAACTAAGATTTTTGTTAAGTATAAGGTGTTGTGCAATTTTCTCGTGAAGAAATGGGGCAAGCGGTCAGAATCGCGGATAGCAGGTAGTACGAAATATAACAATTTTTTAAGTTTAATAAATAAGGAATATATAAACCATAAAATTGTACTAAGCCCATACTTATCAAGTTTGCAAGATAAGATTCACTTCGGTATATTAAGACAAATCTATACATATAATAAAAATGAAGTGTCTGTATGTAATATCAAAATAACGACTTGTACTGATTGGATATGAACGTATACACGATACTGATAACAAAAATACAATTTTTAAAATTTTTGTCTGTCTGTCTGTCTGTCTGTCTGTATGTTCCGGGTAATCTCCAAAACGGCTGGACCAATTTTGACAGAAATTTCACTGACGGATAATTAAAATTACAGCGGGTGACATAGGCTACTTTATTTTAGACTAGCTATCATCCGTGGCTTCGTCTGTAGTACTACCTCCAAAACGATTGGACCTATTTTCATGGGACTTTCATTGGCAGATAGCTAATGTTATAAAAAGTAATTAAAGCTTTTTTTTATTTTGGACTAGCTTTTACCCATGGCTTTGTTTGCAGTACCTACTATCTCCAAAACGTTTGAACCATTTTTCACGTAAGCTTCACTAACAGATAGCTGATCTTATAAGAAGTCATTTACAATTATAAACAAACGCATGCGGAGCTGCGAGCAACAACTAGTACTATATAAATAACAATGTAACAATACGACAGTATTAATATTTCCGTTATCTTAAATATTACTATAATAAATGTGTTTTTAAATTTTTTATCGTTTTATTACATAACCCCGTTACATATAATTCAAATGTTTATCTCGTTCTTTTAACCTTTTTTAAACGTTTCCATTGATATTAAGTTATTATAAGAATGACCTAATTTTGATGAAATAAATTTTGATTTTAGCTTTGTTAGTTATTAGTCTTCTTAAACAATGCAGTTTAACTAATGCCAGCGATGTCGTCCACGTCGGAAATATTTTATATTGAGATAACAAAAGTGGACTGTCATTATTAACCCACTTCAAACAAATGAAAACTCTAAAGATGACATTCTGATTCATTCCGTAAAATTTTCCTTTATTCTTCTAAATTATTATATCTTATTTTAACGTATTACGAAATGTAAGTAAAATTTACTACATATGTAAATAGATATATTAACTTGGACGTACATACTTTTCTTAGCTGTTAACGTAACTTATAATGGGACTTTAATTTTTTCAATTTACATTCACAATATTCTATATTATTTATTTCTAATGAGATTTAGATTTAAAATTATTCAGATGGTTATATGTACTACTAACTTTTCCCGCGGTTTCGCTCACGGTAATGTAAATTTGACTTATCCCCAGAGAACAGTACTTTTTTTATGGCATGTACCAAATGTCCTTTTCTAGATCCTTCTTACATCGTATACGCAAACTGTCATAACAATCAGTTCAATAGTTAAGTAGTGAAAGCGTAACAAACACACAAACTCATATGGCGTTTATCATATTCGTTGGAATAATTATAACTATTTTTTTCTAATAGAAAGATACAGCAGGAACTAATAAACATTTCAAAAAGTTATAGAAGCTATGAGGGCTTAGTCATACCATAATGGTAGGGCTTTTTCTAAATTCGTCTCTTTAGCTATTCTCCAAGACCTGTCGGTGTAGTCCGGCAGCTGCACTTGAGAGCCAGTCCCTCTCTAGATTTACCGTATTTACCATCTCAAACATTGACATTTAACATCAGATGAGATCATGGAAAAATATAACAAAAAGATAAAATAAAAAAAAGAACACTGACCTTGGAATTCTCTAGTTCATGTAACAATATAATTCTGAGAAGGTGCCTGTGCTCCTGCGCTGCGACCTGGCTATTCTTCTCCGACGAGAAATTAAGACGAACCTTCACCACGCCCTGTCTTCGTAGCTTACTCTTCTTGCTCAAACTGAACCACATCGTCATGCCACCCGCTGGAATAGACTAAAAAAATCCCTTCTATCATGACATCTATCGCAAGTAGTAAAAAATATTTTAACAAAAAAAACAAAACCGACTTTAAAAAAATTCACCAGAACGTCCTTGGCCATAACTAAGACTTAGGTAGTCTCGTCTTGTCTTAGATCGTCATTAGTCTACCAAAATCTAAATCAAACATTTCCTATTCGATTTAAAAGAGTTCCCTTGTGTATCTTCGAAGACCAAAGTACAATGGTAATGAAATCAGAAAATGTAGAAAAAAATCCAAATTGGTATATGAATGACGAACTTCTCCGGTGACAAACATTAAAAAAAATACATCCGAATTGAGACTTCCTTTTTGAAGTCGGTTAAAAATACTGAAAAATTCTTCAATAAAAGAAATAAATTCAAATGAGCGGTAATGACATATCAGTCTATTCTTGGAATAAACTATGGTGTACTATTCTATATAAGCTATTATTATTATTATTAGTTTCTTATAACACTCTTTTTGTATTAAACCTTTGTATTTGGTTTTTATTATAAAAACGTGATCAAATTGATATTATTGAAAAAGAACTAAAGAGTCATCGTGATGATGATGACTTTTGTTTGATGACACTGATTTTTCTTTATCTTTCCGCCATTTTGTATTTTCTGTTCTTAACAAAAAACAAACGACCTAGTGGTAGAGTTTAGGCATTTATAAATAAAATTCTTACTACATTTAATTATACCGATGCCTTACTTAAGTAAACTATTCGCTAATTTTTCAAGGTAACTTGTATGAATTCTACATCAATGGAAGGATTATTCACCGTGTGAAATAACTTTTAAGGCATTCGACATTTTTTATCTTCAATTTTATTACCTATATTATTTTCCGTACACACTGCGGAACTATATCCGCGTGTGAAAGTATTCGTTTAAAATTATTAATTCATTAATACATCGAGTGAATACGGTGGAAGTAGCTTAGAATTAAAAAAAAAATAATAATAATTTCGTAAATGTTAACATCAGTAAAAATAAAAGTCGATAGCACTAAATTTCTAATGACATTATTGACAATACGTTTATAAAGAACTGGCGGTAAAAATCCGCGGAGCGTCTTACTCCTAACACCTTGACCACTTGACGATTCACAAAGTACTGAAGCCTTTTAATACGGTGCCCGATTAACACAAAACAGGAATACATAACAACTCTTGCGTGTTGAACCCCAATTGAATCGTGACTAAATGTAAATATATAGTTTATTTTCAGCTACGAACGTGAATATACCTTTTAGATTATAACTCACCTTGAGTGGTATATTCGAAGTACCGATGAGCTCGTTGTCATGCTTTCCGGTTGAAGCGGTGATCGCTATTTCTTTCATCAATTTCCGTAGACCTTTAACGCCTTTCACTTCAAATATTTTAGTCATTTTCTCTTTTACCGTTTCCGCGGGATCGAAATCCCTAAAAATAATCATTCATTTTATTGAAATTTATTATTTTATTTACTTTATAATCCGTCTTTACAAGTAAAAGGAATACATATATATAAACAATACATATAAACAATACATAATAATTCAATTTCATTAATTTTAATAAGAATTATTAGAAAATACAATTATTTTAGTAATAATACAAAAGACATCGTTTTTTAGAAAAAAATGCTTGTAAAAGTAACTTAAAAAGTCGTTCCCAAAACAATAGTTTCGAAAGAAATATCTATAAAACCACTAGGCGGTCGACAATCTTACATTCGAAATATTGTAATGTCATAAATTCGCAGCACAGTTAAACATTTTTATGGGTAGTAATTAGCAGAAAGGAATTTTCCTATTCTTAAAAATTTCGGTCTAGATATTGTAAAAAGAAATAAATCACTAAACTTTCTCGAATGTTCCTACGCTCTTATCTTAATAAGAAAACTGCCAGTACGCGCACAAAATTCTTCTTCAGTAGAATTTTCTCATAATAATATGAAATCAAAAAGCTATAATTGATATTTGAATAGTACCTGATTGAAGGTTTTACACGTGTATTTGAAAAACGTAAGACAATTTTACATTAAAAACAGAATGTCATCACTTTGTTTGGCCAATAAATATTAGATCTATAGATACAGTATTGTCTTATTCCTTAATACTTTTACGTACCTTAAGGTATATCGTAAGTATGGCGTAAGTATATCGCGCGAAAAATGCAAAAAAGGCCCTTCACAGTTGTTAGTTGATTTGGGCATAGTTTTTTTACAGTTTCAATAAATGCCAATTTTAAATTTCTATATTAATATTTTAATTTTGCTTTTGTTTTATATCTTTGACTAAATAATGCGCAAACCCGAAAATAACCATATTAAGAGCGGTCAAAAAGGTCTACGATAACTTTATTTTGTCTGAGGAATTTTTATTTTTAAACTTAAAAAATGTCAACAAGACGATTGAGAAATTAAAAAAACTATGACTATGTATAGCTACAAAGGGGGCGTAAATTAATATAAACCCTTTCTTGCTTTTCGAACGCGACTTATTTATTGACTTTTTTAAGTTAACATTAATCTCTTAACTCGATCGTGTATTTAAGATAGTTATATTATAGCTTTCAATCAGGTCAAGACTATCAAGATATTGAATCACGTGTTTATTATCAACATCGGGTGCTGCAAATGCGATTCAGCTCGTTACTTATAAATATTTACAATCATGAATAATGAAAAGATGATAGCTCAGGTTATAAGTGCACAATCGTATCTAGCAAGGTTATTAAATACTGATGCATATATATTAACTATGATAACAAAAAATATTTGTAGACTTCGTATGACAATATTTCTTAATAAATATGAACTAACACTTACCATACTTCCATGCATAACGAGTCTTCTTGGACATTACCTGACATAGGCCTGAAATTAGTACATTATTAGATTATATATTTTATTTATATAATAATACTTAGATAATAAAGGATATCTTTAGAAGAGTATACATAAGTCGATAAATTGTTATTTTCAACCACTCTATGTATATGCAAATCAAACAATAGTAAAACATTTCGAAGATATGAAAAGGCAGCCCGAAGTAAAAATGATTTCAGAAAACTATTGGATTTAGAACAATCGTCGTTCATGTGGCATACTTTATACTATATTTTCTCTGAAAAACATATACTTTTATTTAATTTAGATTTTTGCTTTTCTTTTTAATATAGTCAACAAAATAACACATCATTTCTTATACATTTTAAATTTATTTAAATGCCTCAATCTATTTTTCCCTTAAAAAAAGCATATATTCCAAGAATTTTATATACTTTTATTAGAGAGACATTTGATAATTTTATAGAAACGGAAAAAAGAAACAAATACAACTAACAGAAAATCTGAAAATTACATAATGTTTTTCTTATATAAACTGACACTGCAGAAAGCAATAAAAAGCGCGTAACAAAAATATAAAATTTGCCAAGATCACAAACTTGCATTCTGCACCAATGAGATGCAAGCAAAATCGTAAAATTTTATATGTGTAACATACATGTTTTGCTTTCACACACATATTATATGTTCTTTGGTTAAATTCTATACAGACTTGTCTAATGTCAGCTACATTTTAGCAAATAAAATAAAAAATTGCTCAACAATACGAATTTCACTTCATTAAAAATCGTAAATCGTTGTAGTATGGCTGCAAGAGCTTTGCCATGATAACAAATTATATGACCAATACTATTTTAATTAGTTCCAATAACACCTTCAATAGTTTTTTCTTCAGATGGTTTATTGCCTCGTTATTAGCCAATTTAACGATTTCGAATACAAACATTTATCATTTAACACTTATTTAAAAATATTTGGATGTTTTTATTAACAAAAATATCCAGGTATATAGAAATAAATTCCCGAATATTTGACTATTATATATTTTTTTAATTATACGGAAAAGTAAAAAAGTTGGGTGTAAAATCTTCATTTAGAAAGTGAGTGAGTGAGACAGAATACAGGAAGGAGATTTTCAAAAATATTGTCAAAATTGATAAATCGACGTTCAGTTGCCATTTTATTCATTACTTCATCTTATTATTAATATACCATTATATTCGTTAATAGACCCGTGCAAAACCTGGACGAATAAGTAGTTGTTTTATAATATTAGTATGAAGCAAATTACATACGATTAAAATTTTTATAATAATCAGTATTTAACAAATAAATTATCTTTAAAATAATAATCATTTATTAAAAACTAGTTGACTCGGTGAACTTCGTATCACTTACATATATTTGTGTAAAATGCGGTCAAAACTTAACACAAAAGTTTTATTTACATTATAAATGCAACACAGTTATGCACTTAATCAATTTAAAGCTTTCTCGTGTACTATTTTTATTTCTGAAACAACTGTTCTGTATCCCAACAAAACAGACCACAGAGATCGGACCTCGTACTACAGCTATGAAACAGACAAATTTCTGATCACATCTATAAATAATTGAAAAAGGAATGACGATTCTTTATTTCTAAAATGACAAAAGACATTAAATGTTTTGAAAATTAAATTGTCATTTTTAGTATTTTCTTTTACTCATTGTTAATGTTTCTCATCGTTTAAACCTTCTCTCAACTTCCACAAATATTTCAAGATCTAAATTAGCCAAATCGTTCCAGGCATTTTCGAGTTTTAGCGAGACAAACGAACAGCAATTCATTTATATATATATATATATATAGATTGAAGAATTAATCCAAAATGAAACTCAAAAGCAAAGTACTCACAAAGAAAAATGTTCTTCCCAGACGGGATTAAGCGTGGACGATTTAACTGATGTGTTGTACCGTTGAGATGTGTTCGACATCAAGTATATCGTGACAAAAGGATCACTTAGACCATTAGGGTCTTTAGGGACGAGATCTTTGGCCTCGACAACTTCAACATTCAGCATCAGCTCCGGCGGCTCTTTCGCCTCGGCTTTCGTGAGGAGTTGGGTATGTTTGTCGTTGTACATTTTGAACGCTTCTTGGACATAGGACAACATGGCCTGTTGCCCGACTTCGCAACTCGCGTCACAGCCCCCAACATTGTGAAGAATTTCATAAAGTATTTCCAAATAAAGTTCATCGACCTGAAAGAAAATGTGTTTACAAGTCAACAAACTTATAAAACCTTATTCTACATTTTACAAACCCTACTATACTTATTACAAACGATTTGTACACCGATAACGAGCTCCAGTTCATGAAAATATTCGGTCTTATATAAAACATAACTGGACCTGATTTTACTACACACTACAATTAATTTAATAAAGCACTAAACAATAATAGAGCAATTAACTTTTTATTATTCATTCAACACTTCATTAATAAGCCAGAACAATGACACAGCCATATTAGAAGAATGCGAACGATTATTGCAGTTTAGTATAATAATTGATTGCTATAAATCATTATATATCCATAAAAAAATGACTGATATTTTTAGATACAAACCCACAACATATAGGGTTAAATTACCTACATTCAATTTAAACAGATATTAATATATTATTAAGTTACAACCAAATAATAAGAAGAACAGATAATTTTTTGTACTGTAATTATTTTTGTCTCTTTATTTTATTTTACTAGTATCTTATTCTTTCTGAAAGCATTTTATGTTTATCTATTAATTACGAAATACTCATTGTATATGAAATATCTTTAAAATCGTTTCAACATTTCAATATATATAAAGATAATTTTCAGAAAAAAAAAAGTTCTAACTATAGTATTATTATTGGTATTTTCATAGTCCATCATTTGGGCAATGATTATCTATTTCCCTTCTATAAAGTTGCATTAAGATCGGCGAAGCAGTTTTTTGGGTTAAATCCAGATAAACAAACAGACAGACAGTATTTTTAGGACCATATTCGTTATAAATATTGACCATTACTCGTTATAGTAATGGTGAATATTTATGGAAATATACCAAATTGAATCAACTGTTAAGAACACGAAATTCGAATAGAATATATTAAGAGAAAAATAAACCTATTTTATTTGAAACAAAAAAAATTTGATCACATTTCAAAGTAGAAACAATAAAGAAATTACGAGTTGCATTTAACTTCACATTTAGAAATATTTCGGTAATTAAACATCTACACGATCTAATGGTCCATGATCTGTATCGAACACTCTACAATGTAAACTTAATTAGTATGAAATATAAACGTAACTAGTTATGACTCTAACACTACCCACATACCGAAGAATCATAATAGTAACGTAATTGCATAAAACACCGTAATAAGAGCACAGAAGGACAATAACCACTGCACTGCAGCTACAGACATAGAATGATTCATAGTCTGAATGATGGGGTGCCGACCACCGGAACAAACCATAGAAACATGCGACCAAATTCAAATGCCGTGTCAATATTGGTATACACTACGGTTACACGGTACCTACATAAATTGTGTGGGTTAGTGCGCCGTCGTGGGAACCTTATCGATCTGATCGCATGGTTGTGGTTTCGATTAGCTGCCCCGCTAGTCATGATCAGTACATCATTTATGTTTACTAAACCGAGTAAAGATTCCTGGTAATTCTTATAAGGCTATGAATCTTTTTATAAATATAACATCGGTGACTACGTAATCCGTGATCCGGACGTAAACAAACCGAGGTGATACTATACCTAACATTAACACATAATTAATGAGATCATATGAATATTTTAATTACCCTACTTATGAGAACACTATTTTGTACGAAGTAAACCTATGAAGCTTGCAATTAATTATATCCTAGAGTTTTAGACTACCGAGGAACTTTATTGCCTTGAATGACCTCAAGTAACCATAAATAAATAATAGAAAACAACGCATTTATTGATTATTATATCAATTTAACCTCTTTATGAAATTGAAACGCAGTCCACACAAAAAGTAAACGACTAATTCTATTCAAGTTTTCATTACGTTATAACCATAGTATCCAGAAACTTACGGTACTTACAGTAGTTTTAACCCTTATGATAGCTATTAGAAATTATAAGCATTAGTAATTATTTAAAATTTAATACAAAATGCAGCACACATCTATTATAGGAATTATTTGAATTTTTGTAAAATATGTGAAACTCTAAAAAATATATCCATTATCTATGTATTTTAAATATATTACTAATCACCGTCCAATGGTCGAAATTCGACTACAATAAGGAGTACAAAGTTTTTACTGTACGTGTTATATTATTATCTGTATAGAATATTGTACAAATTACTCTAAGTTGTAGATGTAAAAGGTGGGTATTATGATTAGCGACTTATAAAGATTTACTCGTCGATGGTATGGTAAAAAGTTAATATTTCCATTTTTTTCTATTGATAACACTAAACATCGTTAATAGGTCTAAACAAAAAAAAAAAACAATAAAAAAACTGGCTTGACTGGCTTTCTACATATATCAAATATTTTTAAGAGAAATTAAAACAATCACTAAGATGTATTAAGTTTCCTAAATTTAAAGTAACTGATAATCATAACAATAAAGAAGAAAATTTCAAAGAAAAGCAATGAACACATTAAAATGATCGTATCACACAATTCATTTCTTATATCCTTTAACATTACAAATAACAAATATTAAGTTTGGTAAATTGAAGGTAACTGATAGTCATAACAAAAAAGAAATTCTTAAAGAAAATCAATAAAATAAAATAATCGTGTTACATAATTCATATTTTATGTCCTTCATCGTTAACAAAATTTCAGTAAAACCTCGTTATTATATTATTATATTTCCTGGAGAAAATAAATAAAAACTAAAATAAAATAACACAGATTTAAATAAAACATAATATACAAACTGTCATAGATTGTATCATCATACTGGTCTGGCGTTCCAACAACTCTTTCTTTACGCCCCTGAACTTAGTCCGAAGTGTCCCTGTGCCATTCATTTTTATTATGTCACTAGTGACACCAATTACAACTATTTACAAGCGTACACTATAAAATTTACATAACACTACACTTATCGCCGAGTAAACGCGTACCAACTTTATTGGCTTCCATTTTTACTAAGGTCACAGACGGTTAATGAAATTCAAAGAAAATAAACACCGTATAACGAGAGGTGAGAAAAAAAAATATGGCAGGAGCGAGACGATGCACTGACGGGAGTCGGACCGGGACTCGGGATTCAAGCCACACTGCCGCCAAATTCTATTTTTGCAAAGCGCCGCCAACGAAGATGAATGCGAACTCATTTTAATAATAAAAAGAATTGTCCAAATTATATATTTAAATGACATACGTTTCGAATGTAGCGAAATTCCTAACTCAAAATAAATTTGAACCATAGAGTTAATTAGATTTTTTTATTGAAGCCAGTATATTTCTTCATTAGCTTCTAGAATGATCTATAGCTTGTAGAATATTTCTCAATGGTTTACTAATGGTGAATTATGATTTATGATCCTCTTCAAATATAAAAAAATAATGGGAGTATAGTAGAACATTATCGAAACTTTTATAGCTATATGAAGAACGGCTATAAAAATTAAACGCCTGAGTAAAACAATGCATTTATAAACAGGAAGTTTTAGCTTATCTATAGACGACAGCATATAAAGCTTCTTGGTAAGATAAATAAATATAGATTGTCTTCACTCATCGAGATGTCTTTAAACAAAGTTTTTTATCAAAAAAATATAGCGTATAATCGATAAATAATTAATGGAACGATAATAGGTTAATTTTATTAAGAAATCTTTATGCCCTCGATGTTAACTTTAATCCCAAATTATTTAAGTTACGTATATAGTTTCATACAAACAACGATATTGCTATGTGCTCTAATTTAGAAATTGTTTATCATAAACTGAAGTGGTGTTTCAGCACGTAGGCAGGAAAAACCAAGGTTCCCTCATTTTAGTTAACCGAGCAACAAGCCCGTTGAACGATTTATTTGTTTTATAAACGAAATGCGTTTACACCCGTCTAAAACAGAAATTATACGTGTAACACTGTACCTAATATTAATTAAATAAACTAATCTGTTACACGCACTATTATAGAGCTGCAAACATTAAAAGGAGCAAAAATATAAGAAGTAAGCATGGTTAACGGTGATCGGATACCGAAAAATGAAAATTACGAAGATTGTAATCCGGTTAAAAACCCTTAAAACGATTAAATATTAATAATGGAATATTTAATTTAAAACTTGTTATATAGTTGTTGTTATAAACTGTTATCAGCTATTCTGCTGTTGAGAAATTTGCTGATTAGATAGTCAAATTTGTAACAATAAAACGACAATAAAATTCACATTCGTTGTTCGTGTCGTATGTTTTTGTGTGAACAACGAAAAGTTTCACAACTATTGGCCGACTATTGCCATTATCAATATTAACTACACATAACATATATTAACAGCAGAGTAATGATGCCATGATATCCATTGCCTAGGATTAAAGAGTTACATTATTATTGGCCAGTTGTCATAATATTTTAGAACTCATATCACCGTCAGATTTATGGATCTAATAGGCAAGATTCCCGTTGAGGGAAGTAGTTGATTTAACTCGCTCGATAATATTATTAACAATTCAACCTATTATCAGTTCAAACTTTCTCAACTGCCCTACAAAATAGTTTCTAACAAAAAATTGGTAACATTGCAAAATAAGTAATAAAAGAAGTACGATCAAAAACTTCTAACGTTCTCGTGGTTTTATCTATGAAATCTAATCTCCGGAACTCGCATCAAAAAGTTTTATTACCTAAATTTGTGTTACTGTCTATCTCGGGCGCTTGATGCCATTACATTTCGTAATACCTTTTAACGGGAAGTCTAATTTCATAATAGAAACGATTCTCATTTTGATCAAATTGAGATTTACAATAAACGTTCGTTTGTTGATATACTAGCAGTTTTAGAATGCATTATTTGCACACTTTTACGTTGTAATTAAATTATTATCCGTATTTTTATACGACAACAACAGAAAATATTTGAAAATTGAATGAAATAAGCTAAATTCGAATTAAAAATAGCACATATTTTTAAATATATTACTAACAATTACTATTACATATTTTTAATGTCGTGATAAATAATTATATATGATGTATGTAATATTAATTAATAACTAGCTAATTGTATACAAATTGATAAAAATGTATAAATATTAATATGAAAAATTTTAATGTTATTGTAATAAATAAAAAGACATTGTCAGTGATCCTTACCAGAATTAACCACGAACATGACGTAATATTGGGTCGATAAAAACGTACTTACAATTTATGCGCTAATGTATTATGAAATTTACCAGAACCAATCGAGATGGATTATCATTAAACTACGTACAGTTTCAATATAGGTACTGCTGATAACTTGAAAGTAGTCTCTGGTAATGTACGCTACACAGCTTTATTTAACATTAGCATCTAAAATTAGAAGTTCAAATCAAACATTATGTTTCCTGTATTCATATCGAACACTAAGCACTCGAATCGGAATACTAACACTGTAAGCACTATTCGAACTCTCAATATGCTAAACGGAGTATAGCCCGGGGTCGCAAACCTTAGAAGGTCGGCAATTTTTCTTGGTGATTTTGTTTATTATTATTATCATCTATATAAATTGGCAAATGTATGAAAGCGTATCACTTGAAAGAATAGAAAGAAAAGAAGTCTTTAAAAATATGGACAAAATTGACTTTCATTTGCCATTTCATTTAATTATAAGGTCGTTCACTACATAGAGATGAAGCCAGGGCGGGCAGCTAGTTGATTATATCTATTCAAAATCTTATAATTATAAAAACGACTCAAAAGAAAATACATTACATGTATGCACACGCACACATATATATAATATATATATTATTTTCTTTTTTAATACGTGCCCGATATATCTTGGAGATCAGAGATGTCTAATATCTTAGAACGGCATTATCTTCGAGTATTAAGTTAGAATATAGTCAATTTTAAACAAAGGGGAATGACATTCGGAAACGAGACATTCCAGTGAGACAGTCATTGAGAACAACCTCGGCCAGGAAGTTGACAAAATAACTGAACACTGAAAAAGTTTGGCGTCATGCCATATTGAAACACAACAGTAGCATTTTACTCTACCTACCAAGTATCTATGCATCCCAAAAACGTCATAATCAAAGACCTTGGAGGCATGTGCTTTGAATAATTTCTTAAATACTATGGCGAAGATTTATGCATATATAAAATGATCTACGCAGTTTGTTATTATATGATTGAATAAGTACGTAGCCAGAATAATTAATAGATTGATGCATAATAATTTATCAATACCTTTCGGTATGTAGGTGCTTCGGCGACCATTGGACTATGTCTATCAAACAACGATTGTGTAGGCGTAACAAGTATGATCTCAATCTCTAAATACTCCGAGTTCATCTCAATGTCTAGTTCATTTAAAACGAAACTTATAGTTGCGACATATTTACCTATAAATAAGTTGTAACCCAGATAAAGTGCTTCAATCCTGATGAAGACCATTTAAAAACTAGAATAAACTGTTTTAAATACAAAAGAAAAAGTTTTATAGTTGCTTTGTGAAACAAATAAAATGTCGTTTTATAAAAATGTTTTATTTTTGCGTTTGCATCATTAGTGAAAATGAAATTTGATGCAGTCTTCCTCAGTTTTTAATTCTAATTCGATCGTCTACTTAAAGTAGCGGAATTAGAAAAAATAAATGGCGCGTACAACCCCCCACCATATTTATCAACACATTTTGAGGATTTACTTCTTAAGTCGAAATGTGTAACCACCCAGGTTAAGACTGTTAAGCGTAAAAGAATTAGCTTTCAACTCGTTACACTACGAAGGAATAATATTGATAACTTGTAGGTTTTAACCCAGGTAAGTTTCCCATTTGTAGTTCTAAGTGTTACAATTTTCATTTTTTGTTAATAATTAGGTTGTAGATATACAATAAAATAATGGTATTTCGCACCAGAATATCATATTTGGTGATTACATTCCTAGTAATTTTCGACTGATAATATAATTTACTTTGAATTTTAGAATAATAAACCAACAAAATTGGTCAGCGTCTATTTTGGTTTCCACCTATTCTACCATCACATTATACTTGGAAAAATTAATATGCTGCAATAATTTGAATATATTATCATACTTAGGAATAATAAATAGAAAAACAGCCTAGAATATTATATAAGAATCTTAAATGTCTAACAACGTCGTTAAATTCACATAAAGTTAAGCGAGATAGAGAGTAATATTAGATAAATTATTTCAGAAAATATTCTGTGTATAACTTACTTCAACAGTAACCCTCAAGGATCTTCTGATACACTTAGGATAAAAGATGTTAAACATTTTTGCTATTCTGTAACTCCTATTTGGTCTAATACAAAACTGCTAAGGCTACCTTAAATCATTTCTTAAAATTGGTCTTTGATCTTTAAATCATACTGAAACTATTTTTGGGCACAGTTACATACCAAATGAATTTATTCATTCAGTTATTGAAAATGAGGTAAAAAAAAGTTTTATAGAATCTGTAACAATCGATAGATTTTTATGATTGGTGGTTTTCAAACCAACCAGTCAAACTTTCAAATGTTATAGATAAAAGAATATAATTTAGTCCAAACAAATCAAGTAAGTGACATTTAATAAAAAGAACATTCTATGAAAAACAAACACAGAAAAAGATAACCAAAATGATTTTAAAATTAGTAAAATATAGTAAGAACAAGAGAGTATTCTTCATACAAAAATTAAGAGCAGGAAAAAAGTTAAAGACAAGTATTATTATTTATCAAATAATAAGCTTGAAAAAATTCCGAATTGCTTTCAACTGTGGTCAACGCTGGATTTGTACTAAGAGCACTCAGGGCGGAAAATTTTCAGGGGCACTAAAATTCGTAAGATGAGAAAAAACATTGTTCGCGTCATCGAGAATAGTATTTTATTTTCCAAATTCTAAATTTTGGGCTGTTTTGTTGGAATACAAAAGAGATCGGATTTCATACTACATGAAACAGAAAAATTTCGAAACACAACTATATAATATACATTTAAACAATTAGTTATTTAAACATAACATTAATTATTTAAAAACAACATTGAATACGGCACTGACTGTGGCAAATATAATCGTATTTCCTTGTACTGTAACAAAGAAATTGTCTGAAAGACATTTTATAACAAGTATTACAAAGAGGAAGGAGTATATTGAACTGACATCATTCTCTATGTATCTGAGCTCTTACCAGAAACTAAAGATCACAAAAAGGTGATATAGAAACAATAACTAAGGTTAAATACTATTTAATGGCACTTTAGAGATGTCCTGTGTTGTTGAGTATTTGTATTTTAATTTGACGCTCAAGTACATAAAAATATTTACACACTATCTTATACTATCAGTTTATTTTCCGTAATTATTTAAAATAAATTATATCCAATAAAAATATTAATGATTACTTTCAGCATGACTGTTAAACAGTATTTTTTTATGTCTTATAAGAACTTTTACTACAGAGTTATGTTATAATAAAATAGCCAATTTTTTCTAAACTAAACAAAATGTTAAGTTATTATAGGAAAAGGTGCACTTTGTTTTAAAAAAAAAAGATAAACATCTTCAGTCATTGTTTAATTAAAGACTTTATGGTTAAGGTATAAAGTCCTGATGATTAAGTGGATTGACCAAAAGAATGTAAATTAAATATTCGCAAGTACAAACCCTAACATGCACCAACGAAATTTTCGGAATTTCCGTACATTTACTAATTTAAATTGGTACCACTATCAGTTGACAGTGAAGGAAAACATCACAAGGTAATCTGAATCTGAGAAATATTCTTGTATTACCACTGTATATGGGAAAATATAGAAATGTGGCTTAATCAAAAATGAATTAATAATAGTTATGTAATAAGATATATGTGAAATAATATATCAGATTTTATTAATTTTTCTTACAACCTTGATTTACTGCATTATGTCATTTGTCATATAAAATATTTACTATTTTAAACTTAAAGTCATACAAATAAAAAGGCCAAACTTACATTCCATCCAATAGCTTCTGCATACTGATCTATCTTCTCATGCTCATCAGGTTCAGAATCTGTGTCCAACAAAGTTTCATGTCCACTATCTGTATCTCGTGTACTCTCTGCCTTCTGGTCACCATCTTGTTCTTCACTTTCTTTCAATGGTGCTAGCGGTGTTGATTCTTCCAATGCAGCTTTCTGAGATGCTTGTTTCAATATTGAACCAAATTTTTCAAAAAAGCTGTCATCCACTTCTTGTATTCTGTGAAAGATATTATTATTATTTAAACTTATTAGAAAATATATTGCAACTCATTTTCGTATGATAAAATACCTACCATATTATCTAAGATCAATAGTAATATGAAGTTAGGAAATCAATAACACAAACTTCATAAAACAAAATGCATGTATTTATATTAAGTTACAATATCTTTAGCAAGTTAATATTATATTTAAATATAAGACATAAGACTCTTAAATTAACAACAATAGATATTAATTTATAACAAACATATGCTTATGGCACTATCCTACAATATCCTACAATCACAATTATTTGGAAGACTGGAATGGATTGATATAACACAGTATATGAAATAAGCTACACAAGACGTTTTTTTTTTCATTTTTTAAACACTTTAGGACTAAATGCAACTTAGTTAATAAAACTACATTGATTGAGGTTAGGTAACAAATGTTTAAACATTCAATGGTGTAATAATTTTTATGACATGAAAATATATATGAGCTTATTTGTCTAAACCAGATATGAGTGTGTATTTAATGTCAGTATATTCTTCAGCACCATGTAAACTACCCTCTCTGCCTATCCCAGATTCTTTAATGCCTCCAAAAGCTGGTTCGGCAGCTGAAAGAATCCCATCGTTTATTGCTACCATACCAAATTCCAACTGCCTGGACATCCTGAATGCCTGTCCCAGATCTTTTGTAAATACATATGAGGCCAAACCGCTTCTTGTACTATTAGCAATTCTCAACACCTCATCTTCAGTTTTGAACTTCAAGCATGTTGCAACTGGTCCAAATATTTCTTGAGAAAAAATATCCATCTCTGGTTTGACATTGATCAATAATGTGGACTCATAGAATTTATTGCCAAGTTCTGTGGCAAATTTACCACCTGTTAATACTTTTGCTCCTTTTCTCACAGCATCGTCTACTAAACCAGAAACCTTCTTCGCTTGTTCCATGTTTACAAGGGGTCCACATGTTACTCCTTCTTTATACCCAGGCCCAAGGACACATTTTTTTGCAATTCTAAGTTTAAAACCTTTAACAAAACTGTCATAGACATCCTCATGTATAAGGAATCTATTTGCACCGATACAGGCTTGTCCATTATTCCTAAATTTAGCTAGCATAGCCTGGTCAAGACTATGTTCGATGTCGGCACTTGGGAAAACAATAAATGGAGCATTGCCTCCTAGCTCTAAACCAATTCTTTTAATGCCATTTGCTGCCATACCATACAAAATCTTTCCAACAGCAGTCGATCCTGTAAAAGATATACAGCCAACACTATCATCTTCACACATTATTTTACCAATAGCTGGGGCATTCTTTCTACTAGTTGTTATAACATTTATCACTCCTTTTGGAACACCGGCTTGTTGAGCCAACTCAGCTGCAGCTAACGCTGACAGTGGAGTATCTTCTGATGGTTTAATTACACAAGTACATCCAGCAGCCATAAGTGCACCTACTTTTCTAGTGATCATTGCAAAAGGAAAATTCCATGGTGTGATTACAGAAACAACTCCGATAGGTTGTCTACTCAGAAGTATTTGCTTATTTGACCATGGGCTAGGTATGATTTCTCCATTAATATGACGAGCAGAATCAGCAAACCACTCGAGAAATGAATTGCCATATGCAACTTCACCTTTGGCCTCTGATATTGGTTTACCCGACTCTGATGTTATCACTTCTGCCAAGTTATCTGTATTTTTTTCACACAAATCAAACCATTTTCGTAATATTTTCGATCGTTCTTTTGCAGTTGTGTCCTTCCAGGTTTTAAAAGCAGATGTGGCAGCCTGAAGTGCGTTTTTAGTATCTTGAACATCCATATCTGGAATTTCGGCTATCACACTATCATCAGCGGGATTCGTAACTGGAAACACCACACTACTTTGAGCTTTCACCCATTCCCCATTTACGTAAGCTTGCGTCTTCAATAAGTGCATACCCCTACATTGAATCGGGCATATTATATTGTTAATTTTGATTATTCCGGTACGTAAAATAACCATTTTCGTAAACTTTCAGGAAATCGAGATAAACACGGTTTAATATAGATTCAATGTTATAAAGAATGAGTATTGCAAGATGTCTATGTGATAAATCCTTTATTTTTTCTTATTATTACACAGTTATGCTTAAAAATTGTAGTCGCAAACTTTTGTTTATATTAATATTTGATTGAATTATTATTTTGCAACAAACTATTCGTAAATAATTTTTCTTGACACTGACATCACAATCTTCAGTGTTGCCGGACCTATTTTGTCGAATTAATCAAATGGCTGACTGGATTGCACGAAAAATCATATTTCAATTTTCTTTATTATTTCAAATCAATATCATTTGTTTCAAACTGCAACGTTATAAAAATGAAACTACTATTTTGCCTTGATGATATATCAAAAACAGTAGGTTAATTTTAATCCATATTTTTACAATAATAAAATGTATTTTCTGCATTTTAACAAAATATATTTTCTTAAAAATTACTGTTTTATTTCGTTTATTTTTATAAACCTTGAAATTTTCGATTTCTCTAATGAAGTTATCGTATCGTATAGGATAGAAATGAAAACGGGTGTACTAATATAGTATAACAATAATGGCGTATTATAATAAAGCAAATTATTGTCTCTCTACCAGATTAATACTTTTTGTTTTGTTTATTTCATTTTTGCAATTTCCGGCACCTTGTAATAAAATGAAGTATACCTCGAGGAATTTGTTAACAAGCAACCACACCAGACAACAAACAACGCAAATAATGAAAACTTCAGACAGATTTATCATTGTTTATATATGTAAATAAATAAATGGAATATTAAATATGCACAATATATACACTTAAAAGACTACATTTATTATATACAAAATGTAAAATGATTATTGCCATAATTACTTGACGGTTGCACTTCTTGACAGAGAGCATACACTTCCTTTTTGGTTTCTCTTTCTTTTCTAAATAAAAGACAAAGGTTCTTTACTAAGATCATGCATTCAAGTAAGACTTCATTGGATAATTTAAATTAATTGCCCATTTTGGAGTAAGTGTCTTGTGATAATTTCAATCTTCTAACACAATGGTGACTCCCTTATTAAAACTTTCCATGGAGTTTTTGTAACATCTCAGAATTCAGGATTCGTGGCATAATTTCCCATCCACTTCATTTGTGCACAATAATCGCACTATAATACGTAAAACTACACCAATATTACAAAATATAAAGTCAAATAACACGAGATTATGAGTAAAATTTATAAATCCTCTACATGGCCTAAGATCCCGCCAAAAACTAAACAGTATAGACTACTAAAACGATATTACGTATTCAGAGAGTAAATTATAGATTACGACTGAACCACAGAGTATATTATTCAGCTACAACCGAATAATTCGGTAATGTATAACGCTAGTGACAACCCTAACCGACACTTATTGCGATCGTAGATAAAACGTAGTGGCAATAGACGTACGTATACTATGACGTTCATTATATTAGGCGGAGAATTAAAAAATAAACAAATTTGTCTGTTTTAAGATTTAAATCTAAATTCGGAACCCCAAGGGTAATAATACTTTTTTACATTCTTTGGCAACACCATCAATCTGGTTAATAATAATCTGTGATGAGTTTTTTATACTAAGGTATTGGACACACGTCTTTTAAGCCAAACTTTGTTCTATATTTCTAATCCGCAAACTTAATTCTAACAATATGATGGTTCTCTTGGTTAGAACTGTTAGAGGTTTTGTAGAAACTCACATAGCAGGTTTATAGTTGTTTTTTGTAAAATATAGTACACTTTGCTTGTGCACAATAAATAAAACTTGAAAAACGTTGCCAATATAATGTAATATAGTGGCAAATAATGTAAATTCATGAATTAAAACAAAAATAATGACATTTTCACTATTATATTGATATAATATTATTATATAGTATTTTTCTAACTATACGTCGTAAAGTTATTGTATTCAACTTTCATACGAGACGTGGTTTTATTTTTAACCAACTGTTATCCGCGACTCTGTCTACGTGTTACTTAGGTAGCTAAAAGTTTTTGACCAGTGTAAAGGTGCGCGTGGTGCGCATATCCTACTGGATACTGTTAATCAATGATGGTATTGGTTATATTGAACTATTAAAACAAAACGATTTCGGTAGCCAGCTGTTAATATCGCAGAAACGACAATCATGAATTTATCTTTTTCATTACACCATGGCATATGTTACGTCGCCTGTAGCGCCGTCTTTTTGGAGTCATATATCCATTTTAATACATTACGTACGACATATTTTGTTAAAATCCATCTTGTAATTTTGGAAACAAAAAACACCTACTTAGGTAAAACTCTGTGTTACAAAATTTACATAAACACCAGAAAATGATCTTTCAAAAATTTATTTGCAACTGAAACATCTGATATAGTTTGTATTTCCTTTGTTGTGACAATTTTGATAACTGAGGTGACCAACAGGACAAGTTATGCATCATAAATGTCTCGTACTGCGAAAGTTTCTTGAATTTGGCAATTAATATGTTAGTGTATGTAATTTAATGTCTCCCACGAGTTGCTTAATATTGTAAATTTCCATGGTGATTTTCCCAATGTTAATTAGGTAGTATAACATAGATACCTGACGGATGTAGTTTCTCCAATATAGGTATTGTATACTGTGAATTTAAGCGCCTCTGTTAGAAAATTTACTTGTAAATAGTAGGTACATAGTCACAAGGGTCATATTAATAACTGAGGATTAGTAAATAGTAGGAAATTAGAGTTCAAGTATCTAGTGGCTATGACAAAAACGTCACCAATGCATATCTTATATTAACTTATTTTATATCGTGTAAATTGAAGAAGTAATCTGTAACCAAAATTTGATAATATTTGTATGTGTATGTGCCTTTAAAAAATCTAGTTCCAGTTTTAAGGTACAAATTAATAATCTATAATGATGATGACATACATTGCAGAGTGTATTTAGATATTGAAAATCACAGATGAAAAACATAATAATGTTATGTACCTACTTTTGATTAAAATAAAACGATAATAAAGCCAACAGCAAAGGTACATACAAGTATTTATATAGAACTAGCGCAGCGCCGGAAATAAACTACGAGGCACAGAGCGGCGATGTGGCGTCACATTGACTATGTACTCAAGTACCATTATAAACATTTTTCGAGAATTCTCATATCGAGCAATTAAGCAAAGAAGTATTAGTATGTAAAAACTCTTTCCCAATTATTATTTTGATTCTTTAATGATTGTCATAAAACGGTAAAATCACATTTTTTCTTTGTATCTTTTTCATTAACCTTTAAGGTTTCTATTATTTAGAGTTATTTTTTGCATAGCATTTAATATTAGTTACGACTACTACTCCACACCAATCTTTGGCGACATTAAGTATAAATGTTGAATTACCGGTGATTTTGTTGTTTTCTGGGTTAATACATTGCAATAAAATTACTGTAATAGTTACCGTAGTCCAAAATTATATTTTAAGCGCAAATTTCGCTCGATATATAATAAAGTTTTATAATGTCCAAAATAATATAAAATATTCATAATAATATTCAAATAGTACTCAAAATAATATGAGATATTTCCATATATGTAGTTGAACAATTTATAAGTTAAATAATCAGAATACATTTAATTTTCATTCTGATATCTTCGTGTTGAAAGAAAATAAAATGGACTGCAATACTTACTCAAAAACATATTTTATGATGGTAATGACACGTAGGTTCAGGTGGCCAGGCCATTTAATAAACTAATCGTCCATCACGATAACATTTGTATTTATACCTTTTGAACAGATTAAATACACCAGTATCACTGTTTTACTTTTCAGCAATTTTCCTACTTGAAGCCTTAAGATATCATAACTAAGATATTGATAATCTATTTTGTGTTTAAAACAATAAGCATTTTGATCGCCGCCACTACTTATGTACTGACTTTAATAAAAGGGGTATATCAAAAAACAATCAAATTGTGGAACTTGATTCTCATAAAAATTATATCAATCATTGAAATTACCAGATAGTCAGTATTTATCGAACTAGCAATATTATGAATAACAATAATAAACTTATTCATGGTAGTTAAATTCGTGAAGAAGCAGTCTGCAAACCAGGTGATCGTACGTGTTGATCCCCAAAGTAACAAATATGATTATATCTAATAAACCAACACAACTATTATGAAATAGTGACAAAATAAACACAAATACTATATTAATAAATATTATTTAAACAGATATTTCAGAGATGTTTCCTAATTTCAAAATTACAGCTCCACCACACACAGATAAGTCGACAAATGTAAATTCTCAACGTTCTACATATTTTAAAGCTTTTCGTCATATTGTCTCAACTAATAGGGAAACGTCAATAAATAGGTGATAATAATGAAAAAAATATCTCTCTAAATTTCCACATAACCCCTGGACAGTTCAAAAGCATAAAGATTTAAGTTCCATACAAATGAACGTAGAGCTCATGGGGCACAGGTCAATAGACTGTTGCAGCATTATAAGCTTAAAAAATACCTGATCTATTACAAAACTTTGAAACAAACGAATAATTATATTGTAACATTATACATTTTATGTAAATTGTATTTTTTTTCATAAGTGCGAACATGTTTATTATACTAAAGCATGAAATTTACAATGTACGATATCGTGAAACTTAAATAAAGATTAAAAATATAACATTTTGAGATCTGGGTTTTTAAAAAATCAGCCAAGGCGTTAATAATGTAGAAATAATTTAGTTGATTATTTTACTACATACGTTATTAACCTTAATTTTATTTAAATAATAGCTCACATGGTATTCTAAGAAATTTAAAATTTATATTATTGATTAAGTAAATAGGTTAGGTAAAGTTCATTTGGCTCTATGCCACACACAGTTGAATTTCATGGGTTTAGTTAAATTGAGGCCACTCAAATTTCAAAGAGTTCAAATGTTACTTGAATCCATATTTTTAAGTCCTTGAATTATTGAAATCAATATTAAAAAAGACAACTCGATTTTTCCAAACATCACTCTAGTATGTTTTAGTGTACCTACGTTATTAATTATCACTAACAACACTTGCAACTTCGCCCGTATCAAATTACAACATAAAACATAATAATAACAGAATATAATCCAGTGTTATTTAAAAGCGAACCTTGTCGCGAAGAAAAACTTTAGGGTGTCAAATTTCAAGGTGACCTGAAACAGCGTTAGAGTTTATCAGCCGATGTCAGATATATCAACACCCGTTTGTATATGTGTTGTTGTACTTCTAAAATCTATTGGTCCGGTATCATACTTATTAAGTACAAGTTAATAATTATTGTTCGTAGTAAAACTCGTGGATATTTAAACATTTTCAAATAAAGTACCTAAGTATACTAATGGAACATTTTATTTTCAAATAAAGGCAAATCAAAATGAAAAATACTGCCCTGAGAAGCGATTTATGGACGTCAAAATATTACCAACAGTACGGAAAACATCCCAATCATCAAAAAATTACCGGCAAAAACTCGATAGGACTTATTTTTTTTTTTTTAGTTTCTTTATTAAATGTATACCAGTAATTGTTCACGTTCGTCTTTTATTTTTTCACCGGATATACAGAGACAGATTTTTTCCAGATAACAGTTCCAACTTTAAAAAAATAATCCATCCTATAAACTTTGAAACCTTAGTAGAAAAATATGCATGATATGATTCTCGAACTTCCGTCAAGCTTGTGAAGTACTAAAGGATCATAGTGTGGAACTTAACATTATTATCTACCTAAGAAAACTTTTATTTGCCAATGAGTCTAAATGTGAAAATATTGCTGAATAGAGCTATAACGCTTTTTTACTTAGATAGTAAATCAACTATCTAATTTGCCAAGAGTAACACCTACATCTATGTTTTGATCATGCAATCAAGCCGATGCCCGAATTTAGATATAAACGATGATGTGTAATCAGTGTTCATAATGATACAAACATTTATATAAATATATAATATAAATGTTTTCTTTTAGGTTGACTAAAACTAAAAATCGATTTCAAACAAAAGAATACGATTTGAGAATTCATTAAGATTGTGTATTGTTCTTTTAATTTTAACGCGGAAGTGAGTCAGTAATATTAGATTAGTTGACGCGGACAAAAATAAATGTATGCATAAATATTTCGTAGCCTTATAATATCAATGTTTATTACGTTATATTCTCATGCTTATTTATTATTTTACGCACTATAGTAGTAAACTTACTTGCTCTGATGTTCTTCTTCTTCTGTAGATTTTTGTTGCTGAAGTTTTTCATAAAACCCTTTCCACATTGATTCTTCATCCATGTTGCTTCGGAACTTTGGTTATTCTTAACTTTATTTAAACAACAATTGTTTTTCTTTTTGCTTTAAGAAACACGTGGTAATCCTAAAGCCAGGTCACTACAACTACAAATATAAGCAGATACCTCCAGTCATCAATGATAAAATGAATCACTGGAACCAACGAGTCATATGCTCCGAGTTAATGACGTAAACACCACAAGTTAAATCTCAAGACGGAGCACAGTTAAACACGGCTGTTTCGATAAATACAGCAAGACAGATTTCAATCATTTACGGGTCGATGATCTTACGCCGGTTCGGCATCTAATTATTTTTAGTTGTTTATTGTCACTTGCTTTATAATGTTTAGCGTAAACACGTCTATGATCGTTTGTTTTTGTTTCTGAAACGAACACCGACTCAGGCTGACGTAATCCGAAACATTTCAAGGTGGTTTTAGTATATGCGTGCTCTTCGCACACCGCACCGCCGAGCAGCACTGAACTAACCGCTTTCCAATTGGACACGTACTTTTGTATTCATTACTGTCATATAGTCAGACTGTTAATATTTGATCAGTAACTATATTTGCATGTCATATACAGCTATAATCTTAAATGTACATCTTGCTTAATTTTTACCCTTGTTTTCGACGTCTGCGCCATTTTATTCCCACAGTGTACTAGTCCTTTGTTTTTATGTTAAGTCTCATTAAATATCCTTTGACTACAATTTTACTAAAATTACGATACAGCTGACCATAGGAATACGCTAAAGCTAAAGGACGTAGGAATATTCAAATGCATAGTGCATGGTTAGGATTTCGATAATGTTCAGACCAAAATTAAGTGTCAGTGGATTTCGTATCTACATTCAAGCTCGTCACCATTGAGCCCTTATCGGTTCAAATATTAGACCCATATAATATTTAATTATCTTCATAAAATTTGATACAATACAACAGTGCAAATGTTGCAATATCGATCTGCTTTCGTTATATTCACACTTTTAGTGATGTGCTTATTACTGTATAATTCAGCCGACCTTCAGAAAACACAAATATCGTGAAATAAAACAAGATGTCTACTGTTGTTTTGGAAGCATCAAAGTTTATAGAGAGTTTTAATAGATATTCGTAAGAAATCATTTTCCAGAAGATTGTTGTGTCAAAAATAAAAAGAGATGCGATATGTACAACGTACATATACTCTGGCATCTAATGAAGCAGAGTCCAAATTTCTTTCCTCACACATACTTATTTGTTACAAATTGTTGAATACCTATCTATATAACTGATCTTTTTGGAAAATTAACCTTTAAGACAACGTCATATGCAAACGCAAAAATTAATTAGATAGTTTTATAACTTCATTTTTACCAGCTTAAAATAATAACTTGGTAATGGTAAATATTTTAATATTTTTTAGTATTATATCAGTGAAGAGAACAAGGAATATGAAAAGCATTAAGCATATATACAAGACACATTAGTATCAAACGTTAGATATTTAACTTAGAATAAAATAAAGCCCTATTATCGACAACTGGAGAAATATGATGGTATACTATTTTTCTTTTATAAATCTTACGATCATTTAAGAGATACAATATTTGAAATATAATCTTAGATTGCCAGTTATACTTTTGCATTATTACGGTATAGGTAGACGTAGAGCGAATTCGACTGCTACAATTTCATAACTGTTTAAAAATTAGAATAGTCTTGTGTTAACACTGAAGTTATATAAGTAACTAGCTGTTGCCCGCAGCTCCGCATGCGTTTTTTTTATAGTTGTGAATTACTTCTTATAAGATCAGTTATCTGAAAGTGATAGTTCCGTGAAAAATGGTTCAAACGTTTTGGAGATAGTACTGCAAACAAAGCTATAGGTAAAAGCTAGTCTAAAATAAAAAAGCTTTAATTACTTTTTATAACGTTAGCTACCTGTCAATGAAAGTCCCATGAAAATAGGTCCAATCGTTTTGGAGATCGTACTACAGACGAAACCACGGATGATAGCTAGTCTAAAATAAAGTAGCCTATGTCACACGCTGTAATTTTAACTATCCGTCAGTGAAATTTCTGTCAAAATCGGTCCAGCCGTTTCGGAGATTACCCTGAACAAACAGACAGACAAAAATTTTAAAAGTTGTATTATTGTTATCAGTATCGTGTATACGTTCATATCCAATCAGTAAAAAGTCGTTATTTTGATATTACATACAGACACTTCATTGTTATTATATGTATAGATAAGGTACATCTCTTCTAGATATTTTATATAGTATTTCGGAGCCTTTCATAACATACATGGATATTATGGTATTTCGAACTTGACTTATAAAATGTGATTTTAATTGTATTTTATTGATTTTAATAATTAAAAAGTAATTAAAAAAATACAACTATATATAGCATATATGTCATATATATATATATATATATATATATATATATATATATATATATATATATATATATATATATATATATATATATATATATATATATATATATATATATATATATATATATATATACAGTATAACGAGTAACTTAAATATTTAAATGTCTAAATTGAAGTCATTAGTAACCCAATAACCATCTATTACAGTATGACATGGTATAATAAGACTGCATATACTGAAAGAGCATTTGGCATGTTAAAAACTGATTATGTGCTAATTGCAGAGTGCCATTTTCGACGAAACAATGAGACCGGACCACGCGTACTTATTCACCGGTGTGACATCACCATACATGTTTTACCTCATTTTAGAATTATCTTTGCCTCTTGATTTCACTAATGTATAATTTTTCCTGCCTTTGAACTCTGATATTCCACGCCACACCATACAGCTCAGTCCCCAATATTACTTCGTTTAACTTACTTTAGACCTTGTATGGTAATTGCACTGTGCCTAAGGGCTATAGCATGATGACTTTAATTTAGAACCTTTCGTCGTAAATATATAAAAAAAATCATATCTCACTAACGCATTTACCAAAGATTAACGAGTCAAAACAAGTAGTAGTCCGGTGAATCTGTAGAGGCCTTGCCAGGCTAACAGTGTAGGTCAGTTCGAAAAAAAAAAAGTGTCACAACAATAAATGATTTATGATATTACTATAGATATTTATACTTATATGTATACAATTGCTTTCGATTTAACGTTCTTTAAAAACCATATAATAGTAGTAATGTCAACACCAATTTTCTAAAAAATATGGCCCCATATTCAATAAAAATTAATCCCAAAGACATTATTAACTTAAATGTTATCTTCTAATTTTTATATTACTTTGTATGATAATTACGTATATAGTATTTTGGTATGTCTGAAAAAAATCAGTAGTAAATATTTGTTGTCGCGCTTAATTATCCAATAAGCTAAGTACTTTATTACTATATTATATTTATTTTACTATTTTAGACTGATTAATATAGATTAAACAAACTAATAATATCATTAATAGAACGTGTCACAATAATGTTAACTTTGGACAAAATAAAGTTAGTAATCTTAGTAATTAGAGAATAAATATATTTGAATAAATCACCGAGTGGGGTGATTATCTGTTATAAAAAATACGTAAGCACCTAGGGTATTAAAGGAAGCCATCTTTGATGGTAAAATAAGTATATATTATGTATTATAAGTGGTATTATTTTTACGAGGCTATTGACTAGTCAAACCGAAAAAAAAATTGACAAGAGCTGTTATTTCGAGTATATGAGGGATATTTGAGAATAAAGAATTGTAACAGAGTAACAAAATATTGTAACAGTGTTGTCATTGTAAATATGTTCCGAGAACTATTTGGCACAACCGTGGGAATTACTAGCCTCGTACGAGGTTTCAATGAGACTAGGAAAATATCATTCATAATCTAAATACAAGAAATAATAACAAATTGGTCATTCCATGTTTTAGGCTCACTAGGACCGGTAACAGTTTTTTAGGTAATAGTGTTAGGTTTTATAATAAAATTCCAAAACACGTTACCGATTTGCCGGATAGTAATTTCAAGCACCATGTCAAGCAGGTTTTAATATCTAAAGGCTATTACAGGGTGGATCAATATGTGAACGACGGTGACGTCTAGAAATGACGCCCTCTCTGTGCATCCACCAAAACCTAATGTAATTATTTATAACTATGTTTTAAAAATGTGAGTAATAATATGTTCATGAAAAGATAAACCAGATCGAGTTTATTGCCGGTTCTTCTCTTTTACTGGGTTGTTTTCCGAACCGGTGGTAACTTTGACGTTCATAAGCGCCTTCTCAGGGCCTAAACTGAATAAAGTATTTTTGACTTTGATTTTGATCGTGGTTGCTGTATTTGCGACCAGCTGACGCCCTAGACTAAGTCATTTACTATTATCTTATCAATATATTTTATGTACAGAGTAAAAACATAAGCACTACACCGTTACTCCACTCCACAACAACAAAATACACAACACTGAACTCGTGTGCTTCTGAAAATCGTAGTATCTTAAAACTTTATATTAAATGAAGCTATTGTGATATTTTTTAGATAAGGATCAAGTGCCAAGTAGTAAAACAAAAAAAAATCGTAATCTATGCAGCAGTTATTGAATGATGCGCGCACTACGACAGACGTCTATCATTTTATTTATATAGATAAAATACAAGTACTACGTATTTCTTTATCTAAATAACATTTGCTATATGTGAAATTAACTAATAAACAATACACGTTGTAGGGCGTAAAAAGCATTATGTTTCTTTGCGAACTCAAAGCTGCGATAGTACATCTTCAAAATCATTCAGCTACCATAACGTTACAAGTAACTATAGTACCTAGCATCGCATTTAATAAGAAGTCGTCCTATAATGAAGCGACGATGGCTTAGTTGATAGTGTTTGAACGCAGATTCGAATCTTTGCTATTGCCTCGGAACTTTCGATTGAGGAAAACATCGGGATGAAACGATAGCATGGTGATAGGACTTTTTCTAAGTCCGCCACCATCTTCAGCTACCATCCTCAAGTTGAAAATCTGTCGGCTAGCACCTATTAGTGTGTTCCGACTGCGATAAATGAGAGATGAGAGAGATGAGATGAGAGAGAGAACGATAGTGATTTATGGGCCTTTACAGCTTCACCGATCTAATAGGTTTAGGGTGTTTATCATCTTACACCACATCGTCAATTAAAATCAGAGGAGATTGTGGTGAAACGCTAAAAAACCTTTATAGTATTAAAATAATTGTGTGGTTTTATGAAACCACGATGCGAGTGAAACTTTTTTCGGATCGCAGCATTTTGAAAACTGGGCACACAATATTTATTTAAATCATTTAATCATTTTGAATTGAGCTATGTGAGATTGTGACATGTGATAGATGGACGTAGGTGTAATGCAATATACGATAGACGGCCAAAAAAATCTGAGGCGATGTAAAAAAAAATCACTTTAAAAAAGAACACCTACGACCCCGTGAAGGACATCTTCTCTCATTTAATATTCTATTCAGCTAACGACACGTATTCTAATCCTTACTGATAGCAATTTCCTTAAAAGGTTATTTAAACCTACAGTTGCACAATCAACAATATAACACGTATTTTCCGGTAAAGTAGCTGAAAAGAATAATAACAAAAAAACATAAAATTCTTTACGAAATGTAATATAGTCAACACAGACAGTAGGCACTGTTCTACTATAGGTATAAATATTGGATACGGTCCGATTCTGCTTAATCTAGAAAACAGAATAATGTAAATTCCGCATAAATTATACGTACTATAATTGTATATTGTATAAAATAGAATAATTAAAAAAATACGGATTTTTAATCTTAATTACTATGAATTAAGGTAATAATTAACAAACAATGATATCTTACTTTCAAAATTGAGTTATAACAATTATAATTTATAAAACTGTTTCGCAATACCTATACCTATATATTAGAATTGAATTGCCCTCTGAATTGTGAGATAAAATAGGCGCTTCATCCAATAACATCACTACATATTATAAAACAAAGTCGTCCGCCGCTTTTTCTGTCTAGATGTTCGCGATAAACTTAAAAACTACTGAACGGATTGTAATGCGGTCTTCTATACATCTATACATATAAATAAAATTGGAGTATCTGTTTGTAATATCAAAATAACGACTTTTTACTGATAGGATATGAACGTATACACGATACTGATAACAAAAATACAATTTTTAAAATTTTTGTCTGTCCGTATGTTCCGGGTAATCTTCGAAACGGCTGGACCGATTTTGACAGAAACTTCACTGATAGATAGTTAAAATTACAGCGGGTGACACAGGCTACTTTATTTTAGAGTAGCTGTCACCCGTGGCTTCGTCTGTAGTACTATTTCCAAAACGATTGGACCTATTTTCATAGGACTTTCACTGACAGATAGTTAACATTATAAAAAGTCATTAAAGCTATTTGATTTTGGCCTAGCTTTTACCCATGGCTTTGTTTGCAGTACTATCTCCAAAACGTTTGAACCATTTTTCACGGAACTTTCACTAACAGATAGCTGATTTTATAAGAAGTAATTTACAATTATAAAAAAAACGCATGCGGAGCTGCGGGCAACAGCTAGTCACCGATAAATAGAGTAATTCACGGGGAAGGTTTAGGTATATAATTTGTCAAGGTTGTTTTTGTAAAGTGGTTGAAATATAATGATAATTGTTGAAAGAATCGGCAAAACTCAAACCGCCTTAAGAGTTAAGCGTTTCATGCACATGAGTATATATATTTTTTTATCTGGGCAGGACAACGTCCGCCGGGCCTGCTAGATATATATAAATTGGAAAAGAAACGAAATTAATATCTTACGCTTCGAAAGTACCTAAACCTACAATTGATATTGTATAATTGTATTGTATAATTGAAAATAGGATACTTGTATATGTTTGTATGATTGTATTTTATTTAGCATAGATGTGCATGCATATAAATTTGGATAATATAGCAGACTAAAAAAAAAAAAAAAACACTATTAATAATAACTGTAAACATGTATACTTATTATCTGTAATGTGTGCCTTATAAAATAAATAAATAAATAAATTGAAAATTTGCATATCGAATAATATGATTGACACATATGAGCAAAATATATTCGTATTAGATTACTTTCTATGAATTATAGTGATAATAAATTATGTGACTTACAATTATGAATTTAACTTCTCGTGTTATTAAAATTTATATAATTATTTATTTCAATGTCGTTTTGTCGCATAACGATAATAGGTGATAAGCGATAAACGGTTTATACTTGTTCCGCTCACAGACATATTATTAACTATATTCATCTAATTCTTATATATTTATATAATCGATAGTTAGATATAATCCTCGCTGAGGTCGAATAAAGGAAAATAATTGTTCGACGAACCGATCTAATTGTTAAAACTAAACATTTATACATTTTTTTCGTACACAATTTATATATAAAGTAAACAGTGTCTCATTATGATTGTTTTGGCTGTCTAAGAGGAAAACTTTACAAAAAGTAAAAAAAACAAAAAACAATTTATAAAATAGCAAATAACCAACAATGACGAGCTTGTAGTTTTCACGAAAATGTGATTAGTCATGAAATGCTTATAATAGTTAATTTCTACATTCTAAATTCTGGCATTTAGGTGAATTACTTTGTCTGTTTTTTTTTTTATACATAAGCTGTTTATTTTGCTCAAGTAAAATGTATTAGAATTATATGGTGAAATAGAATTACGAGTCATCTTAAAGTCTCTTTAAAAAAATACTTGGATAATTACAAATTATTTAGACAATTACCAGTTCACAAAACGTAGTATAACAACATATTTACACAACTGAAAAAATAATTATTAGGTACATTTCCAACAATTCACAATATTTTCGCGCTTATAATGTTTAACTGGAATATAATAACAGTTTATTAAAAATAAAAAAAATTAGATTACTTGTTTACTGCATCTATTAGGTTAGCATTTTTCTGCCATCTGTTACATCGTCAGTGCATTTTGTATTGAAAAACATGTTTACATTTCACTTACAAAATTGGAGGTGTAGTGTTAAGACTATTTTCAAAATTATGTTCTATAGTCCTGTGCTTTCTGTGCATACATATGAAATAAGTGAAATGATAAAATCAAAATCTGAAGATAATAGAGTTTAGTGACAAATTTAAAAATAATAATTTTTAATAAATCAAGGCTGATAAAAAATCGAAGTAATCTGTTATTCAAAGCAAGGGATTCTGCACCTGACTATTAATGACACATGGTAACTAATGTGAATGTTACATAGATTCTTAGTCTGGTGAAGCTGTGAAGTCCCACCACGCCAATAGCGTTAGTCAGTTAAAAAAAAAAACTAAATTCAACGTACGTGTGCCTGGAGTTTAATAATAAATTTCATATTAATATTTTGTAAATAGATACAGAAACTTATAAATGACCTACGTGTATATATAAATACTAAAAAAAATATTTGTTTAATTGTAAATTTTCCTAACAGTTTAAAATAGTATAATATAACTTGAACCTATAAATGAACACATGTATAAAATCCGTTCACTGTTTTTTTTACATTTCAGTTTTATTTGAAGACATGTTTACAATACATCATAAATTTTGATATTATTAGATACATCTTATACAAAAGATTACAGATTTTTATTTTTTAATATATATTAGCTGAAGAAAATAATTGCTCACTTTTTTCGGCTTATAATTTCTTTTTCCTGTAATTTTTGAAAAACAAATTTCCATGGATCGTCTGAATTTTTCTTCTGCATTTTCACGATAATTTCACTTACACTATACTAAGGTTACTTGCAAGAAATAGTATATACAGCACTATCTATAATATTATGAAAATAATTGTTCACTTTTATATAACACTGTCATAATATGGTACAAGTCTCTCGCGTCTTTCCGTGCAGTATGTCAGCTAAACACTGAACAAAATTGTGATACCGTAAGCTTTGTTTGTCCGAGGTTTACCTACACCCTGTTTTTAGAGTTCCAAGTTTCCTTTATGTAAACGTTTTTCTTGTACTACCTATTGTTAAAGTTTACCAAGTGTAACGGACGCACAATTAACATTTCTCACGCATATTTACATTTTATTAGCAAAGCTGTTTAACAAAAATAACAATAAAAAATTTAAAATAAAAAAATAACTTGTAATTAAGAAACTCGTTCACTAATGATTATTTTTCCAGAAAACACTTGGTTTGAAATCAATATAAATTTGAATAAGCATACATCTACTAGTTTTTGCTCGCGGCTCATCGCGCGCTAATACAGATTTGACCTATCCTTGGGGGCCAGTACTTTTTTTCTGGATAAGTGGTACCCTATTTACTTTTCTGTGCCCGTCACAACGTGTATACAAATTTCTATAATGATCTGTTTTGCAATCAAGGCGTGGAAGCACAACAAATAAATCGAGTCTTACTCGCCTTTTTATATTAGTAAGGGAAGCATTGTTAATATTTGTACATATTGTGATAGGTGATTTTAAGAAATTGTTTACAGATTTTTTTAAATAATATATACATGTATTTATTTATTGACATGGATGAAGATATAAAACAAAGAACAATACTTATACCAACATTACTAAGAATTATTAGATTACTACTAGGAATAAGAATAGCACAGTTATTTGGAATATATCAGTTCATACTATATCATGTTCAACATCAAAATACGCCTTTTTCTTGTTAAAAATAATATTTTAGTTTAATCTATCGTACGAGAATATAACTTATTAACTAATTACTGAACTTTGAAATCGAATATAAATTCCTTTCATCAATTGGACACTTAAAAAAACACTTATTTTACTTGACAAGATATTATCGGCTTCGGAAAACATCTGTCAACGAGGAAAATGAGTATAATAATCAAAATAAATTAATAAATCACGGAACCCGAATAAAATGAAATAGAACAGAAATTAATACATATTAATACCTTATATATAATACGCCAACGTGCTGTCGGAAATTCCTAATCCCACTATTTACAGGCACTTGAAGCATTACACTTAGCTAGTCGAAAACACTGATACTGCTTAAATAGGTACATAAATTAATTTATATTTGATAACATAGCTGACGGTATGCTACAGAGCTAACTAATTTGTTAAATGATTAGCATAAGGCAGTAAACATATTACCAAGGTCAGTTTACAATTTTAGACTTCAGAGTTCTGAATTTCACTGTAACATGTAGGGTGTAGATTGTAATCGTTACTACGATAGACAACTCGTTTGTGTATATATGGAAGACTAGCAATTTTCCGCTGCAACGCATGCATTTTTTGTGCAGTAATTATTTGGACTCTTTATTTATAGATATATATAACTGACTGACTAATAGAAAAATTATGGATTATGATAGAAACTTGCAACCTATTTTTCACAACTTCAGGCATTGAATTTCTAAAAGTCCTTCCTTAATTCTCACCTACAGTGTAAAAGGAACCCACATGTATATATTCACGGCCCTAGCCCCAGTAGTTTGGGCTATACGTTGATATGTCACTCAATTATTATCACTACATATTATAAAACAAAGTTGTCCGCAGCGACTGTCTGTCTGTCTGTTCGTGATAAACTCAAAAACTACTGAACGGAACGGAACTGAACGGATGGGGTCTTCGCCAATGGATAGAATAATACATACTGAAGGGTTAGATATATAATTTGTCAAATTTTTGTGTAAATTTGTTGAAATATAGGTAACGATAATTGTTAGAAGTATTGGAAAAAGTCAAACCGCCTGGGAGCTTTCACTAAAACGCTGCCTAATTATTTTGAGATATAACAAAACAATGCATAATTAAATATTCCTCTTTTATTTTTTTTCTTTTCTCTTTTCTTTCTCTTTCCTTTTCTTTTTTCTTTTCTATTCCTTCTTTGAAGGATAGCTTACTATACCCATCTATCTTCTAAAAAACGATCATAGATAATGAGGTAATTGGTAGTCAATTTAGACGGATACAGTATTAATCCTTATCAAATTAAGTACATTAAGCATTTCACGCACATAAGTATATATTTTTTATTATCAGGGCAAGAAAAGGTCCGCCGGGCCTGCTAGTTTTATATGTGTAGGTGAATGTGAGCCACGTTCGATCAACTCACAACTATTAAATTATGCAGATCCAAGTAACGGTGTACGAAGACATATAATCCTTCAAAGATTCGTTGCAGTACCAACCCATTGAAATCAAGAAGTTTTGCTTCTAATGCAGGTGCGAAGAATGCTTGCAGTTAGTGGTAACTCGTATTTTTTCCGTTAACACTATGGAAAGTGCGACAGCTTGTTATGGAATTTAGTTCTTTGGAATGAACTTATTACGTATATCTGATACTCGTGTCTTAGTTTGCGTTATCTTAACAATATATTTTATGTATAAATGAAAAAACAAAAAACATAACGCTTGCCCCACGTCTCCACGGCACGAAAACAAATCGCTGAACGTATGATAGTGCTTAAAAAGTCGTAATTTATTTAAACTTTAATAACTTTGGTAATTTTTTTTCCCTTTTTTTATTTATTTTTTTAATATTTAGATCAGGTGTTTAAGAAGTAAAACTAAAAAAAAAATGATAGAAATCTATAGAGTAGTTTTTGAGTGATGCGCGCAGAACGGTAGATCTCTACCATTTTTTAACATTTTACCTAGTTACCATTATTTCGACCCGAAATGTTACTACCTAAATTAACACTAACAATTACAATTGTTACTAAATACACTATAAAAATTTATTAATAAAGATGTCAACGCAATTAACCTGCATCTATTCATATTAGCGAAATTAGACTAAAGAAAATAATTACTTTGATATTAAGCCGTTGACTAAATTTTATTCTTTGACCTAAAGTAACCTAGTGAATAGACGCCGTTAGCTTAACCGCATTGCAGCTGTTATGATATCACTGTCTGTCTTGAGAACGTATCTTATTTTAAAAATACGATATATTTGTATTTATTATACGATATTTCATATTACTATCAATCAACTTTGTCTATTCAAAAGTGAAAAAACTACCTAATAACTACTCAGAATATTCTTCTAAAGAAATGTATTAATAATAATTACCATTTTTTACATTACGTTGTTATTTCAGACCTAGAAAAATACTTATTAAATGTGTATCTAATGTGAACTTTGATTTTCATGTATTTTAATTTAAAGATACTCTTTTAATAAGTTAAGTTATTTGTGTACAAAGCGCTACCTTTTTTGTTCAGTAGGCATACGGGACTGTTTTTCACATTACAACGCGATATAACACAATTGAGATTATCTCGTCAATGGCGTTCGAATACACCGTAAATTTTCAAATTTCCAACTATAATTACAATTCGCAAAAATTGTAATACAGAATTTGGGTATTACCTAAATTCTAACAACAACACATGCGCGTTCATAAATTTATGATACTATGCAAATTCATTGTAATTTAAAATATGCTGTATCGGAATAACCTGTAAATGACCGACTTGTATGATAATATGAAATAACTAGCAAGGAAAAACCTCAATCAGTGTACCTAATAATTAAAATCAGTAATTTACTTAATGATAGTCAAGTTACAATAAATCTTGAATAATTAATTCACTGTTATAGTAATCTGCAAGCTGACTATCCTGTTTTTCAAGAAATATAAGTAAGCTGATTTAAATATCGTTTCATTGTTCTGTAACAACGGTCCATAGACTAAAGTAGTAGTAGGTAGCGAAATATATACAAATAACCTGAAGATATAGATTTGTATTATATTTATTCGTATTTGTGTCCTCCAGTTAGTCATCTGAGATATTAATACAGAGCCCAAACTACTAGGGCCAAGCCCGTGAAAATTTCCATGCGGATTCCTTTTACACTGTAGGGGAGCACTAAGGAGTAATTTCAAATTCAACGCCCACAGCGATGAAAACGACGATGAAACTTTGTAGAAAAATTCGACATTTTTCAGTCAGTTATCGTTTTATACATATAGATATAAAACAAAGAGTCGAAAATAATAACTGCATAGAAAGGGCGTGCCAGGCCGCGGGAAATTGCTAGTAATCTATAATTGACTTATTTCTTGTTCGTATAGACTTATCTACGAAACTGTTAAAGAATTTTAACGAGACTTGTGGGCAGATAGATAACTTTCGAGTATCGTCTAGATTACATGTCATCAAGCTTTATGATATAGGGACTAAACACAATAATAATAAAATGTAATAACTGTTACTTACAATAGGAAAAGTGTTGTATGGGTTAAGTAAGTTACAATTAAAAAAAAAACCAAATTCGTTTCGATAAAAAACGTAGTTCCTTTGATACAATAAAGCTAAACCCGAGAACAAAGTCGCGGGCACCGACACCACCTTCTTATTATTCAGATTTTTGTGAAAAAGAAATATTGTGACTAAGAATGAGTAATTAATGTATTTAAATCACTTTCAGAAATGTCTATCTGTCTGTTTGTTTGTGCACCCATCACTGCTAAAGTATAACACTTATGATAAAACAATTATGAAAAATCATAAAGCATATCCCGAGTAACATTTAGTCTTGATTTAATTAAAATCGGTTCACTCTACCAAAAGTTATTGTAATTTTAATGATGACGGGAGTTAAGTACGGCAGAAGAGTATTTCAATCTCATCCAAAAACCAAGGTATTTTATAATATATCTATATAAATAAAATACTACAGGTCTGTCGTTGCCAGAAAAACAACTAGGTTATCTGAAAATTAATATTTTCTTTTTGTTTTTTTTTTTTAATAATAGATATAAAAAAAAATTGATCGATATCTTAAACAACGCAGACGAAGTCGCGAGTATCAACTACTAATCAATAAATATGTAAACTGAAATGTAAATATCATGACGTCAGTTGTATGGTTGTAACATGACGTTACGTCTAGAGCCGCTAATACCGCAATTCTTATAATGTCGGTTAACAAAATCCCCGCAACCGCGTTTATTCAACGACTCGACCTAAAAAGGGACTTCCTATCCGTCTAGCGTTTACATAAAACTTTATAGTTAACGTATAAGTTAACGTATAAGTTAACGTGTATCTATGTGAAAATTAACCGTCCACCCGGCTCGGTGACGCACTGAATCATGAGTATACACATACGGCTCCAGTCGTTATCAACCACATTTACTATCTGGCAAGGTGTACGTAGTTCTAATACTTAAGTTTTTAATATTACGCATTAAAATACCTACCATATATATGTTTTATATATAATCAGTGTAGTATTTCAAGTATATATATATATTGTGCGCATTAAAATATTACAATAATTTATTTGAATAACAGCTTTAACGTAGATTTGACCTATCCCTTGGAAACAGTACTTTTTTCTGAAAGAAAAGTACCGTATATCCTTTTCTGTGCCCAAGACAAGGGGTATACAAATTTTCATGACGATTGGTACTACTAACTACTAAGTTAAGACGTTAAAGCGTACCCAAACTAACAAACTTACATTAGCATAATATAAGTAAGGATAAACAGTGATAAAACTATGTAAAGTTTCATGTTCATGTATTCATTTATAAGTTTTCACATCTATCCTGTAGTCATAAGCACACTCACTTTTTATTGTAGTACGACATACTAACGGCACTATACCTGATGATAAGTACAGTATCATCCAAAAACAATGGTGACCACCGAGAGATCTACGATCCATGCCGGCTTATAAGCCACAGTTTGACATACATAGGCTGATTCCGAAATGCGAGCAACCAAATCGAAATTCAAATTCATCACCATTTGCATGGTAGTTGCGATCTAGTAGAATATAGATAACCTACCACCAGGTAATCATATATGAGTACGAAAAGTATAATAAATCATAAAAGGTCAATCAAATTAAAAATTAAGTAGCCTAGAACCATCTACGAAAAAATCCTTCATAATGGTCATAGTCTTATTCGGTATGGATCAGTAGTTTTGACGTGATTTACCCTCAAGGAATTGTATTTACAATATATATACATATAATATAGAAGGAAGAAATGTTTATCATGAAATACAATATACATTAATGACCAGCTGGAAAACTATCAGTGAAAAGTAGTAACTGGAAAAACAAAGGCGTTTTAAATAATTATCAGCAATACATATTATTATTATAATCTTGTATATACAGGGCAGATGGCAAACAAACGAATACTGGATACTTGAATTTCATAACGTAATCTAACCTTTTTCTTTGTCCACGTGTCTTTACTTTTTTATGAATATATAAATTTAACGTAGAAGTTTTAAAATAATGTTATTATAACTGGCTTTAGCAATTAACAAATTGTTGTCTGCTTTATGAAATAATTTGTTTCGTTCACATGAAAAATAATCTCAAATTATTACTTTTAAGTGGCCTCTGCAAAAGTTTTATCTGTCATTATTATAGTTTTATGTCTCTTGTATCAGTTATGTTTAATGCCATATCTAGTATAAACCATAGAATCTGAATTTCTTTTAATTAATCATGTATTATACTCATGAACATAAATAACAAAAGTTTAAGAAATATATAAATCATTGGATTTTATTCATTACATTTAAGTTAAAGAGAATTAATTAGCTATACATTATTGTTGTTTATGTTACAAATCATTTAGCTTATTAGTGCTAAATGGGTGAATAATTTACTTCAGTATTAACAAGTAATAGAATAATTAAATATTTTGATAATTACCGTAAAGTACAACCGATAAATAAAGCATACCCGTAATGCCCCATTTTTTTTAATACATAATAATTAATTGTAACTGTAAATAATTATTTGTACAAGCTCCGAAACTATACAATTTTTATTCCTATATGTGTAGATAAATGATATCATTGTCTATGGTAAGCAGAGAAAAAATTAACGCTTTAGTTGTCCTTGTGCTTACAATATTTCTAGTTCTCTTCACGCTTTCATCCTTATATTGGTGTTATATATGCTGTTTGTATATTAATTATACAGTAATAAACCATATTAAAGGTCAACTCGTGGTCAAAATTCAAGTTTTATCGATATCAATGTTCTTTTGTCAAAGATTGCTATAATAATTTTTTTTTGTTTTGTTTTACTATATCACCTGCGAGCGTGCATAAGTGCATTAATTTTATATGTATTGAAATACATATCATATAACTGCTTTAGCGATAATCTCTACTCGGAGAGTCTGTTTATCCATAGACTTTCATGTGTTCGACATTTAGTATGAACGTAGGCATGTTATTTTATTTATTTGGAAGATATATTATTTTATCTTTCTCCGCTTCTTCTGAATATGAATTTTCATTATGCCAGTTCTCACGCTCGTCTGTGCTGGAACTGTGCTTTAAAAGGAGTGCTTTTTTCTTCTCTTACTAATATATACTAGTGGCAACGTGATGCTCAAAATTCGACCTTAATCCATAATTTTTCCTAGTTTCAATATTAAGGAAAAAGTAACTCTGTTTTTATTGATAACACTAAAGCTCGTTAATAGCTACTAAATAAAAAAATACAAGGAAAATCGGTTGAGAAACAGTGCAGGAAAATGTACGTAACTATTTTGTACAGTACTATAAATATTTCGGTATTTGAAATTATCTTCATATCTTCGTGGATTTGCATGGTCATTATATTATTCAGATTGGATTGGAAGGCGGCTTAATCTGGTACTGGACATTTAAAGGTTGATTAGTGTCTCGAGTTATAAGTAGCTTAAAATAATCTTTTACCTCTCTTAAAATCATATCTCTCAAAACTTAAAGATATGTAAGTTCTTAGTAGCAAATATTATAGAAGTATTAATTAATAAAAGCAGTACACTTAAAATCAGTTGACTACCAAGGGACCTAACTACGTGAAACTACTCTAGCGCAGCGCAATTACGACATAATACACTTTATTGTAATAAGTACCTCTTACATCCACAAGCGATTGTGTCGTTGAACAAACTCAGGGCCATGGATTAGTCAGCCAGCAGGTGGAAGCATTTTTGATAATAATACGATTCGTACACTAATGAATGACTTGAAAATTTAATAGTTTTTTCGAACTGTTATTTGTGACTATCAAAAGAGAAAGGGTCAAAATGAAAATCTTAAAATGAGGTCACAAAGTACACGAGAAAATCGTTCGAAATTTCTATAATGTGACCTCCTGGATTGACAAACTTGTTTTTTTTTTACATATTAATATAGAAAAAAATGGAATAAGAAAACAAATGCACCGAAAAGTATAAGCATTCCATTTCCGATTTTTCTAGCCCGTCACTACCTGAATTATACGTACTCCATAAAAATCTTAAAGTAGTGGTTAATATAGTAGGTATATAGCAATTACTTTTATCTGTTTATGTTTTAGAACCAAATAACTGGACATTTTTTTTATCTAAAATTTAATTGTTTTTGACAATACGAAATAATTTCTAATTACTCTACTCATAATTTCCTAGGCTTATTGCTACAAGTTAACCTTGACCAGTACGGAAGTTCTAATTTTATATTCTGCTGAGTACTTTGGATAATGACTAGGATTTTATATATTATTATGAGTTAGCAATCTTAAAAAGCTTATTATGCCAGACGATCTAATTACTAATTCCGTACATCTTACAGAAATGCACGTATTTAGCACATGTATTCATACTCGTATACTTATCATTATTCGGTACAATTTGTAGGTGTAGTAATTGCTTTTAATAAAAAAAAATTAGATGATATATCTATCAATTTAAAGTACTTAAAAACACTTTATTAATCCTATTTTATTTCTCTTAGTAGTTATAATACATTTTCCTCAATATTAATTATCATACAGTGCTTAAGAATACAATTTACTCAAAATACCTATTGTAAATAGGTTTATATTTATATATAAAGTATTATATATCTAATATTACATGTCACTTATTATAATTACTCCGCAGTAACTGTAATGTACCTTATCAATGTTTTTTAATTTGTTACAATATAAAATAAGCATTTTTCTATTTATACACAAACATTGCCATCTGTTGGATAATGATGGAACACTGTACTTTAGTTCTCAATAAGATTATAAATTGTACTTTGCAACGTTGTTGTCTAGTGGCGCTGGTTTATACTGGTATTGTTGTCGTAATTGTTTACAGATTTTTATAAACGCTAATACAGATTGTATTCTAAAAACCAAATAGTTTGCCAGCTTTTCAGTTAAAAATGAGAAGAAAAATAAGTTTTTCTTAACGATATGAATTCTTGCATCAATCATTGCAATAATAACTGCTTCACTTTACTGAATTACTTAACCTAGTCGTCATCTTAAGAGCTTTTGACTTTGATCCAATTAAAGGACATACTTAACAGCTAATCGTAATCACATAAGCGTCCTTTACAAAACAGAAGTATAGAAAAAAAGGTGATTGAAAAGAATAAGTATTCAATATTAAACCACTAATATAAAAAGAAAACATCAATGTGATAAAAATATAAAAAGTAAACACTCACCTACGAGAAGCGTCTGTCGTTTGCTTTGTTTTGTTCCCTCGCCAACGAAGTAAACAGTCGAATGTCCCTTTCTTAAACGGTGGCTTCAACTGCTTCAGTCGCTTTCTCCAATCGGTATATTTCGTATCATCTGATAATTCTTTATTGTTCGCACTTAAAATGTCCGGTTCTGAAACACCTTTTCTTATGTCACAAGCACTTGTCGAATAGTTAAAGCATTTCTCAAACCCTAAATCAGTCATGGACGCAACTGGTGCACGCTTCTTCCTCGATGATAATGGTGTTGAAGTAACAAAATCAGGTTTAAATCTCAGTTCTACGGCACTGTCGTTAAGAATTGTATTATCTGGCACATCTTCACTAATACTGTGAAGTTTTGGTCTTACATTATTTGAGACTATTTTCGCGTTTAATATACTACGTGGTTCAAAATTCTTACTTTTTACATTAACATCAACAAAAGCGGTAACGTCCTCACAGCTTTTAGCATTATATTTCGACACACTAAACGGTGTTATGGTTTTTTCCGTTCGTTCGGGATGAATTTCCATGAATCCGACTGTGGTTAAGTTATCTTCGCTTTTAGACAGTATTTTTAGACTCGTCAGAGATTTCTTCCTTGGCGGCCTCGTCGGGGGATTTTCCGGAGTTGAGCGAGTTGCGTAACGTGACTCGTCCGTCCTCTTGTAGGGCCTGGAATACTTTGCGATAATTCTGTTTATTTCAGCACTATTTTTGCGTCTATGTGTGTGACGTTTGAAGTTGAGTGGTTGCTGATAAGAGTCGGCCACGGTTGCGCCGGCGACCCGGGCTGACCTCTCGCGCCATTCTGACACTTTGTCTTCGATGAGTCTTTGCAGTTCGAGCGCTCGCATCATTGGCCCTAATTCTGGCATTTTCTTAGTTATCTGAGTTCAATAACTATAAAGTCTAATTTACTATTAATTAGTAATTACTTTGTTGCGACACAAAACCGGAGTATATAATCGTCTAACATAGAGAATGTAGGTAACCTCCTTCTGTAACAAAAGAAATAATATAAACCATTCTGTGACATAATTGTAAAAATTAACGAACATAAAAAACTACACAGGTCCTACTTTGACGGTATTAAATTATTGTCTTAATTGAGAGTAATTGTGTAGTCCTTTGAGTTCATACCACATTTTGTAAAGAGATTTAACATTTGCCAAAAAGTGATTATAAACAGATTGCTAAAATACTACGCTATATCTGGTATTCATACTTATAAAAAATGCTTGACCAGAAATATACAAAAATACATTTAAGTACATTGTCGTAATCATATGTATTGTTTTTTCTTTTTTTTTCTTTTTAGTCACAAGACAACGAGGATCCATAACATAAATATATACAAATTACAAAACAAAAAATACTAGCTACCTACTGAAAATAACAAATTAAATGTAAATAAACTACATATAATAATTAAACTATATCGAAGTTGTAATATAAATTGAAATACTACATTGTGGGACAGCATTATACAACTACCGATATCCAGTGCTTCAGACAAGAACTACTAGTGTTTTCATTATTCTGTTTTTGCTCTCTCTCCAATCAGACAAGTCCGACAGTTTGACAAGCATACTTATTTATTACTAACTATAATCTGCGGCTTCGCTCGCATTGATATAGATTTGACGTGTCCCAGAGCTACCACCTCGCTACAGTGTTTTTTTGTGCATAAAAGGGACCCTATGTCTTTCTCTATACCCCTGATAACATGTATGCATAATTTCACTTAAGAGTAACAAATAACTCGCTACCAAATATATATTAGTTAAGACATTAACAGAGTCCCAGCGACTTCGTTGAGCATTGAAAAACGGCAAAAGGTCAATCGAATCCAAAAAATAAATAATCATAGTTTTGAATTATATAAAAGTCTAAACGATTACTTCAAACAAATTGATAACAGATTAAATTTATTTGTTCACATTAGATGTAATTATTATATACACTTTCTGTTCCGAATGTCAACAAACTAAAATATAAAAATATACGACAGCACAAGTTTTACCGAAAGTGGACTAAATGTTTCTTCTTGTCACAAATTGCGCCATCAAAAATTCCGGAAGTTGAAAAATACTCGCCTAATCTAACGTTACTACTGGCTGCGTGCCAAATATAATGATAATAAAACTTCTTCAGTAGAATAGTATACCTATATATAGATATTTATTTGGAAATGTTTTTAAAGTTTATAATCGTAAACAATTAAACCTAACCCTTTCATCACTAAACTCACTGCTTTTTTATTTTAATACTAGCTTTGGCTCGCGGCTCCGCCCGTTCGAGAGTAATACTTTTCTAGATGAAATACCCTTTTCTATACCAAGGACAACGTGTTTCCAAAATATTTTTTTTTTCGAACTGACATACCCTTTTGATCCTGGGGCCTCTATAGATTCACCGGACTAGTCATAATTTTCGATTAGTAGTTAAGGCGTAAAAGCGTAACAAACAAACAACCTCACATTCTCATTTATAATATTAGTAAGAATAAGTGATGATAACTTATACTACGTACGTAGTCGGAGATGGTAGACAATTATAGATAAGATAGTAAGTAACAACAAATTAAAGCCATTTACAAAAATCTCATCTAAAGACACCAGACACCAGAAAGTTCTCTAATCTTGAATTGTAATAAATCTACCAATATATCAATCAATATACGTCTACTATTCGATTTTGAGGAATTACCAGGTCTATTTTCAAAATCTAACGTCCAATGCTAATGAAATTCAAATGGAAATCCCTTGAAAATATCCCCTTTCCAATAAATAAAGCAATTTTCCAAATCGGCTTATATATGACGAAGTTCCGAGATAAAAACAAATGAAAACAAGGGAAACCTTCTGCTTTTTGAATTCGGTTAAAAAGAACGAAATGTTTAACATAATTTTTAGAATAAATGGTTATACTCTAATTGACAAATATTGAGTTTCAGTGTGGTGGACTTATTTTTCTCGCGATTTCGTTCTCACAAAACGTCTCACTTCGCCTATCGAATTTTTCTTTGTTTGAAATAACAAATGACTGAGTAGAATTTCGATCATGTATAAAGCGCGTATTCGTGGGGCTTCTCATGGCTTGATTATTGGGCATCTTATTTCACATTACTTACTTATCTATCATCACATTATACTCCTACTGGTGTAGACAGAAAAGGTGGACGTCTACTTTACAAGTTTTATAGTGAAAATCTCTAACTATATTATTTTTTCTGACCTTAAAATCACACTGATGGAATAAATAAAACAAATCGTGACTAAGAATAGCTACGCATTTGTGACAAGTTGTCTTATCCTCAATGCAAAACAAAAAAAAATGATAATGCGCTCAGCATACCATTGTCAAAATATTTTAGATATCACTAGCGTGGTAAACAAAGAATTTATAAAGTACATTCAGAACTCTTTAATCAAATTTTACAGTTTCCCAAATCACGAGAAATAATTTAATTAATGTGTAAGCAAGCAGGTGCTTTTACCGGTGTACAATGTTCTACAAAATCAGTCCATATTTGAATGAATATCTCGAGTTACAGTTATGTGAAACAATGATCCTTTCTAACTTGAATTAATGTGATGTTGGTTTAAATTATACGTATATAAAATTTCTCACATTACACTCATATTATCCACCTAATATAACATCAGTTTAGTTTATATTATCTGACCTTAAGCAAAGAGTTAATTTATTAGATTATTTAAATATTAATGTTGTGTGTTGAACTTTTTTATTGTCGTTGCTATTGAAACAAACTAAGGGATACGAAATTTACACATTTTATAGAGAAATATCATCCATTTCTCTTTAATATCATTAGGTAATGTGATTAAATAACCTTATTCCATATACCTCACCATATCATCATTAAAATGTATTCCCTAACTAAGTTAATATATGGTGGCACTGTCATGGCACGTAGCCCTTGTAGATGAGGCCTCAACGATACGCCACATGACTACTGTACAGTCATCAAAAAATCCAACTACGCTTAGGTAATTGCAGAGGAAATACAGCCGATTTCTAGCTACATAGACAGTTTCCGAATACCCGCACACAACCGGACCCTACATCCTAATTCCCAACATTAGACATATAATTTTAAATAAATAAGTGTATACGTCCGAAGGAAAACGGAACGGAAAACAATACTTGATAGTAATAATGAAAAAAGAACACCACTAATTATCGTAACATAAATCTACCACTTCCAATGCTACGTACATTATAATAGAGAAACTACATTTTATATCTACACTTACATACAAGATATCAAGAACAAATGATTTGATTATCCTTAATAAAATATTTTGAACAAAAATAACACCAAAATATGTATCGTATACAAACTTATAACCTCACGCGAATGTCGAATATTAGACTAAACAATGTTTACAGACTAACTATATTGATATGATAAGAGATAAGGAATAAGAGATCAGAGATAAAATGTCTACTTATACACATGTATTGCGAAACTTAACATTGTTGGGTTTTTGGTATGCCAAGAAAAGCATTTACTGATATTTTGTTACTTTTTTAGCAGTTTCGCAATCTTAAAGAACTTGTGGATCATATTTAGTAGTAAACTATAATTATATGAACAGTTTTAGGCTAAACGCGTTGACAGGACTGTGGTAAAGTCATTTAATACCTAAACAGAAAACACATTTTTGCGTTTATTATATTAATAATTCAAGGTATACAAAGATTTATATTTATTTACAGATATGTAATTGAATATTATCATAACCATGATAATTTATATTTTAGTGTGTGTTGCTTCTTTCTTTTGTAGTCCGGTGAATCTGTAGAGGCCAAAGTGCCAACAGGGTATGTCAGTTCGAAAAAAAAAAGCTTCTTTCTACTCGATTCTGATTGTTACATACTGTATAAAATGGGTTTAAAGATCAATAAAATATAATTTTACCAAAACACATAACCTAATATTTATTGTGTAATATTTAAATTACCATTTTTCGTACCTAGTTCTAAACGAGTGAATATGTAGGGCTTGTGTTACGAAATTCGGAGATGAAAGCAACATAATTACCTTTGAAGAGCTGTATTAGAAATTGTTCAGAAAGATTGGTGTATAGACAAAAGTAATACGTAAGCCTGCTATAGCGTGGGATCAATGAAGAAATGTTACTTAAAATCTATTGAAGTAATAATTATTATTTATATAGCGATAATAGAAACATACAAAATAAAAAGCAAGCCTTTGTAACTTACACATTGAAATGTTAATGATTAATCCATAGTTATTCTATTGAACGAAGCGTTTATATTCACAATTAATTGTAGAAACACCGTAAACCACACTTCACACATTCTCCATAAACTATGAGATATGTAACTAAAGGGTCGATTACACTTATACGTAGATAGTACGCAAAGTCTCGTGAAACTGTGCGTCAGCCCATACGTGTGCCGAGACCACGTGCAGATTCCACAGTGAGCCACGGCGCGTTCCAGCCGAATGATCCTGCACTTGATACCAACTTTACCCATCCTGCAGCGTTACGAATGTTACAATGGCTTAAATAGGCCATACATTGTACATACATTCAGCCATGCATTCACCATTATGATTGAAATTTTTACGTAAGGAAATCACACTACTGACACATTTTATACTCGAGTTATTCGCGCTGTTTCCGATATGATTGAAGACGTGAATGGATAAAGGAGATAAGTAACATTTTTATTATTTATTCATTTTATGACTTAAATGGAAGATTTATGTCCATATACATATTTTGTTGTTACAAGGTTATCGCAGAACCTAAACTATATATATGTCATAAACAAAGATACAATCATACTTTGGAGCGCATTTGCGTAAAATTACAAATTTGTGTCATATCACTTTAACCCATTCGTCTTCAATTATAATAAAATACCCTTTTATAATTTATTAAAAATGTGACTCCTTCATTTAAAAATCCTAGTCCCCTCTTTGCAAAAGTCCAGACGTTGAAGGTTTTAAATCCGTTATCGAAAAGATGTAAAATTTTATTGTATTATTTACATATTTTATTTCTATTTCATATTTTTATATTTTACAGAAAAATACCAACAGTGTTAATGTCACGACAGGTTCAACCATCTGCCAACATCGACTTCAACTGCCGAACAACGACGCCTTTTAATTACTTTTAGTTGTCTCACAACCCTTTTCTATTGCAGTAAGACGTGACAGCGGCCAAATAATTCTAAGCGGAAGTGCGAAGTAACATCCACCCTATTTTTAATGATGGATTTCCGCAAAGTAACGCCTTCATAAATAAAATATCAAAAGATGTAAAATCATTTATTGAATTATTCTATTAAAATTGTGCCTATATTTTATACGTTTGTAATGTTTCAAATCATTGAGAACTGCAGAACCGCCTCTTTTATGTAGAGTTATGTAAATGACATAACTAGAATTAGCCTATGTATGTGATCCTTACTTCCAGTGGAAGTGAATAAATTGGGATAAAAAATTAAGCTAAAAATTTATCTTATTCTTTCAAATAATTCAATCATCATCGAGTATCTTCATTGCCTTAGTAAAATATGTATAAAATGATATATTACTGCGGCAAATATAATTCGAGTCTCGAATTTTTAAATATCTACAAGCAAATTCGGCACGGCGGACATTGTTTCGCCCTGATAATAGAAAAAATCGTAGACTCAGACCGCAGCGCCACCTGACGGATCTAATTAAGAATCTAAACCATTCTTGAATCCACTTAAACACATAACAAAATTAATTACAATCTGTCCAGCCGTTTTGGAGGAGTACACACGCACTGAAGAATTTTATCCATATATGATATTTAATTCATTTTATTTATATGGTATTGTACTAAAAACTGCTTAGCTAATCTATCACCAAATGACGTTGAGTGTCAAAAGAACAACGAAGGATAAATTAATATTGTCTTATGAATTTTGTGACATAAACACTATCTTCTATACATAAATAAGCAAAGACAAATCGATTAAGTACATTTTATCCTCTGTTTAGTAACTGATTTTCTTTAATTTTTATTTCATATCTATTAACAAGTTTAGTGTTATCGAGAATTCTTTTTTGGGAAAGTTTGTTCATTTTCCTTCTTTGAAAAATCCCATTCAAATTTCGACAACTAGACGATTACTAGTAAAAGCAAAGAGATATTTATTATAAAAATCACTTTTAAATCTACTCTAAAAATGCATCGGAGCGTCTTTGACTATAGTCGTGTACCTACCTAGTGTAGGATTGTCATAAATGTCAATCAGTACCTATACTTTTTTTAAATAATAATGAAAGACTCATAAAGGCTATAATCGCAACAACAAATCCTGTAACTAGGTAAGTATACAAATAACAAATAATATCTTGTCTTGCTCAATTTAGTTGTATATTCAAGTTGCACTGAATTGAAAACGAATTTAGGAAAAAGGTGCGGACCAAGAGACTGCAGGAAAATAAATAAGCTATAAAGAAACTATATACATTTCCTATCCGATTTTGAGGAGTTCCATGGCGTATGATCGAAATTCACGTGCTAATGGTAATTAAATTAAAACGGTGCACCTTTGAATGTCTCCTTTCTAATAAAATAATTATTTTTATAAATCGGTTTATAAAGATTTGTGAGGTACAATTGACGACCTACTCATTTTTGAAGTCGGTAAAATTTATTTAGCTCAAACACTTTTAACTATACCCCGTATAAAATTGAATAAGAGAAATATATAGGAAATTAAAGATTGGATGAATTCTTACGATTTTATAGCAAACTTTTCCAAATAAGAATTTTATTATCGCGTTAGTTTACGTTGCAAAGGGCATTGTTCATCGCTACGGGCGTGACTACACCTTCCGGTAAGTTCATTGTCATGTCATACCGCTATGTCGTCGATATGTTGCTACACTGTGACCCCCCTCTTTATTTACTATTAATTTGTCTCTTATACGCAAATAAGCTCTAACCCCCCACCCTCCTACGGTTTTTAGAGTTCAAAATTGAGACGTACATCTTACAACGAAGAACTTGTTCCGATAGGCAATTAATTTATTGGATAGAAAATTATTAACCTATTTACTATTAAAGGCCGAATATAATTTAACGAGACCTTTCAGTGCGATGAAATGCGTTATCATGTCAACACTAAATTGATTACAAGGTCAAATTTATTACTAAATATAACGGAAGTTAAAAATACATTTTGTCCACACAGGTCAAAGGAAATTAATATTAATTAGAGCGGTACTGACAAACATTATACATAATAATTAAACTGATGTACCTAATTAATTTTGTATACAGGGGTGTAGCTATCGCCGTCTCAATTACATGGGGTCCCAATTTACAGAGCCCCACCAGGTGTAAAGCAGCAATTGGTAAAATAATCCCTACAACCAGTAGCGTAACTATATCATCTTAGTCCCGTGGCAAATTGATTTGATAGGACCCCAGTAAAACTTCTTTTCTCCGTGCTTTCTGTTCCGCAAAAGTATCAATAACATCGTCCAAGTTTAAACATCGGACCATAACATTTTCAATAAACAGATAACCAAGTATGTAAGCCAAGTAAGTAAGCAAGCTACATCATTTGTCTTGTCCCATAGAGGTCCTTAAAACGAAAGTTCCGGAGGCCCCATCAGGCCGGGAACCCGTGGCATTTTGCCAGCCCTACTATCTTATATTCATGCTACTGCCTGCAACCATAGAATTAATATTTACTACCGTAACAATATACCCACACCCTCAAGTTCTTATTGAAAAAGGTTGGTAATCAATGAATAGTGTAAATATAAAAAAGCGTGCGTTGCTCTAAGAGTCTAGGCTCACCAAAATAATTGTAATTCAAAACGTTCAAACATAACTGGTTTAAGTATTTCTGAATTATTAATATAAAAAAACGTTTGAAAGAAAAAGTTATTATTCCAGTGCAGCTATAAAAGGAGACTATAAACAGTACAAACTTAACAATATCCATTTAGACGATCTATCAGCACTCAAGTCAATAAATCCTAAAAAGGGTTTAGAAAAAACTGTATTACATAACAACTTCTGATATATCTAATTCGTTCGGTGTACAAGTACTGCTTGAAACGAAAATCGAAGTGTATTTCATTGGTATACTCGTATTACGAAATCAATATGTACCCACTTGTAATATATGCTAAATTATTCATTTTCGCTCTTCCTTCCGTGCAACATGAACATCATCGATAATTAAATAGGCTCTTATAAAACATCGAACTATATTATTTGTTATAATAAATATGTGCATAAGGCTAACAGCGACTATAGTATTAAATAATGTATTTGACTCATATGTTTTGTTTCAAATAATGCTAAAAATACAAACCAGTTATATTACGTTACTAGCCATAATACTGGCAGCCTGTTAATATCTCGCCAGACTGTCTTCTGATGAAAGACGCGAAGATTGTTAATACAGAAACCAACGAAGTACCGGCACTGGCGATTCTTAACGCCAAAAAATCTGTAGGTCTCTATTCTATTGATGTCGTTACTACAACAGCATTTATCGATATTCCAAGTCTCTACTAAATGTTTTCTGTAAGGAAGGCTTGCTTGATCAAGGTAAACGCGTTAAACCTTAGGTTGCTATCATACAATCTATATCTGTATCTATACCTACCTTGGTACATTCCTAAATAAATAGTATAGTAAGTACTTATTTCTAAATATGAAGTCAATTTTCACACTGTACTGTCCTCTCGGGTATAACTCAATTACTTGAATTGGTTTCAATTAGTGATATATACAGGCTGCATGTACTTTCAAGTTGTATAAGACATGTTATAAGTAATTTTAAATTTTACCTATATTTCAGAGCATAATCATAAGTAAATTATGAGAAAACACATAGGTTGTACAATACAATATTCAATACTCATTAACAATTCACAAAACAATTTCTAGGTGGTAGAGCTACGCTGAAGCTATTACTGGTTTCAGCATGTATGGGTTGGCTCGCTCGGGGTAGTACCACCCTCTCACAGAAAACCGACGTGAAGTAACAGTGCTTGCACTGTTGCGTTTCGTTCGGTCAGTGAGAGCGCCGGAGGCCCACATATATTAAAAGGCCGGCAACGCACTTGCGACTGCCCTGGTGTTGCTAGTGTCTATGGACGGCGGTGATCACTTACTATCAGGTGACCCCCCTGTTCGTTTGCCCCTATAATATAAAAAAAAAAAAAATTCAGTAAATACAATATTCATAATTAAAATGAAAGAGTGTTTCTTTTTATCAAAAATTATATAAAGTCTAATAAATCTTTGGTAAATTAATATGCAAACTGAACTTGTTACTTAAAATGTAACAGTTTTCAGCACACACATGATAATATAGTAGGATTTTATGTCGAAAAACGTGTTTTATCCAAATATAATCGCAAATTTTTGATGAAAGAAAACTTGATGATGCTAGTATAGCATCTTCTAAAGTTCGCCTAGCTAGCTACTATTATTTACTTAAAAGCTAAACACCTTATACCGTATTTGCATTATAAGACAACAAAATCGTTTTTATAATAAGTATATGACTTAGAAACCACTCTGTACAAGTATGACATTATACAAATATGGTATCAATCTGCATAACAGTAATAATAATCATTTTTAGTATTTAGACAAGGTATATAATTTTAAAAAGACCGGCAAAAAGAATCGCACAGATAACATTAACAGAAACATTATATAACCCTTCATCGTAAATCTTATTCACCGTATATACTTTTTAATTTCGTGAATCAGCCTATATATAGTTAGTATGTATGCTTAGCTAGTTATAATTAGAATAAGGATAAAGTCATTGTATTTATTATGATTTGTCGGAAAAATTTGAGTTGTTACTGTTGTCGCCTATTTTTATTCCAATTTAAAATTACAAACAATATTCATGTTATTATTTTGCATAATGATATGTATGATGATACCGTTTTATCAGTAGATTTAATAGCAACCATATTAACAGTGCGTACATTAAATTCTAGACTCTTATTACATTTCAGGGTAAAGTATTTTTGGTAAAGTTTGGTTCTCCTGCGACTTAAGATGGATAAGAAAAGGTAATTCCAGGTAGTAATTTGTTCGGTTATATATCAATGGAAATGCGCAAATATTAAATGTAAGTTCATTTTTTATTTGTCATCGAAGATGCAAGCATATCAAACACTAGTTGCTAACGCAGAAAATATACAACACACCGTCGCCGAACACCGTCTAAATAGGTTCCTTGTATGATTCACTAAATTGTTAGACGGCTATCACAAGACCGCGAGAGTACATAAATCTAAATAGGACCCTATTATTAAATGTTAAATTAATAATAATAAATGGCCTTTGATCGAATTGTGTTTTAGGGAAATTCATATCGGTCATATTTATATTAATTCTCATAAAGGTAAATCACTTTGTAGATAATATCGTTTTTATAACAAGACAAATTTAACTATCATCAACATTTATTGGAATAAAAAAAAAACATTCAGTAATACTGAAAGGACGCTAAGTGTTCGGTGAAGAAAACTTAATGGCTATATACTATGATCATATGGAATATTCAAAAACCTTCCATTTTAACGACTACCAATCTCGAGTTGAAAATCACTCGCCAAGCACTTGTAGATGTGTTCCGGCAGCTGATGAACTTAACGAGGTAATCTCTCTAGGTTTAGTGTTATGCCATCTTGAGCCAAATCGTCACCTCAGTTGAAATTGTAGCCAAATACTAAAGGTCGATTTTCACTGCATTATTATAAATCAATAGAAAATAACACGGATACATACTTTCATATGACTTTCTCTTGAGTCCTCATACGCCTTAATACTTGCATGCTAAGTATTAACTTGTCACCTAATTCTTTAATTGACCGCGCTCAGACAAACAAAGACGTTGATATGATTAGTATGCAGCTGACGTGGGTTACGGTAACGTGTGTAGCATCGTCAATTCAAGGCCTCGGTCTTTGATCCCGAGTTAACTTGGAGAAATTAAAATTTCACCAAAATTACGCAAACTATACGCAATTATGAGGTTCTAAAGCCCACACTATGTACGTAATTTCTATTCATATGATCCTAAATCTTATTTAATTCGTGAAAACAATTAATAAAATAAAAAATAAACAAAATCGTAATGTATGTAGTTTGTCTATAACAGTGGTGACCAATCTTTTTCAGAGCAAATGCGTTGTATTTTGTCTATAACAGTGGTGGCCAATCTTTTTTAGAGCAATTGCGTAAATAAAAAACTCTACAGCGCGGCGGGCGCATGGTTGCTTTTTTTTCTATTTTCTTTAGGTGGGTACGAGAGAGAATAAAAAAAACTCAAATACTCAAACACAAAACTCTATTACCCAACCACTAAAACAGATGAAAATAAAATGATTACTACTTACTTTAAAATTATTTTCATATAGTCACGAAAAGTAAAAAAAAATGGTATTATATTTAAATTAGTATTTTGGAAATCTTGCAGCGGGCGCAGCACCGTTCAACCGTGGGCGCACATGCATAAAGGCATGATATATGAATGAAAATTGAAATAACATTCAGTTCATAACAGTTTATTAGCTAATATAAATAACTACCTAAATAAATAACATAAATAGTATAAAATAAATAGGGACGCCTGGTTTTGGCTCATTCGAATGGCACCTACTGTCCGTCGTAGTGTGTAAATTTGCTAATTAAGGATTAACAGTTGCGTCTCGTCTGAAAAGAAATTTATTATATTAAAGTTCAGTTAAAGAGAATGAGAACATAAGCCTACTTGACGCTGGTGACCAAATATTAAAACATGTGATCAAAATTAGGAATAGCACTGGAATAAAAACATTCCTAAATACCGAATGACATTTTTTAATATTATAGAATAAACTTCACTAATCTAGAGTTTCTAATTTATCATAGTATTATATTTCTATATCCAGACCATTTTTTTTTAAATACTACGAACTAAGCAACACGGCCAACTGTCAATTCTTAAGGGAAGCGTTTTGGAGTCAGTAGACATCAGAAATCTTCCTACTTGATTTCAAACTGAAAAAAGGTTACCTGAATAATGACAAAGAACACATTAAATTAGGTACATTATTTCATATCAATTATAGCTATCTTCATGATTCCTAATAAAGCCATGTTTTGTACTAGAAACCAACACAGTAAAATATCGAATAGGTAAAGAAAAAGACATACTAAGTCAAGTGATAATGTAATAGGCAGCAATACCAAAAACGCTCGTAAGATAAAAATTACAGCAATACGAGATGGTAAGTCTCTCACTAAACAAGTAATAAATGACCTTTATTTTTACAGCAGACTTCGCTCATGTAGTATAGTTATTGTTGTACATTTTCAAAGTAAATCATTATAAATGTTCAAGCCGATAGGTACATGAAATTCAGTTATTAATGTACAATTTATACCATCTATTACATAAACGAGACATATCCTACTATTACACAATGTATGCAAAGTACCACTTCTAACTAATTTATCTATCCACGCACAGCTCTCACCGTTGTGCTTAGAATTTTGTAATTTGTCTTGCTGGTCAATACAATCGAGTGATGGAAACGTCCGACGACATAAATCCTATGCCAAATTTATCTCTAAGGGGTGAATAGAGTTGAAACCATATGTGGAAAAGTTAAAAATATCTAAAATTTCAAAATGTGTCTACTTTTTTTTCCAAAACCATAAAAGTGTAAAATAAGAGGTTAGAATATATTCATACTATAAATTAGAGACAGTATTGGGGCTCTTGATTAAAATTATTTTTATAGATGCTGAAGCTTGTTTCAAGTATAGGTACGTCCAAAAACCATAACATTCAACTATTCAATTACTTGCAACACATAATATAATTATGAAAATTCAATTTAAAAATTCTAACTACTTAATATCCTTAGGGATCACTGGACTTCCTGCGCCTAGAATATGCACATATAGAATACATTAAAAGGAAATATTAAATTCTTTAAAATTCACAACATTTCAGTGTGTACTCACAATCATTGTATTTTATAAGTTTAACTCACCTGACGTAAGGTTCAAAATCATATATATCATCAATAACCCTGCGCACACGACACGCAACACCGCAATTTCTTTGCTGTCTGCCATACACAGATATAGCTCGTTCTACCAACTGTTGCATCGACGTCAATTCGACCACTGTTTCAGAAATTAAAAAATTAGATTTCTTTCATGATAATAAAAAAAAATAACTAAAACAGACAAAAACATATGTAAACTTTATTTCTCAACATTATCGATGCTGAAAAGGCTAACCAATGCGCCATAGACAATTTGTACACGTTAGTCATCTGTCGTTTCTACCGTTCAACGTTCAAATGCTAACAGACTAACGTGAATTTAACAATGTTCATATATTGATAAATTAACCTTTCTACCATTGAATAGTGAACAGGCCAATAGACTAACAAACAATATCTGTGAATGCATCGTTAGTCAATTATCCTTTTCAATGTAAAAATAATATTTATGCATATTTTCCTTTTGTGAACAACTATGGAATACTTCATTTAAAAGATATATTGCTGTACAATACAGCTGATAATAAGATATAATGTCATTCAATATAATTATTTCCATATTATCACGATCCAGCACCGAACATTGTAATACTGTCATACACGTAACTTTATGAAAGATATTCTTATAGATTATCAGTACTAAACGGATTAATGTCCTTTTATTTTTCTCAACTTTATTTCTTTTAAAATACTCGTATCAAAACAGATTTAGCGTACGAATGTGATAAATGTTGCTAAATAAAAAAAGAAATGCGAAGAAAAAAATGCTATTTGTTAACCCCTGAACTGTCCAAACCTATAAAAGTTTAAGTTCCATACAAACGAATGTACCTTATGAGACACAGGTCAACAGACTGATGGCAGCATAAGCTTAAAAAACACCTGTTTCTTACATAACTTTGAAAAATAATAAACTATATATTGTGAAATTGTATTTTTTATGTAAAATGTATTTTAATCATTTTTTCTTTTGTACGACCTTTTTTAACTAAACCATGAAATTTACGTGACATCGTACGTTAAATAAAAACATAACACACCTTTTTGAGATCTTAAAAAATCAGCCGAGGGTTTACTGTGATTCATAACAGCCACTAACAAATCTATCGTTTATATTACTTAGATAATAAAAAACCGGGTGAAAATCATAAATTATTTTTACATGTATATTTTACGTTACAAGACAATAACTTGATAAAAAGTAAGGAGAAACTTACCATTACTATTTCCAAACTTGCGTTCATCCTCATCATTATTGGTGTCTTTATCCTTCTTAAAACTTATCAGTTTTGGTATTACTAGCAACATACATACGACAGCCAGCATCGTCACCAATTTTTTAAATATTAAAAATTTAAGAAGTAACTTTGCTATCGTCAGTATATCCAATTTGAACGCTAATTTATCAAAGAATCCCAGCGCCGGCGCTCCATATGGAACGCCATACGATGGTTTCAATGGAGGTCCATAAACAGGTTGTAGAGGTTTCTGTATCGGCGGACCGTACGCCTGAGCTGGCGGTCCATATGTTTGCGCAGGAGGTCCATATGTCTGTGCCGGAGGTCCGTAAGTCTGTGCCGGCGGTCCATAAGTATGCGACGGTGGTCCATAACTGTTCGGTGGGGCATCATAAGTTATGTCAGACTCAAATTTTATCGGCGATCCATAAGTCGGTGAAGGAGAATAACTACTCGAAGGACCGGAAAAGCTACTCGGAGGACCAGAGACGCTGCTAGGAGGTCCAGACGATCCGGATGAACTAAAACTGCTGTCGCTCGAATAGCTTGGACTGTAGTCATATCCATTAAAACTGTCGTCACGGTTTGATATTTTCTTCTCACCGTCCTTCGCTGTTACGATCACCACACTTTGTTTCGCTTTTTCTGCTTCAATGCGAGACTTGGAATAAGCATCTAAATAAGAGTCCGACTTTTGCGAAGCAGACTTAGTAGCATTTCCAACGGGACCGACAATCGCGGAAACGCATACGCTAAGTGTTAATATAACACAACAATACCGGTATAATGCCATTTTATAAATAATTTTCAAACTACCGTCCGAACGAAGTTGTCGCCATCGATCGCGAATGTCGAATGACAAGCGGCGTTGACTCCCATTCTGTTTTCACTTTTGACTTACTGTAAAAGAACCTAAATATGATAATGGAACACAATTAAATTCTCTTAGTGAGGTTGTGCGTTCCGCATTGCTCATGATAAGTAGGTGGTCGTTTGCCATGACTCGCATGCTAATGCCCGACGTGCCCGCGCTAACCTAACCTTGTTGGACGTACCGCCCTGAGCCTCGGGACCTTTCATCGCAATAAAGAAATCTTTATAGACCGTAATTTGTCTGTGAAAGTTTTAGACTCAAATATATCGATGCTGCCATAACGTGCCCTTAATAGACTCAATAAATAGTATTTCATCACTTTTCTTGTTCTCAAATGTTTACAATATTTAACCGACTAATCGAAATCGGGTCTTATTTTGTAACCAAAGAAGGTGCAAATATTCTTAAAAGTTTCCAAAATGTTTAAGTATTGGAGAAACGCCAAGATGATAAAATACACGTCGTATTGAAAAGATTACGAGATCAGCATATATTGTAAATTGTCGATTTCTACTAATCAACAATGCATTGCAGAGTTATTTTCACTTGCAAATATAAATTAAATACCTTAGCATGTCGTAACTGTAGGCATGTATGCATCGTATTCTAGTTACTTCGCACAATATATCTAATATAGCATAAAACAAAACTTCATTTACTAAGTCAACGAATGATATTACAATTCTGAAAACTACAAAATTTCCAAACATTACAATTTATTTCACAATTAACATACATTATTCAAACGCATTTTCCGTACTCAAGTGTCTTTCTTCGAAAAACTTATGCAATTTTCTGGCTCTCCCTGAATTTTCTGGCTTCGGTGTGAAAAACGAACTTATAGACTTTATATTTGCTGGTTTCTTTGTGGAGCCCTCATCGTCGACATCTTCGAAGGTGCAAGCAGCTGATTTGTCTTGTAGCATCAGTTCAGCCGTCGACCAACTAAATCTCACAAGAATAGGGTAGCCAAAAACATTGTCTATTTGTTCGCGAATAAATTTCTTTGTCAGTGGATCTAGGGAAAACATATATTTATTTGTTTATTTATTTACTAGGAAGACAAAGCGCTATTATATACAAAAAAAAATTACAATAGACACCAATTCATTTCCTAGTCCTGGCCGATAAATAGCAGAATATTAATTATAATAATAATAAATGCAAAAATATTAATAGTCTATTATTATTAGCAACCGCCATAATTAAAAAACTTTCTATTTAAAAACGTTGTCGCCTTACTTACGGTAGTGTTAAAGAAACCAAAATAATGTCATGTAGCATTTTACAAAAAAATTTTTATCGGAACACAACATTATGACTGCACTTTAATCCAAAAGCATAGGTGACAACCTAGAGATCTTTTTTTTATACTTTAAAGAATTCCAAGTTTGACCATTAAACTATTAGATTAGAGTATCCCGGAACACCCCACACACCTAGCTGTAGCCATTATGGTGCACCTTGTATCCTATTCACAATGTAGCCCGGCAAAGCTGTTAAGGCTCATCAGGCTAATAGTATTCAGTTTGAAAAAACTGTGCAAATCTATCTAATATAATATTAATCATCGATTACTTGACAATCTTATATATATCCTACTGATGGATAAAGGTAATTTCCAAAGCAAAGACATGAGCTTCAATTACCAAACCTGTTAGTTATAATGTATAATGGCAAATTCATGAAAAACACACTATAGATATTTATAATTAATAACATCATATTACCTACTTTATTATGTCATGAAAAACAAAATGTTAATAAATATTTGGATCTATAGAACAAATAAGTGTGTGGTTTTATGAAAACACGATGCAAGTGTAACTTTTTTTAAATCGCGTCGCTATTCGGCTTGACTACTCTGTCGAGCGCCTTTCACTTTACTTTATTGATTCCAATAAAAATGTAATAATTGTAGTTTACTTTTCAAATCAATAATCCTGGTTACATGATTAATTTCAAATATTTCATCAAACTTTTCTATATTCTAATAAAGTACCTAATAGTAATATGATTACCTCCAGGGTAGCCACTTCCAAATTCGGAAGTGTCCATTTCTAAACCCTCACGGAACTGCCACACTTTGAGTGCATGATCCCTGGTCACTTTTGCCACAATACTAGCAGCAGATACTATTGGGTAAATTGAGTCGGCTTTCTTGGCCACCTATAAAAAGTTAATATGTAAATACAAAATTAGCATAACTATTAATATGTCACTGTGTTCAGATGATACAAATAGACTTACAGTAATTTTGTAGGAAGGAAAAATTTCACTAAGCTTGGCTTGGTACTTCTCTGGTGGGCCCACTGTGTCTACATACACTTCGGCTATGTTTACACCACTGTCAGCTGCTCTCTTGATCAAACTTATTGCGGAAGCCATTGAAACCTTACAAAAAAAATATTTACTTTACTCCTGAAACTATTTGTTTGCAGCAGATACTCCAGAAACAATATTGATAAAAACTGTTACATAGTATATAAATTTTTTTTTTACAAATGTTGCAAAGAAATGATACAAACCACTTTAACTGATAAAACCAATATTCCACAAAACAAAATAATATCTACCATAGCACAACATGAACAAGTTACAAACCAAGATAAACTTATAATTATGTTAATATTTGTGATAATTTGATGACATAGAGCCTACAAATCAACTAATTATCATTGGCCATAATGCAGGCCAATTAACTAAGTAATACTTAACTTTTTAAGCAAGGATTAAGTATTTTGTATTTAAAAACATTGGTTTAGGATGATTAGTTAAATAGGACCCATATCCTGTATATATAATCATACATAGGATATAAATACATAATTTCGAATTTTGAAAAATATAAATCCTCAGTTGTGTTTGTAAATTCAGTAATAAATATAATCCATTAAGGATTATGTCAAATGTTGCATTTTTTGATAGAATAAACATGCAAAGATGGGTTTGCAGGACAATATTATAAATTTAAATATAGTAGTAGGTAGATATATACTTATACATTTATACAACTTGGAATCAGTGTACTAAATCAATTTTGTGTCCTAAAATTTGATTAATTGTGGAACTAATCACTATTACTATTTACTATAAACTATAAATAGCAATTTGCACCTTCATATATAGTTATTAATTTATACAAGAGTTCATGACCACATAGACATCAAACCGGCCGTCATAGCATGTAATTATTATAATAAAGCAAATTTAGGAACAAAACAATCAGCTGACTTAGATCCTGCCAAAAAAAAATGTTTACCTTGACAACTCACTTTTCTTTATATCAATATTATAACAGATTAAAATGCTGAATTATAATATATACTAATATTATATAATAAACCTTACATCATTTAAGGAATGCTTAGCTCTTTTGTACATAGAATTAGAAATGTAATTTGGTGAGATAACTTCTGCCACGCAACCAACATTGTTCAATGAGTCTTCTTCACTAAGCATTTTTGTAAATATTTCATCTCTTTTAACTTCTGTCAGCGCCTTTGAATCTGCACATCCCAAGCCTTCTAAAATGCTTGTTTTGCTTAATGGACAATATGCTACTCCATACACCATGGGGCCTGAAATTTTAATATTTCATATCAATATTTATCAAACCTACTTTCAAAATTAAGTGTTTATATAAATATATAACTTATGATATATATCTTATGATTAACAGTTGCATAGCTACATTATTTTAGTGTCTTTTATGTTAAATGACTTTTTTTGAAATTGGAGTGAATTTAACATGTTCCATGCCCTGTGTACCACCAGTGATACATGTTACACTTGATTTGGCATGGAATGTGTTAACAATAACATTAAAAACTACTCATGAAATGATTCACTCAACATTCATTCTCGAATGAGTATATTATATTATATTACATATTTTGTCTATAAGCAAATGAGTACTTATAAATGTTCCTAGACAACAGTTAGTATTAATTTCTCCTAAGTACAAACATACTCTGTAACATATAGTACCACCTTAATAATCAGTGACTTTTATTAAGCTTGAAAGGATATAAATTGCTACATACGTACTGAACATATATCAGGCCGACCTTACTATTATAACATACCTAAAACAGGTCCCCTTCCAGCTTCGTCAACACCAAGCATACATGGTTCTAACTGACAAATAGACGGAATTTCTGAACTATTCACAAAATTGGAAAAATTATCATTAGCCCTGATAACATCCTGTAACTCTTTCAACGACTTCATTTTTTACAAAAAGAAAATTATTTCTATATAACTATATCAGCTATGATAACAATCGAAAAGTAAAAAACTAAACTATATCAATTCATAGTATCAACCAAATATTGATAAAATTTAGTTTTATTTTGAATATACATTTACGCTTTGAATTTTTTGATATTCACTGTTCACTTGCATATACACAAACAAATTTTTATATCATTTTTGGCGCGTAATGTCAAATTCAAGCTGTCAATGCCACAGGTCAGTGCAACCTACTCTGTGGTTTACGAAAAAGTAATTTTATATCAAATTGTTGTGGGTGAAAAAATTGAAGTTATATTGACTTTTTACACATCGCAAAGATTTGGCAACACTGCTTTTAGTAATAAAGAATGCATCCGTAACTACGCGATTTGTTTTAAATTACATTGCTTGCTTTGTTAAAAAATCCTTGTTAGATTCTTGTCAGTATGTTGCTATGGTTATCTCAAGTATTTGGCAGGACGTACTCTGTAGTGATGATACAAAGGAACGACGCATTTCCATAATCTGTGCCATAAATAATCCATAAAGTTCATAATTCCATATAGAGCAGTGCCAGTGCATAGCATAATATTTTTAGATGTAGGAATCAAAGGTGTCATCAAATTATCCCTTATTATTTATTGTTCGTGGAGACAAAAGGTAATATATTTTTATTTATATTGTTTCTTCACTACATAAGGTTCAAACCAGTAATAGCTAAATGCTCGTTTGTAGGTTAGAGTAGTGCTATCTAATATGCAGAACAACCCCCAGGAGCTTTCATGGCAGGCGATACAGGCTATCGTGGGGGTTAAACTTCCACCAAACGTGCTTCGATTTGATGATATCGGATTTCACTTAGTAAATAACACGGTTTCAAGTGCCGAAGACTCTGATTCGGATGTGGAAATCGTTGAAAACGACTGGGAGTCAGATAACAATGTATCGTTGCGACCTGAAAACTCTGACAACGAAAAAACGTCGCCAGACCGGGACCAGAGTGAATCACCCATATTACATCTTGTAGAACAAGACAACAATAATTTGGGTAAAGATATATTAGACTACAGAGAGTATGTGGAGAAACTTGAAACCAAAGATATATCTGATAAGGATGCAATGGCGCAAGTCGACGATGCTGACAACTCAAATGGAAATGTTTTGTCAATAGAAAACTATTTAGAGGTCACCCTGTCTACTGACTCTGAAGCTAGTCATGTCTGCAGTCAGTGCAATCAAATGTTTTCAAATGAACAGTCACTTAACTCACACAACTGCAGTGCAAAACCCACCGATGAAAGGAAATACCCATGTCGCATGTGTGCAGAAAAATTCCCCAGTTACTGGGAGCTCAGAAAACATATGAACAGTCACTTTCCTGGTATGTTAGACTCCAAATCTAGTTTTTGCCATCTCTGTCAAAAGGATTACACTAAAACAGGATTTATGAATCACCTACGCAAACACACTGGAGAGAGACCTTTTGTGTGTGAACTCTGCCACAAGGCATTCTCACAGTCAAGTTCACTTTCAATACATATGAAGTTTCATTTAAATGTGAGAAAACATGCATGCACAGTATGTGAAAAGAAGTTTGTTACTAAAAGTGAATTGTCCCGTCACATGACTGTCCACACAAAACAAAAATCCTACTATTGTGGTGTATGTGACAAAGCGTTTACTCGTTCGGACAATATGAAGAAACATGAGAAAACTCATGGATAGATTTAAACTATAGGAAATTTGAGCTATATCAAAGAATTGCATCACAATACTTTATATAAAATACTAGTTAAATAATTTAAAAAAAACGCAGAGAAATTTACAAATTGTTTATTGCATTATAGGGTAAGCTTGAAAGCTAGTTAATAATAATATATTGATATTGTTAAATAATTTATAGATGCTGATCAAGATATGTTACAACGTTGTGATGCTTTTCATGTAGTTTTAATTTCTAATTCTCTATTTGCCAAATATTTAGTTTTATTATAATTAATTAACTCTGTTTGTACCAAAAGAAAACAATATGATCTAGTTCATAATTTAGTCACTATGGTGTGTTTATGGTTTATGCGAGTGAATTTACACTCAAGTGTGCTGTTCTAGTTGCTTCTTGAAATAAGGGATTATTTATGTAATTTTTCATTATGCATGTTTGGGATGATGTTAGATTTTATTAAAATGCCTTTACAGGTGCTCTATATTAAGGTCACACATATCTCAATCCAAAGTTGCCTTTTAGATATGATAAAGTGATATTATAGTGGTGTGATATATAGGTCAAATATCCTAAGATTCTGATAGACCTAATGTATTATTTACATTAGATAAAGGAATACCTAGTAATGTGAAATTGGGGCCTTCAAAAATAATGAGTCACAAAAAATTATACTTGTTCCTGCTTCACTTATGAGCTTTAATATAATGTATTTTTGTATATCTTTACAAATTAGTAATCTACAGTTGTACTATTGCCAAATTTTAGATAAGTATTCCTTACAATTTACTGTATTGTAACCAAAGCAATATCATTATTTATGTGCCTATTCTATAAACATAGATTTAAAATATGCCAAATAATTTAGGGATTAGTTAATAGACATGAAGCAAATGTCAATAAGCCTTTAGGTGTACTATAAAAAGAACTCAAAAATTTGCATCATTTTTACAAATTTATATTAATGATAATATTTATGAAATAATAAGGTGAGACTTGTTTTGTATTCATTCATTCAATTAAATTTTACTAAAAGTAGTTTTGAACAATTTTCATTATACACTAAATAGATGTAAGTTTGTATAGAGAATCATCACAAATATTTAAAAGTGCACATATTTATTATGAGGCATACCTAACTTTGTTTTTAAGTTTAGTTAGTATTGCCTGCTCTAGTTAGAGCTATATTGCTGCAAACACCAAAAATTTGTTCGAAAATCCCAAAGATAGTATAATTTACTTTAATGTTTATAATTGGCTATAATGTAAAACCAAAGCTTTCCCACATTTTGATTGTGCCACAATGGAATTTCGTATACTGATTGTAAATAAAACAATCTAGATTATGTTTTGTTTTGTCTAGTTTCAATATACACTAGGCAATAATCATATTTTAATATATTTATTGTATTTAATGATTTATATATTTAAGTTGCATGACTTGTTTGTAGATTAAGAATTTGATATTGAGCCAAATGTGGAAAATTATACAAAAATCTACAAGACTGACAATAATATTCAGAGTAGATATTAACTTGTGCACAAAGGAGACCTAGGTACCTTTTATTTATTGATACAGTGAACAATAATAAAGTTTTTGTACTATTTATAGTAAATGCACCTTGTTATAGACTCAACATGACAATTAGTTAAGAACCGTTTGGTTTATCTAGAATATTTTATGGAGAATGTAATGATAATTTTCAATTTTATTAAAGAGTTGTTTGTTGCAATTTATCTTTTATTTCGGAATGAAATAATTTATTTTCCTGTTGTTCTAGGTTGCACTAGAGATGTCTTCAAGGTTACATAATCTTAATCCTTATGAATTGCATAAGTATCTTGTTAACGTATATTGTCTCAATAAACTGGGTTCCACGGCAATCTTGAAAAGGAACACGTCCGGTGATAGAACAGATCTTGATATCATACGGGAGCATCATAAATTCCTATGGGAAGATGACGATGCAGTCGACACCTGGGAAAAACAATTAGCCAAAAAATATTACGACAAACTGTTCAAAGAATATTGCATTTGTGATTTAACTAGATACAAAGAAAATAAAGTAAGTTAGAACTTGGTCAAAAAGCTGGATGGAATAAAAAAATATACTTTTTTATTATTTTTATGCTATGGTACCTCTACGGTTTCATTCAGTTAGAAGTATTATATATTTTAACAATAATATATCTTATAATTCATTTTATACGCCACTAAAGCTATCCGTAGTACCATGACTCTTATCAAACTATAGAATCGAGTATAAAGGCAAAGGCCACATTGAAGATAATTAATGCGTATACACTCTCCCTAACTTTGAGACTGTGATAGGGACAATTCACGGTCCCCTATTTAACTCAATTGCCTTTTTTGCCCGAGAGACCTTCCTTTGTGCACTACGCTTAGGGAGCAGAACAATGGCTGTACTGCCTTTTGTAGGCTAAATATAGAACTATATTCACCCTGCACTGATACAGTAACGCACATCTGTCCGTATCGTGGCCTTTGTTATGTAAAGACTCAATGCAATATATGTCCGTTATAATACTGTATTATACTATGGTCCGTTACTACGTTTCTTGCTAGAGCCGAAATAACGAATTGCTTTTCAATCAGTTCATTTTTTGATGTTTTTAATTTTGGCTGCCTCGAATTCATCAGGTTGCTCTACGGTGGCGTATTGAAAAAGAGGTAGTACTAGGAAAAGGTCAGTTCCAATGCGGAAACAAGCTTTGTATAAATGACAAAGACCTCAAATCTTGGGAGGTTAATTTCGCTTATACCGAAGATGGCGAGAAAAAAAATGCGCTTGTAAAACTTCGTAAGTAATTACTTCAAAGTCTGTATCTACATATCATTTTTATACGGATTATATATGATACAGAATGCTTGCTTTTATTTCCCAGGATTATGTCCAGAGTGTTCTAATAAACTAAATTATAAATCCAAAAAACGTGAAATAAAAAGAATTAAAAAAATACAGAAGAAGAAAGTTAGTAAACACAAACACAAGTCCGATACCGATGAAGAAAGAGCTCCTCGTACTCCATCACCAGAATTAATCATTGAACCCTCAAGTTCTACTAAAGAAATACAAAGCGCCGAACAATCTTTGTGGAGCAAAGGTTTCGTATTATTTATATTAGTAGCTTTTTTAAAAGCTTACTCATATTCGTTATATATATATATACTCTGTTGAAAATATCTACCGTTGGTTAATTAACTTGTAGGACGCGGGAGCGGCGTCGCGTCACCACTTTAGCGGAAGTGGTAGAGTTTTAACCACTTGCTACTTTCAGAAGGTTGAAATAAAATAACTGACTCCGTTTGTGCAGACTAGTAATCGCTTTGGCAGCTGGATTACGAATCTCCCGTTTATTGAGTTGAGTGCATATTTATAAGAATCAAAAGGAACACGTGCAAACCAATATGATAGAGGCAAACCGACAATACAAATACAAATAATATTACAGTCATAAATATACAAGCAATAGTGAAATCATAAAACAAAAGTAAAACTAGGAATTAACAATAAACATCTGTGCAATAAAATAATAAATATTAAAAGTCGGGATTATAACAATTCGCCGCATTGTGTGTGGAGTTTGTCGGTAATATTATAGTTGATCCCAGGTAACATGTGGCCGCCACCTGGGCGGCAAGTCTTAATTAGTCGCGTTCTTAAGCCAACTAATTTCGGACTTTGTAGTGCCGCTGGTTTTTCGTCTGCATTGTTGTAGTACACACATACCACGTTTGATGTAGGTATGTGTGTCGCTACAGTGCTCCCCCTTAAGCGAAGCGTACTGGTAGACGAATGGTGTGTCTCGATCGGCTGATCGGTACGGGCGGCGTTTGGCGATATGCAAGTATTGTTGGTTGATGTTCGGCGGTAATGTCACACGTGTGGGTGAATTAGGTGTAGATGCTCGGCGTGTAGGTACTCGGTGCTATCGTTGATCCGGTAGAGAGGCTTGAGTCGGTGCTACGAGGCGGTCATCTTAGCAGTCGCGTAACTGGATGGCGTCGGATTTGTCGTATTGTCTGACAATATTGAAATGGCCTTCTGGTGGTTGAGAAAATTTTCTCGCGTGGTTTACACTGACAAAGTTGCGGTGTCCTTTATGTATTGACGTGGGTCGGAGGTTTCCGTCTGATGAAGTATTTGTGAACATCTTGATCGAGCTGCGTTGTGGTTCTGAGACGTAGTTCTGTGGCTTCGTTGATGAGTGGTGTTGTATTTTGCGCCGTTGATAACGCGTGCATGGCCTCGCCTTAGTGAAAACGTCAGTGTGTATAGATGGTTGAGAGACTGGGTACGATATTGTTGCGGTTGTGCAATCTAGCGTAGACGGGCAAGTGATGGCTTGAACTTGGCTGTGTGTCTCTGCGACTGTGGCTTCTTTTACGCTGCTACTGGAGACTTCTGTTTTGAGTGTCGCGTCTTGAAGCGATAGAGACGGTGATTTTGTTTTGCGGTAAACAGTTTGGTTATAGTTGCACGGTAATGTGCAGTTACGTGCGTTTGCACCGAAACAACCATGATAGTAACAATAACCGTTGGATGGTTTATTGTTATATGATGGTGTTTGTGGATGCTGACTTGCTGAGCGACGTCTGGAGTCGTATGTGGCTTTAAGCTCAGCTAATTGGTCTTCTAGTCTTCGCACTTCGCTGTTGAGAGCGTGTACGTGTTTGGTGCAGCTTGTATAGTTGTTTGACGCGGTGTTTACAACAGCTAGCTCTTCAAACGTAGACACTGCTTGTGCCTGGTCCATAATTTTGTCAGCTAGGACGGCGAGTTCGTCTAGCTCTGTGTGCGTACTGATGACAGCGAGTATGGAACTTACGTAAGGTGGCAGATGGTTCATCCAAATGAGTTGGAGAGTTGTCTCTGGAAACAGATTACGCGCTAATGTTCGCATTTTGCGAAGTAGGTGAGAAGGCTTCTGATTTTCTAGCTTCATTTCTGAGAGAAGCTTATGAAGTCGACGGCTGTCAGTTTCTTCATATGTGTCGATGAGACGTTTCTTCAGAATAGTGTACTGATTCATTTTTGGCATGTTGTAGAGTAGATCTTCGATTTGCTCGATGTCTTGTTTTTCAAGGCGCGTTATTAACTTTTGTGCAAGTCGTGCTTCGTCTCCTCCGAGTTCGCTGGTTGCTGCCTCGAACGAGAAAAACCAGAGTTGTGGTTGGTCACGCCAAAATGGCGGAATGCGCATGGAGAGTGCCATAGAGAGTTCTTCGTAGTGTAGTTTGTGTGTAGCTGATTATTTGTGGCTTGCGCTCGTCATGTTGATGATATGTAGCTTCGGTGTGCAGCGTTTTCTATGCGTGTTATTGCGGGTATGGTTCAGCGTCTCATTGCGGGTTCTTCCGGGGTGTAGTTCAGCACCTCTTTGCGTGTTCTTGCGGGAGTTGTTTCAGCGTTTTGCGCGTTCTTTGGGGTCACCACTTGTAGGACGCGTGACCCGGTAAGTGATTACGTTGGCTTTGGAGAGTGAAATGATGTCGGCCGGGCAGGTACTCACGTCGTTTTCGGACAGAGAAGTGATGTCGGCCGGATAGATTGTTACGTCGGTTGACAGGTAGATGCTTCGATCAGGCAGGAGATCACGTCGGGCGACGGCTGCGGCCGGGTAGAAGATCACGTCGGCTGACGGCTTCGGCCGGGTAGGAAATCACGTCGGGGTCACCACTTGTACGGTGCGTGTCCCAGTAGATGATTAGGCCGATCTTGTAAGAAGATCACGTCGGTTGACGACTTCGGTCGGGTAGGAGATCACGTCGGTTGGCGACTTTGGCCGGTTAGGAGATCACGTCGGGGTCACCACTTTAGCGGAAGTGGTAGAGTTTTAACCACTTGCTACTTTCAGAAGGTTGAAATAAAATAACTGACTCCGTTTGTGCAGACTAGTAATCGCTTTGGCAGCTGGATTACGAATCTCCCGTTTATTGAGTTGAGTGCATATTTATAAGAATCAAAAGGAACACGTGCAAACCAATATGATAGAGGCAAACCGACAATACAAATACAAATAATATTACAGTCATAAATATACAAGCAATAGTGAAATCATAAAACAAAAGTAAAACTAGGAATTAACAATAAACATCTGTGCAATAAAATAATAAATATTAAAAGTCGGGATTATAACAATTCGCCGCATTGTGTGTGGAGTTTGTCGGTAATATTATAGTTGATCCCAGGTAACATGTGGCCGCCACCTGGGCGGCAAGTCTTAATTAGTCGCGTTCTTAAGCCAACTAATTTCGGACTTTGTAGTGCCGCTGGTTTTTCGTCTGCATTGTTGTAGTACACACATACCACGTTTGATGTAGGTATGTGTGTCGCTACAAACTTTACCCTGAGTCATAGTCATTAAAAATTAACTAACCAGGAAGAGGAGACAATCCCTTTCCCCCCTCGGGGCTTCAACTCCAAATCTACATCAAAACTCAAGGCTTAGGTCATCAAAATATGACCTATAACATCAGATCTACTCTCTTGCTTGCTTTTTTCGACGTACATCAATGCTAAAAACGGCGTAATTTAGCACAAGAGTGTTAAAAACACAAATTGGTCTTACTTACCAGCGCGCGTGTAGAGGTGGTCAGTAATCGTACAAAGGCACGAACACACCTCACGGCAGAAACAATAATGTTTATCATATATCCTAAATACACTGATGTACGGATCAGAATCCTCTACAACGTATGCAAAACTAGAGCACCGATTGAATCTTTCTGAATGACATTTCACATGCGTTATTTAGGACATATAATGGAAGGAAAAAATGTCACGAGTATGTTCTCGGCATAACTTCATAACGTTATTGTCATTCACTATAATCGGATCTCCTCGTACTGTGACAATTTTAAATTAAAAAATGAGCATCCGGTGAATGAAACAATCGTACTGAATTCTTATAAAAGTCGTTGTATAATTTCTATTTTAGCGTTCCTCATCACCTCCCTTAAATGAAAAGTATGCCGGCAGGCATAACGATAAGTTAAAGCTAGGGTTGTCAACTGCCTTGGGAAAGTAAGGACACCCGCTAGAAAGCCCAGAAAAATCTTGGAAAAATTGTCCTGTGATGTGTTTGCCGGATTATTCCAAAGCAATCTACAATTGCAAAATGAGATGAAGTGTTTTTTTTTTTTTTACGTGAATATTTGGTAACTTAACGCTGTTTCGCCAAATTTAGCTAGCTGTCTTATTATAAATCAGTAATATAACACTTTAATTAGTATATAATCTGCGTTTCAAAATTATTAGCTGCACCTCACATCCCGCTTATGTAGAAATACTAGAAAATTCCTGGCTTTAGAACTACACACTTCGTGGGATCGTTCCTTAGTCTGTGATTTAGGAATCGAGAACCGTACCGGTACCAACCGTAGGAGAAACAAAAATGATAAAGAGGCGTGGTTTTCTAAAGAGGAACGAGTTTTGTTTATACTAGTTAAAATTTATTTAACTAAACTCATTTTTCCACACCTTTCTCCTTCTAACGTCCTTTGGATTTTTTGTCATCATTTAGCATTGATTGGATGTAGAATATTAATCATAATTGTTTTGGTCTAAAGTGTGTAATAACATTATTTCAGGAATCCAAGAAACAGAAGAAAAGACTCGGGAAGAAGAGTTTGAGGAATATTTAGAAGACTTACTGTTATAATAGCTGTATAATTACAAAAATAAAGAAAAAACATCATATTTTATTCAATTTTATTGTATTTCTACTTTTTGTGTTATGTAAAAAAATCTAATTATTGTATGTGATACAAAAAATACCTATAAATGTTACATAGATTTCTACACACATTTATTTATTACACAACTCGACCCTGAGACAGCTGTTGCATGCTGTGACAGAGCCGCATTAAGGGTGGCATACGGGCATCATTTGAAACCATCAATTATAATGTATACGTATTAATATATTTACGATGACCATGAATTGACGAATTGTAACGCTTCAATATGAACATTGTAGATATTCAGATAAAAGTTGCACGAAAGCATCAATATAATATAAATTTTTAGCGGTCCTGTATGAGAATTCTCAAAATAATTCTTATTTAAATGCCGGTTAGCGTGACAATACTTCGATTTTAACAAAAAGTAATGTATAAAACTAGGTTAAATGCAATCACTGTCTACATCAACTACTTAAATATTAGTCAAAAAGCAAACGAAATCTTAAAAATTGGTGGTTTCAATTGACCATCTCGGTAATTATGATAAAGTTACATTCATCTTTGATTTGCGCGATTCTGATAATATATTGATTTCTCAAATAATATAAACATTTAAGGAAAACAATTATTTAATGTTATTTATATATGTTTGTCGGGATAATTCGATGAAATGTTTACAGGAATGTCATTGGAAAAAATTGTTTGAAATGAAAAATAGCCAAACAAATAATTTGCGCCGAAGAAGAATGTTACCTCTATAAAATTATTAAGAATGAAAACTTAATAGGAATGATAATATAATATTGAAACGCGATAAAAAATAAAAACAAGAAATCAAAACTATTAAAAAAATTATTAACCGCATACATAGTTTAAGCTCAAAACACGTAAAAGTACAATAATAAAAATATCTTTCAAATAAATAACAATGATATATTTTTAAGTTCTTTTGACACAAAGGGCATAAATTCTATATCGCAGACATTTTTAATCACACTTGCAATGGAAATGATTTTAAAAATCTATTAAATATACGAAGTTGAGAATCAACAAGTGAGAAAAAAAAACGAAAAAATATAGATTATTACTTTATCATATACAAGTTTAGATAATAACACGTATATTGCGTACAAAATAACGAGAAATAAACTATTTGTGCGCCGCTTGTACAAGTAAAACAGACATCGCTCTGCACTTTATCACAAATAATATGCATGCATTCTAGAAAACACTATAATTACAATCAATCAAATACAAAATTGACTTTATATTAGTTATTGTTACACATTATTTACATTGCATTAGACACAACATTTTCAAAGGAAAACCTGTTCATTACAACGTGATAACGATCCGTTATATTCTCAAGAAATATAATTATGGACCGATATTTTGAATAATAAAAATAAATATACATTTGACTAAAATTACAATTCACATGCGTGTCATTTTTATGTATATCTGACACAAGATCCTCGTATGATATAAAATGGGTCGTACAGTTACTGGGTATAGTATAAGAGAAGCAAACTATAAAATATCAAAGTCGCTCATAGAAGCAATTAGGACACCCATACTCAACCATAACTGAAGTTAAAATAAAGCCGTTAAAAGTTCGTGGATGTTCAAATCGAATTTGTGAACCATTTTTGGTAATTAATAAATAAATATTGATCTATTTTTAATCTACGGTAAAGGGCTGTTCATAAAATACGTCACACAATTTTTTAGACGCTCTTACCACTCCCCCCCACGTTACGCTACGACATTATCTTCGTGCCCCATCAAAATTTAGTCATGAGTGACAGAGTATCTACCCACGTGTATGATATATGGCAATGATTAATACACAAATTTGGAAAAAAAACAAAGTATGAGTAAATATAACAAATTATTTAAGCATTTTGATGAAAAGGTATAGGTAAAAATATAAATATCTTTACGAATATGAAACTAACGACTTTTTATCGCAACAAAACATAGAATCGAGAGAAAAGTTTACAAGACTCTTTGATAAGCTGTAAACGTTACGTTTCCTTAGACCTCCACCCTCCCCCTCTTAAGTGTGAACGTATTTTATGAATAACCCCTTAGTGTGGAATAATTATATACACACGTCTACACTGACAGTTGAGTATGGATGAATTAGGGCACCCTTTTCCATCTGACACATACAGGTAGGTACTAGGGCAATGATCAGGGCCCCATGTATTTAAAAATCCTAACTAGATCTATTTAAATCACAGTGACATGATATATGTGTGATGTTTTTTAGAGCTATTTTTGTGTGTTATTCTTGCTGACATCTTCGTCGTCGGAGCAATCCTCGTCGTGGGTGTGTGTTAAGCGCTGTGGGGTCTCCGGTCTCACATGTGGTACGGACGCCGCATTCTAACGATAAATATACCGTTTATACGAGATAAATTACCGTTTATACATAATAAATGAAACTGATTAATATGTTATTTCTCCTGGGTTAATAAATAAATAAATAAAACTCATAAAAAAATTGGTTGTCTGTCAAGTCGGTTTACGAACAATAATTTTACATGATAACGCTATAAAACATTGATTAAAAATTGCCCTTTTATGAATTGAATTGAATTATTATCACTGAATTACCGATGGAGTGGAAGAGATATAGATGCGTTACAAGATGAACGCTTAGGCCGATCGTGCCTCTCTTGCGTTCTACGCTCGGCTCAAACGAAACATGACAATGAGTCATACTTTTTCGTGAGTGCAGCCGGCGTTCATCGATTTATTTACGTTATCACATCAAAAATAATTCCAAATACAGAGTTCTACTGTTTAAAGATTCGGGCAACAAACAGTATAGGAATTAATTTGAAGATCATTTATATATAATTTGCATATTGATTTTGATTTAGTTCAATTCTGAATTAAAGGCCATAGTTAATAAATACAAATAGAACATTATAGATGTTACTGACCTTAAAAAATTATATACAAATGTTGTTAATAGTAATTCAATAGTATAATATCTTTAACTCAAAAACACTTTTTAATTTATGGTAAATAAAATACACTTCCACAGAACGTTTAGTACGAATCAACAAACATTAGCAGGACCTTATTTAGATGTGGGTAAAACGGTTACAAAGAGTTCATTTTCTCTTTAATTAAGCAAAAATCATACTAGCGGCGGCAAATATGAAGTTAACATTCAAAAGCTACTTTCTACTACAAAAGGAGGATAATCTTTTTCGAATATAAGTGTATATAGTAATCGGCACGCTTACATAACCTAAACTGTTTGATTTATTTTAGCATATGGGGTGTCTTTAAATTTCTCTTCACCATGACTATGCATAATATATAACATATGTGATCCAATAATAGAAGAGAGATAAAAATGAGTTTTTGACGTACCAAAACTCGATTGCACAACTGGTTTCTTAACATTATAGTTTATGCTCGTGGCTCCGCCCGTCCTAAAGTAGATTTAACCTATCCCTTGAGAACAGTGCATATTCTAGTTGAATGGTACTCTATTTCCTCTGTGCTGTTAAAAATGTCTATGCAAAATTTAATGACGATCGGTTAAGTTAAGTCGTGACACGTGGCAAAAACAAACGAACTCACATTTGCATTTATAACATTAGGGATAATTTTGATAGTGGGTTTTTTATCTTTCTTTATTAATAAAAAAATGTAATCGCTTAAATAATCATAGAGTTTAAATATATATTTTAAATCGTTTTCCGCCTCCATTTTTTTTTTAATCCCGGACTTCCCAACATTTAAGTCCGACCCTGAATATTGAGCCTTCTCACCATATTACAAACACAACTATACTTAACTGTCCTAATATAAATAGTATAGGAATATGAATACATAGCAAACAAACGCACCTTAGCGTCTATCGCGGTAGAAGATTCTGGAACATCTACAAAACATTCTTCAGAGGCGTCTTCAGCAACGCACACCACACTGTAGCTACGATGAGCGCTCGAATGCCTTGACCTGATGATAACAGGAACTATTAAATAGTATCTTATTGTTTTCTAAGGTTTTAATAGCTAAATCGTCATCGCATCGTATTTACAAGGCAATTATATATATAGATAATAGAGGTCACACGTTCAAGTACAGTCTGATTTAGACGTCCTTATCCGATTAGTCGATAAATTCTAGACGTTTCGCCTTTACCATATAGAATCACATATTTAATACATTAGAACCCACGAAGGGTTGAGCGAATGTTTATTAAAATCACATAAATATTACTAAATGAAAATATTTGTATGCACACATTTGACTTCATGTTTTATTGGAGCATTGTTTCTCAATCTTTTACATATATTTTTTTTATTTTTTAAACTTCATAGCATTTAGCGTTTCACCACAATCCTACCTGATGTTAAATGAAGTTGTGGTCTAAGAAGGTAAAGATGCTAAACCCAGAGGCACTGACTCTCAAGTGCAGCTGCCGGAACACTATGTGCTTGGTAACAGATTTTTAACCCGAGGATGGTAGTTAGTCAGGCGAAAAAAGAAAATTACTAATCACGATGTTTCCCTTCACCGTAAGCTCTGGTGCTCATTCCCAAAGATATAAACCTGAATCTATTGGCGCATATCCGGACACTTTATTATATATATTATACTCCTATCGGGACCCAGTTAACACGTTCCGTGCCAAGGCATTTTTACCTGACTTGTTGTTTAGGCCATTTGATATCTTGACTAAAAAAAATATGTATTTTCATATAATATATAATTACAACATCAATACATAAGTACTTAATTTGTTTTGAGTAGTTATCATGTGGCATCGAACGTGTTAACAGTCAAAAATTGAGGAACAAACGGTTGCAGTTGAATCTTAAAACAATGGACCTGATAATTACAAACACAACAAAAAAATAATTAGCCAAATGGATGAAGCTTTTTTAAAATGAAAATCTTATGTAAATTCACCAAAATATTTATATTCAAATTTAGATAATTAATTATCCGAAATAGTTCTGATATCAAAGTTTTGAGTTTGAGTGTGGACAGATATAGGAAGAGGAATACCGAAAAAGATGTGGATGGATTGTGTGAAAAATGATATGTGTATAAAAGGTGTGACTACTGAGATGACATCTGACAGAGGAGAGTGGAAAAGGAAAACATGTTGAGCCGACCCTACTTAGGTGGGATAAGGGTAAGATGATGATGATGAGTTGTGATATTAGTCAGATATTGTCACGTTGCTACCAAGTTCCATACATTGTTTTAGATTCTAACACAGCTACTTTTAATAACGTCGTCTCGAAGCACTGATCCCAAATCATAGGCACTGCTCCTTTAAAACCCTTTAAAAAGAATTAGTAATGAATATATATGTATAGAACTTACCGATCGATGGTAGGAGTGTCGACAGTGAACCGCTGTTCGTGTGCGACGGTGGACTCGTGCGGCATGAGCATAGCCGGGGCGCGGAACATGTAGCAGAACGGATAGTACATCAGGTTCAGGAAGGAAGCGGCGTAAAGGTCCGCATACCTTACTACCTGAAAAACGAATCATTTTTATAGTACTTAATACTCGCTTTCGATCGGTATTTCGCTTGCTTTAATGTAGATTTAACCTATCCTATGGGACCAGTACTTTTATTTCTGCCCGAATGGTACCCCATGTCCATTTCTGTACCCCTAACAACGAATACACAAAATCTAATGATGATCGTTTAAGTAGTCAAGCGTGAAAGCATAACAGACAAACCCACATTTCCATTTATAATATATATTCGTCATATTATATTTTTATGTACACGCTGTTAGGGGTACGGAAAAGGTCATTGAATACCTTCAATCCAGAAAAAACAATACTGGGGAGCCAAGCGGAGTCACGAATAAAAACTAGTAAAAACATATACCAAAGAACTTTTTTTAATAGCAGAAAAACCAGACAACCATAATTTGTTCTCCAAAAAACGTGCGGACCAAACAAAATAAAGTTACATTAGTAAGGTAAAGTTGTATGTGATACAAACCTGTGAAGAGAAAAACGTTTGCCTAGAACCGGATCTGAAGAGGGAACCCAGCATCCCGTACGCGAGATCCATCTTGTGAGTCACATCCCGTATAGACAGACGCAGCTTCGATATATCCGGCTTTTCTTTTGTGCTCGAGTCTAAATCTCTAAACAAATAAATAAACAAAACAGTTAACATTTACCCCAGTTACGCCTATAAGTTGAATTAAATTATTGTATTACCTAGGAAATATTTTTATTATTTTAACATAGGTACGCATTATGACGAGGATAACGAAAAAGATCCTGTAAAATTATACAAAAATCATTGCTATCAATTAACTGAGAATATTAAAATACATGTTCTATTGAAAATATTAAATTAAAGGAAGATTATGCTTGGCAAAAGCGAAAATAATAATTAGGTTGACACCATCGCTTAAACTATGTTTTTGAAGTACCAACTTTCGAACTAATAGATTTATCAACAAATCATATAAAAACACAATTATAACTCCTTTTATTATTGACACATATCTATATAAACAAATGAACGGTCTACAATAAAGATCTATTATGATTTTCTTTAATTAATCTTTTTCTTTTCGAACTGTCTGCACTGTTGACCTGGCAAGGCCTCTACAGTTTCACAGGACTACTAAGGGGAGCGCTTAAGGCACTCACCCGAGGGTTTAATTAATCTTTAATGCGGTTCGCCGTAGGTATTGAGTGAAGAAATCGTTACGTAAGGAAAAAGCGTTATGTCTCCTACATGCAATTTTCTCTTTCTCTGTATCTTTCCATTGTATACGAGGGTGTGTGTGTGTGCATACGCGGGCGGGGCGTTGTGTAATCTTAATACTGAATGCGTAAAAAAACATTAAAACTTATCTTTATTTACCATTCTTTTTATAACATTTTTATTACTTATTAAGATTTTTTTTATCAATTTATATTTCGTTCTTGTATATGTAATTTCTAATAAACTAATATTTCTCCCAACCGCCACACGTTTTTCTATTCTTAGATAAAATAGAGCAAAACACTGTTTTTTACTCGTTCAATCTAACAATGTTTTCGTTGACATAAATTATATCGTTACACTGCTTTAATGAATATTTCTAACACAAAACACTAACTGCTATTATTTCAATACCATCTTACAGATAAATTAAAGCCTTTTAGTTTGGTCTACTGAATACTGAATACCTATGCTATGCACTAGGTTCACTCTGTGTGGTACCACAGAAATTTGTTGTGAACAAAGATGGGTAAACACTAATTAAAATATCAGTAAATAGCTTACTTGTACATATCTCCAAGTTGCACATCGAGATTCTGTAATTGTGCGAATAGCTGACACTTATCAGTCCAAACGTGTAATTCCTGCACTAATTCAGGCACTACCAGGAATGTGCGCCATCCACCAATTTTCTTTGACTTCAGTATATCGCCGAATATGTGATCACCAATATACAAAACGTCTTTACCTTTGGCGCCTATCAATTCAGTGAACACATCGCATGAACCTATGAAATTAAAATGACATTTTTAATATTATGCAAGAGGTAATAATCGACTGAACATCTATATAATATAATTAGAACGGTTAAGAAAGTCTTCCTCTTCTGTTTCTTAACCGGTTTTCGTCACTTTATTTGGTGTAGTAGCTATTGACGAGTTCCATCAGTGTTACCAGTAAAATTGTTTTTGGTAACAGTTCACTTTTTATACTTTTAGAGGAGTCGAAGTCTTTAGATATAATTTATTCATCATACTTCACTACATTAATACGAGCGAAGTCGCGAGCAAAAGCTAGTTTGTAAATAAACACTCTAATAATGAACCGTCTTTATTTTTTAACATGTTTCGACTAGTCATTAGTATCTGACTCCATATAAGTCCTTTACTAATTTAGAGTTAGCTCTCTTAAATTTTATCATTATAGCGTAGTTTCTTCGGAGACGCATAATTATATGTAGATATTACTCCGAGAAGAAGTCTTATCAGTAAAAGCCTCGTCAAAATTGGTTCATGCATTTCGGAGATTAACCTGAACAAACATCCGGCACTTCAATCTTATTTATATGTATGTATAGATTATATTGATAGAAAATAAATCGTTATCATATTTCAATACTGTTAAGTGTTCTGTCGTACGATATTACGTAAACGGTTTCATTCAATAAGTGTGTAAAATAACTAAAACAAACTGTTAAAAAATATAGTAAACAACTTGTTTACAAATTAGCACGTAACGGAGTATAAACATTAACCTGGCATTTTTTTTGTTTATCAGTAGAAGTGGTACTTTTGAAATTTAACTGTGTACTTAAGCTCTAAGATAAGAAAGGGCATCGACAGGTCATAAACAATAGCGCTCGGTTGTTGTTCGTAACACAATATAATAAATACGTAGGACGTGTATTACTTTAATAAACATATTTTTTTATATTAAAACTAATCGAACGATTAAATACGGGCGTCTTTCATTACAATTAGACGTAAATATCTTTATATAAATAGACAGAGACAGTTAAGAACATCTTTTTCCTCAGTTTCTCAGTTAACTTTTTTTTTGTTGAGTAGACACTGACGAACTTTTAATGTTGTCAGTAAAAATATTTGGAAAAGTTGTTTTTGTTTACTTAACATTAAAACTTGAAAAATTTATGAATTATAGTCGAATCTCGACCACTGAACGACCACTAGTATTAAGTTATAGCGACAAACGGCTGTGTTAAGTCAGAGGTATATTCAAACAATGAAATCATAGTACAGTGGCAAAACATTTTTTAGTGTTTAAGAATTTAGTTACAACTTCTAAACAGAGAACGTATTAGCAGAAAGTTATTAGTAGTTACGAAACCTTATTCTAAGCTTCGCGTGTTACTTAACATTATGGTATGATTATAATAACTAACATTTTAAATTATAAAAATGAGTTTCTTTGTTTTTTACACTTTCATGCCTTAACGACTCAATCGATCAATTGTTTAAATTATTTTATATGAAATAGCAAATAGTACAATTGGAGGTAAAATCAATTATAAATTTCGTAACGTAACAGTTAAAATTTTTTAAGCTCCATCTGTTTTGTCATTGTTCATACTACAATATAGATTTTTTTGTTATCAGAAAATTTGTTGTTAACGCCATCTACGTTCGAAAATTTTTAATTTGTTTCTGTTAGTTCCGAAGAGAATTTTATATTGCGCATAACTTTTCAGTCTCGCTCGTTTATAAAATTAACAAACATTTGTAAAAAATTGACGATTAATATATACTTTGCCGTTTCGTCAAATTATGAATGTATTGTTATTTTTATCATTCTGACTTGAGTATGTTTAAATGACTATACATTACAATGTTTCACATTTGATCGGCGTCCCACATTTACATTTGGTATTCTTAATTTTACTGACAATTACCTAAATAGAGACTTATTACCGCCTCATTAAAGTGAAATGTTCTATCTTTAAACGAAGTAAATTTCAGAAATATTTGAAAACCGTACGGCAATGTAAAAAAATTAGGTTAAAAACCACCTCCACATAAGTTCAGTTCGGTTGTCATTGTATTTGTAGTACATTGTATTTTAGTACTGTATTGTACTGTGTAGTTTACTGTATTTAGTATATACAATACTAAAACGAAGCCGAGGAAGACAGGTAGTGATATACAAATTAATATCTCACCACCAGAATATACCAGGCCTTCATGCAAGGGTCCAACATGATGTCCCATTTTCAATGCCCCGGTTCGTGTGTCCACCTGCCTAAGAGTTGTGCCTTCCCCAAAGAACAGTGGTTTCTTAGCGTCTACCACAATCCAGTCGAAGTACGTCTTCCAGTTCCTGTGAGGTTCACCTGGCTGGAAAACAAAAAAACTTCAATCTGGCTTGAATTAATATGACTATTGGCTTAGTTGATAGCGTGTTTGGACACTGTGTCCATCGACCTTCAAATCCTTTGGGATAAGCCATAAATTTCGGTTAAGCCATAGCATGGTGGTGGGGTTTTCTCTAAGTCTGCCGCTTCATAGCTAATACTCTAGTTGAAAATCTGTCACTAAGATCCTGTTGGCCAATGTGTTCCGGGAGCTGCACTTGTGAAACAGTTCCCTCTAAGTTTAGCGTGTTTACAATCTTAGACCACATCTGATGAAATTGTGGTGAAACAGTAATAACTTTAAGTATTTCTTTACTGTATTACTCTAGAAAAAGACTATCAAAAATGAAAAATACGTAATTTTTATCCCTCTCTAATGAATTTCATATATAAGTAAACAGTTTTATTTTTATGAAATAAAACTAAAAGATAGTTTTAAATTTATTTAATCAAAAGTTCACGCGTGAAATACTAGAGCCAAACGCAGGAAGGAAGTTTCATATTACATTACCTACGTCAAATATGACGTTTGCGGTTAGTTACTACAGATCTAATATCACCAATGATTCTAAGTTATTTAATTAAACAGTGCCTGATTCAACCTTAACGCCGGCCATATATACTGTAAGAAATGAGAAATTTTACTTAATATGGATATTGTTTAAATATAATTCTTTTACAATTTGCTAGTCATTATTTAAACAATGTACATTTATTATTTATTTTCTTAAATAATTGAAAAAACAAAAAAATATTTAGGTCATTCGTGTTTTCGAAAATAAAAAAAACATTCTCGATAAAGTGAAGAAAAATATATTTTTTCTCTCCATCCGAATTTTGCCGCCCTGAACGTTATTATTAACCTCAACTGCCGCTAATGTAAATACAACGCTGTATATAAGTTGAAATGTATAAAAGTAAGAAAGTATGAAAATACTTCAAAGAGTTCTGATATAGTTGTCAAGGTAAGTGGACTGGTAAGGTAATTGGTGATGTGAACGAGTTCTCGATTCAACAACAGGAACGTGAGTAACAGCTGACCGTGAAAAACCGGAAGATGTTTGAGAACGAATCGAAAAGAAATTCAATGATAAATTAGACACGTGTACACAAAATACAAACCTTCGCACCATGTGGAAAATCAAACAAATAATTCATAATTTTATCAGTGAAGTTGTAATCGCTGTTTGTAAGTATGAACAGCTTGGCGCCGCTCTCTCGTATCCTCGACAGAAACATTGGCAGCCTCTCGTCCTTCTTGAGATACAAATCTAGATTCTCTGTAGTTTTCTTCTTTAGATCACCGTGTATATGGACGTAGTCTACAGCGTTTCTAACGTCTTGGAATATAGATTTGAATGACATTGCTAGATCACCGCATCGCACTCCAGCCTTTACTCTACGACATAGTACAATAATGGTGATTTTAATAATGTGAAATACTTATACAGAATCTTCGAAATTAATGTTAAATAATTCTGACACCACTATTATATACATAACAATACTTCTCTAATCATTATGAGTATAAAAACGTACGTAAAATACCTATTAAGTTAATAATAGCTGGGAACTATGTTTGAACCTTGTTTATACCATTATATTAATTGGTGAAAGTAGCAGATTAGATAACCCTTTATGGCCGGTCGGTTTTATAATAGCCGAAGTTAAATGTACATAATTTTAGTCTAACGCATACACATATCTAATCACGTATTTATGGAAATATATAATGGTTGTTAATGAATGTCACTGTTTACGAATAACGCATAGTTGTGTAATTAGATAATTGTTCATTGCACAGTAATAGATATGCATAAATAAAACAATCTTTTTTACCGGTGTTATCATATACATTAAATTATATACTTATATATTTATGAATGCAAAATTCATACATTTGACTTATTACAATTTAAAATGTTGATAAAATAATAGGAGAGCTAAACGATTTTTTTAAATAATGAGACCAGACGGAAGTCTCCTAAATAAAACGAGAAAGAAATATAGAAGAGAGAGCGAAGTTAACAGTATTTAGGACACTTTTTTTAACACGTCTTATATTATACTTAATCCTTCTAAACTACTACCGTATAGAGAAACAGATGATTTTTTGTTTATAATGAACAAATTAAAAAAAATTAAGTACTAAAATGATTTTAAACATTCTTCCACCTATAGAACTCTATATTGTCAGCGATATCGGAACTGTATTTTATTTTAAAAATCGAAATTAACGCGATCGAAGTCGCGAGTAAAAGTTAGTATAAAATATAATATATAAATCATTATTTTACCAGGACGTATCATAGTAAGAATGCAAGGCACCGATCGAGAGACGATTTTTCACGGTATGGCAAAGATGCTATAAATTATTACGAGGTTCTCTCTTAATTGTAATAGTAATAATAAAGTAAAATTAACATCTCGGCTTCACACTAAAGCTTAATATCTTAACATACTGAAACTCTCAACGTGATGACTATTCTTAGAACTTACAACACAGGTAACATCGGTTATAAAATTCAATTGTGAGTTATATTGTGAAGTAAACACAGTATAGAATATTATCCACTTCAATGACAATATTCTAGATATATCTTTGCCTCTCAATAACATACAATTATAATTCAAATTTATCATAAACATTTGTTACCTCATAATATATCTGTACAATATTCGTTCTTAACGAGATAACCATTACCGGTATGCAAATAATTTACTATGGAATTTAGTTCCATTCACTTTCCAAGGTGCTAATTATGTAAATACTTGAACACTCCCAATGTATATTCAACAAATTTAGCATAAAAATCTTCTGTTTACCTATAAACCGCATAAGTCTATGTGGAGAGAACTAAAAATAATCATTTCCTTCTTGAAATAATACAACCGGTTTAACAGTGACCAGTTGTTTATACATCAGATATTTAGAATTAGAGTCAATAATAAACTTTAGAAGGCGTAAATTAAGAAAGAAGAAAACAGATTTATTTGCAGCACACAATTAATACAGTTATTACTACAAATTATTACATACATATAAACTAAACAAATAAAAAAAACATACAAATAAACATTTTCAATTATGTATGTGTGTGGCAAATGGGTCCCGAGTCAGCATATGTGCTGAAGGGGGTTAGTCCTCCAGCGCTGATTTTCACTCAGGACCCAAAGAGTTATTATGTCTGCGCTAAGCGATGATGTGCATTGCATCTTTTGTTTTTAATAACAATATATGTATTACTGTAATATAACTTAAAATATCGAAGATAAGACAAAATAGCAACATTGATATAGTTTCATATGTTAATAAACATTAGTAAATAAAAAAAAATTGTCTCATCTTGTAAAGTACATAAATTAAAGGAGGGAAAATACTAAATAAAATAGCAGCAATGATAACTCAAACATGAACTTACATAAGCGAGATAGGTATGTATTGTATTTTATCGGCAATATTTATTATAATCTGAATTTATCTTGTTTGAAATGCCAAATGTTTAGAGTCTATCGGCTTAATCTATTTGTTTAAGTAGAATATGTATAGGACAAAAAAAAATCTTATATAAACTAAATGAGAATTAGTACATAATACTCAAATTAACCTCTGGACTGACCAAAACCATAAAGAATTAAAATCCACATAGACAAATGTAGACCTCACTGGGCAACAGCCTGTTGGCAGTATAAGATTGAAAAAATACCATATTTATTATAAAACTTTGAAAAATAACAAATTATGTATTGTAAAATGTGTTTTTGTAAAATGTATTTTTTTCATTTGTACAAACTTTTTTTTGCTAAACAATGAAATTTACAATGTCCAATGTCATGAAATTAAAAAATAAAATAAACACATAATCCGCCATTTTAAGATCTGGGGGGTCTTAAAAAATCAGCCGGGAGGTTAACACTATGCTTCTTTGTAATAGTGATAGAAATATGAGATGATAATTCAACTATTTCCTAATATTTACTCTGGACTTTAAACTTACCTCGTATACTGCGGTGAGTTTGTAAAGAAATCTATTAAGCACGCTATCAGATATGTCTCTGGAAGGTTGAAAAGCGTGTTTAACACGTAAACTCTTGACTCGTCTAGTGTCAAAAACTTATTCGGATACAATTCGTATACTTGTGAACTGAAATAGATGTTCAAAATATTTGTTTAACGTATTAAAGACACCACCAGTTCGGTCGATATTAGGTATTGTATGTAAAAACGATCAGATAATGGTCGCTAGACTAACATTGTATAGACTTGTATGTGTAAAATGAACAAGGTTACAATTTGGTCTATGGAAAAATACTAAGAAGACATTGTGAGGAAAAATCTCACATGTTCTCTAACAATAACATTTTTACACAACTTTTGTGTCAAACCCGATACTGTGTGTCTCCTTTTGTATGTGAAGTCTACTCATACTAACAAATGTGTCTGTTTAAATAACAAACTAATAACACAGTTTTACGTATATTGCTCAAATGCTTCTATTTCTAGTAGACTTCAGACGTAATATTACATAAAGAAACAAATATAAATCATAAAACGTAGGAAAATGACATAATGTATATTCAGTGTAAACTCTATGTAACAACACTTACGAAACTGCACTTTTTATGCCGTTATTGAAGGTTATCGTTAAATGGAGTGAAGAATAATCAATATTATTTTAACAAGTATTTACTAATAAAGTCGTCAAGAAACATCAATATTTATACAAATAACAATGCTTATTATGTATATGTTATCTTCATCTAACGTTTCTTCCTGTATATTAGTTGTATTTTGTTATCCATATTATTTATGCCGTGGAATACGGTGAGATCAATTTAGTCATACAAAAAATATTTTTCTAATAATTTCTCTGCATAAAGTACTTGTTTCATCCTCGATGGAAGCTCTAGACCATGCGTTTCTCCTTCTTCATCCCCTTGTTGTTGTTCCTCAGCTTTTCATTTGTAAGTGAAGCTGTCATCCCCTTCTAAAAACTACTACTACTAACTTCTTTAAAAAGTTAACTTATCATCCAGGTAGATGTATTAGCATTATATGTGACTGGCAACTATTTAATTGTCTTAAAACACCGTGGTTTTTTATTTAATTTAAAAAGGTAATAACCACCAGCCTCCTTTTTTCTGTGCCATTCATATTACCAGCCACAGCTACTGTGATACGTCTTTTAGGGAGGTTTCCACCAACATCATTTTCTTCTTTAAATTTCAAAACTTTATCGGGTGACCCCCGATAAAGATTAAAGATAACTCCGGTTACATCAGCATTAAAAATGTCACTGGATACGTTTTTTTTTTTAATTTTGGCTACACTGTATTCATCCAATTGTTCAGTAACATTCGTATCAACACTTCATGCTTCTCAATTAATTTTATAATAGTTGATATGATGATGACGCTTGAACTTTCCTAGCTATCCTTCTGATGCTTTCAAAGCCGTTAATTCAAGTGCTTTAACTTTCGTGATCGGCCCCGAAACAGGCACATCATTCTGACGCTGTCCGTGAAACCATTATAGCAGAAATTAATAAAAATGTTCGTAATTCGGTTTCTTTAATTTCTTAGAAGATTGTTCTTCTATATTGTATACGACGTAGGCCGACTGAATCCGGGGCGTTTTCCAATATCATTAATCTTTTCTCCCGCCTCTATTGCGCGTCTTATTAAAGCATTTCAGTCAATACACAAAGATTTTCTTCTACTCACCGTGTTCACAGTTAGAAAATTTGTGACCAACCAAGAATATGATAACATATGGGTAATATATAATAAACCAACGACATCTAACGGGCGAAGTAAATGATTTATAAGGTTATCACAACAAACAAAAGAACGAATTTCTTAGAATCTTCCGTACGTATAAAGTCGATACTCGAGATAAATACGTGTTAGACAATAAAGCAACAAAAGAACATAAACAGCTGCAGTTCTTATCGATTTCGACCAACTTAAACAGTACTGTTTATTGCTCAATTATGACATAGTGTTGTCGTTATTTAGAGTGGATGTCATGCGCCATAGAGTGTATCACTGTATGGACAAGGTAACCCAAACAAAGTCAAGTAATTTCAACTTTTTAGGGAATCGCTAAATCGAGTGGCGTTAAATGGAGTTTATACTGTTCATGAAATAACTACACAATACATAGAACATGGGATAAATTAAATTATTTAATAGAAAATAAAACAAAACTTACTGCTTTAAAAATTCAAATCCATGGACACATACTAATATATTACCATAAGCATCCACTTTCAATAAATTTCCATATAATGTGTCAAACCACAAACCTCTGAAATTCAAAATGAATTATTTATTATGCAAAAAACGGGTCTTTGTCGAAGAGTCAAGGACTTACAAAATGATATCAAAATACATTAAATAAAAAAATTCTCTGGCTTCGTAAATGACTTATACACTCATAAAAAAGCACAACAAATAGTCTAAAAGTATTTTTTAAATATTTTATTAATCAACCATAACAATAACAAACAAGTTGTTCTTTTAAACGACTGTAACACAATATATCCTCCTACATCTAATAAGTTTGCAAAAAGAGTATCGAAGTTTCAAGGAGATTTCTTTTTATTCGTATTCATTCTTTTTTACATCCTCCCTAATATTATAAATTCGAAAGTGTGTTTGTTTATTTGTTACGCTTCCACGCGTTAACTACTCAACCGATACCCATAAAATTTTACGTATACTTTTTCAGTGGAACAGAAAAGGATATTGAGTAACTTTTATCCAGGAAAAATGTACTGTGCCCGGAGGACGATCAAATCCACAATAACGAGAGCGAAGCCAAAAGCAATAAGGCAGTTTTATATAATTCTTATTTTCTTTACATTTTTCTTTTACAACTACGGGATATCATTTTACCAGAGAGTTAAATTAGAATAGTTTTCTATTATGTATATTTACAGCAATCGAAAGCCCTCGAGAAGTCGAACAATTCAACCTGTCTATTGTCATTAATGTGAATGGACGTAGTTAATTTAGAAATCGGTTACTTACCTCACTGGAAACGAGGGATCATATTCAAATTCCAATATTTCCTTTGGATAACCTTTGGCTACTAATCTTTCTTTGGTTAAATTAAATCCGAGTGTTTCATATTGAGGCGATTTGTACTCTGAAAAGTAATTTATAGACGTATAAAAATAATCGAGAAACTGAAACTTACGACCTCATATTTGTATTCACTCACCGGCCAATGTGTAGTCCATATCGAACCCATAAAATTTCACATTCTCTAAATGTAGTGACCTGTTTACGAAAATTCTGGAACAAACAAATAACAGACATTACTTTTATATTCGCATTAAAATCAAGTTTTCGAGAGAAGCGCGATATGCTATTCATTTGAAAGATCTCTTATCTTTATTTTTATTCTAGAAAAGTCGCTAGTAACCGTATAAAAGGGGACTGACATTTTCGCGATCGTTATAGATTAATTTTTGTAATGAAGCAGTTTAGGTATTTGATTGCAAATTTTTTATTTATAAAGAAATATATTTTTATATTTCCTTATCTCCTTAAAAAAATAAACAGTACAATTTTAGCCAGTTGAGTAAGAATAAATTATACATTATGCAATTTTAGTTTAAGCTTATATGTGGAAACAACTGCCGGCTAATAAATTTATTTACTACTCGCTGTTACAGGCGACTTCATCTGCGTTGTTCGTCATCTTGACAATATATTTTATGTACTTATCTAAGAAATAAAATTAAAAATTATTTGATTAAAATCTAACCAAATGCTATATAGCGTGATGCGCGTACAACCGCAAATGGCTATCATTTTTTTATATTAATTTCCTTACAAAATAATAATTGTAGAAATGAAAGGTATGTAACAGAGATATTTTAGTATACATATATACTATTATATAGCTTACGTACATAGTTTATTATTTACTATAAATTATGACGTATGCACCGCACCCCTTCTCTCTGCACAACACTTTATGAAGCACATCGAAGTGATCATAATATTTTTTGTTCGGAATTGTTCTATTTATAGAAATCATCGACTGCGCGTACATCAAACACGCTTGAGGGAAAGTGAAAGTTGACTGATTCATCCAATGCGTACTACACCCGCTCTTTATTAGAGTTTAGAGTTCACTTTGTATTTTAAATATTAATGACACGGTTATAAATAATTATTATTCCTGTTCCTCAGATAGTGACGATATAAATTATACTGATGATATGTTTATCACGTATACAACTGAGATGCGCAAATGAGTAACCTATTTCTGTACCAAAACATGTTTTCACAACTAAAGGTCGAGGACAGTTTATACAAATTTTCGAATGTGTGACATCGATAGGTGCGCATCCAAAGGATAACCGGGTCATTGATTCGCTTGGTTTAAGTAACGCGATCTGAATATGGATAATTGTATTGTCAGTTAAAAGATACGATCAATATAAACTGTCAAGGTTTTTGAGTTTACGCAACCAACGCGTTTGCTCTACAAACTGTGAAGGTTGCAGTAGATAAAGAGTTACGTGAAACAAGCGAAAGTTAAAGTAACGTACTAATTATCATAAACACATGGGGGCACCCATAAATTACGTGACACGAATTATATGACTTTTGAGGCCACCCTGTCACTTGTTATTCGCGGTCACATTTGTAAATAAAATCAACAATTACAAATTGTACAAAACATATTACAGCAAATGAACTATATTATCTTCATGTGTCTGTACAACTATAAATGTTTAAATAAATTAAATAAAAAATATATTCCTACGGGTAATAAGGCCCTCTAACATCTGTGTAATAAAAACACGTGGTGGTAAAAACCTCTCACGTAATAATCAATCGTGGCAGATCCCAACAGGAGACAACCAACTCATTTCATACTATTATTTTGATTTTAATACTTTAGATTTATAAATGTGTCGTCACGAAGCTTATGACTCTAGACCCCTTTGTCACACTTTGATGACCTCTTCCTTTAAACACTTATAAAGTGTCACTTTAATTTATGGATGACTCCTAAAACAGTCATTTTGTGTTAATATACTTCGAAAAGAACAACAACTATGCACCAAGCGAGGAAGAATTTCTATAGAAATAATTGATGAATCACACCGATAACATTGTTTCAATATGACGTAACGAGTTGTTTCTTATTGAATGGAATTTTTAAATGACATGTTACTTTTTTATGCCATGATGGTGGCAAACAAGCATGCGGGCTGCCTGATGGTAAGCGGTCACCGCCAAAGCAATGTACTTTGGACTCTTGCAACATCGCAGATATCATGTACACGTTGCTGACGCAAAACATTATGTTAAATTCTACTCCTTAGAAGACACTTAAAGACTTAAAGACACGAATTAGTTAAAATTGAATTATCTCTCTCAACATTATATCTTAAGTTACCTTAGAATAGAGAATAAAAGTACATCTTACAAAGATGACAATTAAAACGTGTACATTATCAGATATTGAACATTTATTGTTTGGCTTTGTAAGATGATTCTAATAAAAAAATATTATAATTAGTTATTTTGAACGTATCTACATTCTGCATACTTGATATAGTCGTGTGAAATAATATATCAGGTATACACCTTCAACCTCATTTAAGATGATTCATATGTCTTTTTTTTTATGTAATCTTTATTTGACGTTGAATCATTCCAAACAAAACATCATATTAATTAAGAAGTTATATTACAATTCACATTTTGCTTCAATGTCGCGAATATAAGACGTTCATGAGCCAAATTTAAATTCTGGCGTCCGTGGTTATATCTTCAGGTTAATAAATTAATGCATTCGAGCGGTGACAGAATGTATGCGCCCACTTACAAACGGGTTACACTTTCTCTGGAAAGAATTCCAGTGTCATGCCAAGAACTAAGGCCGATACTTGAATTTAAATCAAATCGTTCCAATAGTGGCTTCATGATATTTTTGTAAATGATCAAAATACTGTTTACATCAGCAAATTTTATATTTAAAACATTTTATTCTGAAACCGCGAGGATACTACACGACCTATATACTTATATATACAGCATAACATCAACTGTTTCGTAATCATTTAAAATCATACTAATAAAATACCTCCACGCCACTACATCGTAATTTGATTATATTAAGTGAAACTAATAGCTAATGTTCGCGGCTTCGTTCGCGTTGATGTAGATTTAACCTATCTTTGAAGAATAATATATTTTTGGATCATAGGTACCCTATGTAATATTTTGTATCCCTGAGAACGTATATGCAAATTGTCATAACGATTGGTTGAGTAGTTGAAGCGTGAAAGCGTAACAAACAAAATCACTTCGCATTTATAATATTAACTAGCTGTTCCCGCGACTACGTCCGCGTGGAATTTCAATTCTAAACAGTGATTAAAGAAACCTTTGAAAATAGGCGCATCAAAACTCGATATCGTTCTTTTGTGAACGATTTTGTTCTTCGAGGCGTGACGTGGCACTAAAATGTCTAGTAATTGCTCATACTGCGAATGTATAATTCTGAGTTTCGATACACGGTGTGGCACTCAAAACAACAGTCAGCAATGCCAAAATCGGTCCAGCAGCTTTTGCGTAAATTGCTTCTCTTTTGCGTTTTCTTATAGGTAAGATAAACATATATACGAATGTGATATAATGTATATATTATACAGGTGTGTAATCTACCACGATTACAAATTTCGTCAAAATATGTCCAATAGTTTTTGCGTGATGCGCGTACAAACGACAGACAAAGATTCTAAAAACAATAGAAATACGCTCTGTTGTTGATTCTCAGAGTATTTTTTTTTAAATATATTTCATGTACAGATTTCTCCTCATTAGCCTTTTATTATACTTTTATTTATTATTATCGTATATATATATATATATATATATATATATAGAAGATATGGATTGTCTCTCTCTCATATGGTTATTATTTTAGAATAACTACCAGGAACTGAATATAATAATAAGTAAATGGACATTAATTAATACAAAGTATGTAAATTGTGACAAATGTGTCGTCGGGTAAAAATAAAAGCTGTCCAGTTAAACAAAACAAAACTTGTTCTTGAGTGGGGCTCCCTGACGTTCAGACTGGTGCAGGTGCTGACCGGACACGGGTGCTTCGGTTGGTATCTGCACCGGATAGCACGCAGGGTGCCGACTGCCGCATGCCATGAATGTGGCGCTGAAACGGACACTGCGCAGCATACTCTTTCTGAGTGTGCTGCGTGGGAGTCTCGGCGTCGTGCTCTGGCTGGCGGTGGGGTGCAATTTGTCGCTGCCGAGCGTGGTCGCGGCCACGCTCTGCAGCGAAGCCATATGGAATGCAGTGAACTCCTTCTGCGAGGAGGTCATCTCGGAGGAGAGGGTCCGTGAGGAGAATCCTCGGAGTGACCCTCTCCGCCAACGCAGAGTCGGTGGGAGGGGGCGGCGTCTTGTCCGTCTCCTTCCACCTCCGTAGCCAAATCTGGGGGGATGGGTCGGGATCACATCTCCCCATTGCACAGGTTCGGCTGACGAGGGGGCGGATGGTGTGTACCCAGCTTGCCCCCCATTATTAAGACGACGCCCGGCGGACACCTTCCGCTGGGCAAGCCGCTGAGGCGACATGGTGATAGCACTGCACGATCCCATGTCGCCTCAACCAAAGCGGCGGTCGGTACACCGTGGGGTTTTAGTGAGTAAGAGTCTCGCACAACCCACCCTCTCCCCCGAGAGGGTGACGTGTCCATGATAGATTTCCCCACGTTAATAAAAAAAATTAAAAAAAGACTTGTGTAACTTATGTAAACTAAACGTATTTCGACTGAAAAGTAGGAAGGAAATACAAACAATATTGTTGCAGCCACCATTTGTTTTCTCACTGTCTCACTAATTTCCTAAATTTAATGTAGATACTAGGTACCTTTACCAAATGTATTCATTTGGAATCTTAAAAAGACGCATGTTATGTTGTTTAAACTTGTTCCGTTATAGAGGTACCAATGTTATTATATGGTATTTTCAGTTGCCACCAATTTTACAGCATACTTGACAAAGACTATACACTAGGCCAAATGCCATCGCAGCGGGCGCGTTAGCTCGTCTGCTTCCCAACCTGGGGGGGCCCAACTCCGTCTGCCGGAAGCTGTACCTGGGAGTCGTGCGGTCGATGGCCCTGTATGGGGCCCCCGCATGGGCGTATGGCCTGACGGCCATCAGCAACGCTCAGCTGCGTAAAACGCAGAGAGTGATGGCCGTCAGAGCCATCCGCGGATACCGCACGATCTCCTTCGAGGCGGCCTCCCTTCTGGACGGATCCCCACCCTGGGACCTGGAAGCGAGAGCCCACGCGTCCCTTACCAACGACGCGTGGAGGCGCTGGAGCAGGGCCGGAGACTCGCGCCTCGGGAAATCGAGGTGCTCCGGTCCCAGCTCCACCAGGTCCTAGTCATTGAAGAATGGGAACGACGACTTGAGCGACCGAGCTGGGGCGTGGCTACCATAGGAGCCGTTCGGCCGGTCATGGCCGAATGGCTCACCAGGCGGCATGGCACCCTGAGCTTCCGGCTGACACAGGTGCTCTCGGGGCATGGTTGCTTCGGGAGTTACCTGTGTCGCATTGGCCGGGAGCCAACGCCAGGGTGCCACCACTGTGGCTGCGCAGCTGATAATGCGCAGCACACACTGGAGGAGTGTCCCGCCTGGGACGAGCCACGCCGCGAGCTCGTCGCGGCCATAGGCCCGGATCTCTCGCTCTCGACCGTCATCGTCAAGATGGTCGAAAGCGAGACCGGGTGGATCTCCGTCGCCTCATACTGCGAGGCAGTCATGCTCGCGAAGGAGGTGGCGGAGAGGGAGAGGGAGCAAACCACTAGGCTCCCCTCCCGCGGTCGACGAACACGGCGGCGACGGGTCGGCGACGACCTCATGCCGCCGTAAAAAGGGCCTGTGGGCGACGGGACGGGCGGGCACGTCCGTCGCCCTGAGCAGTGCTTTCTGCACAGGCCCGCGTGGTGGAGGCGCTTGTGCCGAGCGACTCCCACAGTTCGTCGAGGGGGGTTTAACACCCGCCCCCTCCTGAGGGGTCTACCATCTTGACCCCTCAGACCGCAGACGGGGCCCCTGATGAGGGGCCGACACCTGCCGGGGAGCAGAAGTAATGCCTTTGGCAGTTCCTGCTCCCCGGCCAAATAGGTGTGTGAGGCACCATGGGGTTTTTAGTCCGTGAAAGTCGGACATAACCCACCCCCCGCTGCCCGACGGGGTGGGTATTCGTTACGGATTTTCCCCATGTAAAAAAAAAAAAAAAAAGGGCAAATGCCATTGAGTCTATAAAGATTAGGTTAATAATTTGTTGTTAATACCATCATAAAATCGGGTGAGTGCCTTAAGTGTTCCCCTTAGTATCCCGATCAAACCGTAGAGGTCTTGCCAGGTCAACAGTGTAGTCAGTTCGAAAAAAAAATTCAATAATAATTTTGTTTAATATATTTCTAATTCAACCACATAACTGATAGTGTTTATGAAGTATGAAACTCTTATTTTTTGCCTTTATTAATGAAAAAAAATAATGACTAAAAAACATATATAGTATAGATCTTCGTAAACTTTTACAAAAAACCTTATCCTTGGATAAACTTATATAGAAGAACAAAAGTGTTAAACAATATACAATACACCGATCAAATTACACGGATATTACATACCGCCATTTTAATGTTTAAATAGCACGCATACTTGAATTCTTAGTTTGGTGTTGAAACGACAGCGGAAAATAATCAAGGTCAAAACTTACTCGTTCGGTGCCGCCGTATATCTATCACCTTTGCCGTAGGATGAACCATTGCTGTTAACATAATCCACTAAATGGACTGCGGAACCGTTGGCCATTCTTTTATCCTTCATTATTCACTGGTATGCAAACCGTAATACGATATGTTATTGTAACGACTTCAATGAACAGCTTGTTTAATACTGAGACACGAAATACACGATTCGTTTATATAAGAGAACGATATAAACAAATTGTATGCAAATTAATGGCTAATGATGTGAGCATGACCATATTAGCAATGCACAAGGAACATAAGTGTTGATATCATTGACAGTAACAAGATTAAAAGACCATGTCTATATTGAATAATTCTATGCGGTTAACTAAGATTTGCTTACAACGTTTAAACCTAAGAAAAAATACACTTCATTGAAGTGCAAATGGAGAAATTTGATTTTATTCATGAGTAATAAATAATACTCATTAATACAAACTAATTATCCTTTATTTTGGGGAATTGTAATAAGAGGGTTTTATTCAACTATGCATAAATATTTTTCTGCTCATTAAGATTCACGAAAACTAACGATAATAGTTTAATATAAGAATTTTAATAAAAAGAAGTAGACAAACCCCATATAAATAGCCGACGAGTATTTTGTATTTAATAAGACTTTTTTACAGATCATTATAATGATATTCAAAATGTTTAAATGAAATTCTAATTCTCATTACAATTTTTTATTAATGTTTTTTTTACAAATACCTCAAATTCCGAAAATGATAAGTACAAATTTAAAAATGACATCATAAACCTTGACGAGACTGACATGGGATATTAAATGATCGGTAAATTGGATAGACGGGAACAGGATGCTGCACAGCGCATGAAGGGGAAGCTGCCAGGAAACCAGACGACTAATCAATATAATATTACTTGTACAACGCTCTCTACTAGACTGATAAACTTCATAGACACGACGGCTCTCATCCAATTTCCGTACATTTATTGCTATTATTTACTACGTATAATGAAACATGGAAAATGTGGCATAAATTATTGTATAATATTAATAATGTTGCATAAATAAATACTGACTATATACATTTAGAAATCAATTAGAGTAATCCAATAAAACACATATTTCCACGTGTGTACAAAAACAACAATACAAGAACAAAGATAGAATTAATAATAACATATGGTACCACACGAATGAGTTCGGAATGTCAGGAGAAACAAAAACAGTAACAATGAATACCACTAATTCGTCATTCATATATATAAGTTCAAAACAAATGGGACTAAAAGTGAACAATGGAATGTAAAGAATAGAAAATCTAAGTATAAAAGTAATAATTTAGAATACTACATAATATGGTTACGAGTTAAAATTATTACTAATTCAAAATATTGTTTAAATGAGAAGTGTTCGCTTGCACAACACAAACATCGCACAGTATTTTACTTCAATACGAATCACGATGCAGGCCTATAAAACAACCTTGTTACAGTCAATGACTCATTATCAAATATCACTTTGTACAAGAATAAAAAACAAAATACCGCGTACGTCTACAATATTAACGGCACTGAATCATTTACAGCCAAAGAGCAAATCAAGGTATCAAAAATATCGCGATGATAAAGTACTTTCGATTTAACGAATTGCTATCGTGCAGTACGATACGACAGGAGCGTTGCGTCGCGTGTACTGACGCTGTTTTGGCGTTCAACGAATGTCGTCCTACACTAAGCCATAACACAATCACCTCCCCGCAACGTGTCCGCGACCACGAACAGCTGATTTACGAGTTTGATAGATTCACGATGATTTTACTTTGTATGACAACTGCGCAAAGAATATAGTGTCCGTACTAAATCTAATTTTCGATTAAATTTGTATGAAAAAATATTGCAAAAATAACAATTATTACAAAGAATAAGTTCTCCATAGAGATCATAATTAGAATGTTGTTTTTTTTTCTGATGTTGAGTCTATCGATTCGTGATGAGTAGGTACTATTTAAAAAATAATTATACAAATAAAAATATGTATTCGTTAAGACAAAGTATTTATTAACCCAGGGGACTGTCCACAACAATAAAAGTTTAAGTTCCCTACAAACTTATCTAGACCTCAGGAGGCACAGGTCGTCAAACTGTTGGCAGTATACGCTTAAAAAAATACTTCATTTTTAACAAAGTTTTGAAAGATAACACATTATGTATAGTAAAATCATAATTGTTATATAAAATGTATTTTTATAAATTATTTTTCATATGTACAAACTTTTTTTACTAAACTATGAAATTTACAATGTATTATGTGTAGTGAAATTAAAAACATATTCCGTCATTTTGAGATTTACGCCTTAAAAAACACAGTTGAGGGGTTAAAAGTGTGATATAATTAAAACAAGACTACGCTTTTCCTAATAAGGACTAGGCAATGACTATAGATACCAATACTGTGAAAAAAAATTCAAATAAAGGCCCATTATAGACTCTATTTGGAAGTTCGAATAACAATTATGTTGCATGAACCATTTGTACTATTTTGTCTGTATATCTGTACATAAAACTATTTTCTAGTTTGTTTATATTGGTTTTATATAGGAAATTAAGCGCAAATAGGACTTTTTATCTGTTTTTTTTTATATATTATAGGGGGCAAACGAACAGGTGGGTCACCTGATGGTAAGTGATCACCGCCGTCCATAGACACTAGCAACACCAGGGGAGTCGCAAGTGCGTTGCCGGCCTTTTAAATATGTGGGCCTCCAGCGCTCTCACTGGCCGAACGAAAAGCAACAGTGCAAGCACTGTTACTTCACGTCGGTTTTCTGTGAGAGGGTGGTACTACCCCGGACGAGCCGACCCATTAATTCTGAAACCAGTAATAGCTTCAGGGTAGCTCTACCACCTACCAAATTATTGCATTAGATCAAAAACGACTTCACCAATATGCATGAAATTTTATACACGTATAAACGCGTTTTACAATTACTATTGTAGACAGGCGAGGACCCTAGTGAAAAAAAATGGACCGTGGTTTTTGCCTAAATAATTGGGTTCTATTCAAGTACAAACTTTTATTTAAATCTGACATAAGTATCGCTAACATTCTGGATCAGATTCGCACACACGAGTAATAATATATATCAGTACTCAATCATTAGGCTAAAATAAAAATCACGATAATACTTTTAAAAATCATAGAAAAATATTTCAAAAAATTTTTGTTTATTTTCAATTCATTTTAATGAAATTTGTATATCGTATATTGAAATGTGTATATTGATTTTGTTTCAAAATTAATAACCTATACATAAAGAAATCATGAAACATGAATAAAAATAAATTTAGAAGACTAGAATACGCGTAATAAACGTATGTGTAGCCGCGGGCATGGCTTGCTTTTATTATGATCATTCAAACGAAAGCGGTTACAATGAATCGATAAAATTGTGTATTTTTTAATTTCACAAATTAAGAAATCAAGCATTACAAAAACTGTCTAAATCTTTGTTCTTATTAAAAAATATATTTAATAAATATTGTAATTGAATAGCTACATAGATTAGATTATTGAATTATTAAATGGCGATAATTTCATCCGCTTAAAATAATCAAGAACCTGTCGTCTCTCATCTTTAAAATCGACGGTTTACTTATACGAAATTTTGTTTCATATTTCAACATATTAAGGCCTGTTTAGAAAATAATCAAAACCCACAAATTCATTCATAATAGACATATTACATACGCACGTCGCATATACCACATTAGAAAGGTAGAGATAGGTGATGTAATATCGTTATTGGTATAACTGGATTCAAAAAATTCTATACCTAAGCTATGATAGAACAAAGGCGTAAATACATTTCTTAAGATTACTAGTATCAAAAGAACTGGATTATTTTCTATTACGTGTCTAATTAATTACGTAAAAAAAGTTAAAAAACAAAAAACTGAAATAAACGCTAAAGTATCAACGGAATATCAGATAAATGGTTACATCCGATTGGATAATTATAATCTACGTAACACTTACTACTTATCTTTCGTCGTTTAGTAACAATATATTTTATGAACAGAGGAAAGAGCAGAACACCGTACCGCTTGCCCCATTTTTCCACGATAAGAAAACACGTCGCTGAACGCGCAGTGCCTATAAAAATCATTGTTTCTTAAAGGTTTGATAACTTTACATGAAGTGTTTGAGAAGTAGAACTAACTAGCTTTGATCGAAATCTATCCAGTAGTTTTTGAGTGATGCCCACGCAACGGCAATGCTCTACCATTTTGTTTGCAAAGCTACTTACTGTATTTTGTTAAAAAACACAACATAACACCATGAAATAATAAATACTATTCAAAAACTTATTGGTGATCCGCGACTTCGTTCTTATGATAATGATTTTGTTGTTATGGAAACAACATATCTTATCCAGATTAACTGTGTACTGTATTTTCTTTATTATAGATTTATCTTTGCTACTAAACGATAATAACACTTATACGGAGTTCAAATTCTGATAAATTTTATCAACACCGCTAGACTGCTAAATGTAATAATCTAGATAATACTCGGAAAAGTCCGTATATCTGGCATTAAAAATCTCTTCAAAATCGATTTAACTGGCTCTGAGAACTACCCAGATAACATTTTACAAAGCATTGAAAATCATTTTAATAAAGTTTCACCTACTATTGTTATATTTTATATTAATAGTTATGTTAATATTAAAAAGACAGTCGGTAGAGCACAAATGTTTATATCATATTGTACTGTTTTGTAATACTGAAAATCTATATAACAGAAACGATAACAAGTACAAATCTAACGACACACGCTAGACGGAGCTCAACGCGTGACATAATAACGAATGATGAAATAAAATAATATAAATGTAGTTATTCTTTAGTTCAACTCCACCCATGGAACGCTAGCGCATCTGGGAGTATTCTGACCATATATAACACTATACTAGAATAAATCTAACCTTCTTGATTAACTACGAAAGATATGATATTAAAGAAAATTTTATTTTAAATTCTTATCACCAATGTGAGTATCTGTATGTATACATGGCGTATGTGCGTGTTTAATTAAATTCTTAGGGATGATGAAATGATTGTTTTGAGTAGAGTCTTTAGTAAGAAACAATATTTATATATTTTAAAACATTATCTAAATATAGATTTTCCTCCAAATCGTTATCTGTCGCATGCGCCACACGTTTGACATTGTTGTTTAATCAAATTATTATATACTTTTTAGTCTAATTTAAAAACGTGGTATATTCATAATTTTGTTTAAATAGTTATTTTTTTATTTTAGCCTTATGTATGAAGTTTTGCGCTCAATTAGACAAGGACATGTGATAAATATATTGTCTATTACAACATTTTCCAGGTTTATATATACACGACATAATCAAAGGCAAATTTATAACGATCAGACAAACACGAAAAAAAATATTAATAAAATGAAAATATGTTTTATCCTATACAAAGTAGTATTTAGAAAAACACCATACAAAAATATATATATGCGAAATTAAATATTTAAAACAAATACACACCTGTGTTCAAGCACTCTTTTATCAAACCAAGTACTATGCATTGTCGTAAGCGATTCCGCGAAACTGTCCAGCTCAAATTCGCTTCTATCGACTCTAACCAGAGGCTTATCTACACCGACTTCAGACTTGTCGGGTATTTCTAAGGTTTCATCGCCAGCGAAAAATGTAATTATGGGTCGTTTATTTTTCGAAGAAGAATTTGCGCGTGCGCGAATGTCTTGCGGATTCAATGAAGGTGTAAGGGGGTAAGCACTTTCAAATCCGTCAGGCATTTTAATAAAATCTTTAGTAAATGCGTAAAATTGACTGAACAAAACAAATGTCAAACAACAACTGATGTGTATGGAAAAATTGTTGAGAGTAAATGTAGCGGTAATTATCATAATAATGACCCTACAGGGTGATAACTGATAACCTAAGACATGACTATTCTAAATGGTGTTACAGCACAACAAATTTAAATATATTTATTCACATTGTATCTTGGATTCAAATATATATAACTGTATAACACATATATTTTTTTATTGTGACCAAAATATTTGGATGATGTAAAATAAATTTAAAGAATTATTACTTAACTAATTGGTACTTACATCAACTACAATAACCTACATTTTTTACATATATTTTTTATTTTAATTGCAATTTATAAGAATAGTAATAATACTTTGGAATAACACATATACAAATTAAAACTTACCTATGTTCCACACGTCGATAATATTTCTTTGACAAAATTCGGTTCTCTTTTATTATCATGCATTCTTGGTTAGGACTGTCCATTTTCTTAATTTTTTTAAAATATATTAAATGGTGTACAAAAAATAATTGTTTTCCCTGAAGTCTCTTGATATTAGACAATCTGAACATCCAGTTGCAGCGTTCTTCTCTTTATTTATGTGAGATCTAAAATGATATCTATTTTTTATTTACAAAACCCCATCAAAATTATTTAAGATTTTACCATAGTTATCTTTTGTGAGTAGTAAATTAATAGTTGGTATATTACTTATGCACATTGGACATGTAAATTATGTATTACTCGTCTATACTTATAAATAAAATGTAGTCTCTGAAATAGCTAAACTATATTTGATGAGATTTTGACAGATAAGCATCTTTTTAACACTATTATCTAGAACACATACATGGTTTTCATGGGAGATCTAATGGCAAATTTATAATTAAAAATATGAAATAACATCTTGAAATAACAAGACCATTTTCAGAAAATCCAAGTAAACCTAATATTAAACAAGGCAGATTGCTATAAACTGCCTCATCTATTCAATATGTAAATTTAAGTTACAGTATTTTACTGAATACAAAAATTCGACTAAAGTAACTATAATCATCACTATTTACCTAAAAGACTCATGAATAAATTATACTCATGAATCCAGTAGGTGATGTTTTGCAAATTTAAGCAAAGGGGGCAAAAATGGATACAAACAATTTTAGACAAAAAGTTGACCATGTAGAAAAATGTACAGGATAAAACCTTTTAATAATTATATTATAACAAATATATTTAATATATAATATGCACAATAGTGAAATAAAAATAACACGAAAACACATTTTCATGTACCCAACATACACAAAAAAATAATAGACAGGATGATATTGTACAATTGAACAAATGAAATTTATACATAAATTGGCCCTCAACTAACTACATGATATTCATCAAGCAGATAATAAAAAAAAGTAATTTTAATTTCATATTGAAGAAGACCATTTATAACAATCTGATTATTTACTTATTTTGGAATAAATTAAAAAAATACCCGCACTCTAAGGGTATTTCTGAAGTCTGATATTACTATACTATTATGTCAGTAAAAATTGTAGAAAAAATATTACGTATTCACATTACTTTTATCAGTTATAAATAGATAATTATATATAGTGATAAATGATAAAACTCACCTTTGATTACGTGTTTTAAACCAAACTAAAATTGTAGCCAAGCACTATCTAATTTTAGCAAAATCACAGAAGTATTCAAAAAAACATGAGCTTTCTAATACCGAAACAAAAAATAAAATCAGGTAGGTAGGTTTGTACTAACTACCTATATAACTATGGTACATATATACTACACGATAATACTAAATATGTACAATGCTCTTTGGTACAATGCAAGTCAGAAGTCTTTTTTTTAGTGCAGTGTTTTATCTATGGGTCTTTTAGTTACAGAGCATAATACTCTGTGATAAATACTACTGAACACAATATAAGTATATATATGTATTATCTATGTGAACAATCCACAGGTAATAAATACACTATACTCTGACTATAACATACGTAGTATCTTCTTAGTAGTTTGTGATAACAACAGGCTATACGAATAACCAACCATTTCATATGGGAAACATGTTGAAAAAAATTAGTTGCCTTTAAAGTCAGTTTACGGACGAAAATTTTACGTGATAACGTCATAAGAAAACATTGATGAAAAATTTCATACGAATTAATTGCATATGAATTATTATTATCACTGAATTACCGATGGAGTAGAAGAGAGATAGATGCGTCACAAGCCGAACGCTTAGGCCGATCGCGCCTCTCTATCGCTTGTTCTGCGCTCTCGCTTGCACGCTCGGCTCAGGCGGAACTTGACAAGAGTCATGGCTTTTTCGTGTGTGCAGTCGGCGTCCATCGATTTATAAGATGTTATCGTTTCAAAAAATATATATTGGGATGTAATAGAGATTTATTACATAAGGTATCATGCATTATGTCTTATGTGCTAATCCTGTACTGTTATAAACCCACTCCTTATCAAAAAGGATATCGATGAGTAATTCTTGTACACTTTTTCCAAAATATGCAAATAAACCCAAATAAAAGTTATCAAATTCCTTCCGCATAGTGTACTTCTAGCAACACACTGCGTACGAGGCGTTGATTGACGTTATTAACACCACTTTTGGTCACTCAAAAATTTGTATCAATATCTTATTTTTCAAGTAATGCAAAACTTCTTTTGGTGTCATTCGCAAAAACAATGAATGAATTTTTTTACGATGGGCGTTCTCACCAACACCTACAAGCGACACCATGAGGTTGATTAGAAATTGTCTGTAAAGTTTTCTACTTCTTTTCGATATTTTACTTGATTCTCTTTACAGATTGATGGAAAATTAATTTTAAAGCCGTTAAAGAGTTAGTTAACTTTTACATTTTTAACTAAAACCTTACGAATTTAATTTTGTTTTTTTTTTTAGGCTAAAGAAGTATAACTTCTTACGTGCGTACATAAGTTCACACACGAATCACTGAACTTCGGGACGAGCGCTTAAGATGCTCAGCCGAAATGGTAACTAGCACAAGTATGCCACAGAGCCGACCCTCGGTTAAGACTGTTGCCTTCGTGAATCGATACAACTAACCATGCCAACTAAGGTACCATACCTGCAATGACACATACGTGTAACTTCATATGTGCTTCACCTACACGTATAAGTAATTTGGATGTGAGAATTTCAGCTAAATTTAACTAACCAGAAATGTGCATATATGTCACGATTTTTATATGATCTGGTAATATAACATAAAACAATTTGACTAGATACATTACGTGTCCTTTTACATCCGGTGGAGTAACATTTTAGATGTATATATCTGCTTATATTGTTCTAAAATGATAATTACAAGTTACTAGTCCTGCAGAGCGTCTATCTAAATGAAGTAGTTCATATAGAAAATTACCCATAATAACAAATTGCGTCCCTTTAGGAGTAAACGTAAATAAAAAATGAATTATGTATTTATTAACTTTTAATGGAAAATAGACTTTTCAAAAATGTTAGGAATGTATTTTTAAAACGGTTTTTTAATCATTCTAATTTTTGAGGATTATTTAGCAACACTTACGTGTCACGTGACTAATTGTCTATATACGTCATCTGCTGAAAATTTCTTTTGCGCTATATAAAATAAAAATATTCTACTTCACTAATCATAAAATGTTTATAATCTTTATATATTAATAGCAGTAGTAAGATCCAATGAATGAAAATAATGGCTTACACTGAGAAAGTGTCACTTAGTGGGACTGCTCTATCTTTTTTGTTATACGAATGTACAAATTCCGGGAATAGCCAGGTAATAAAAAGTCCGAAGATACTGTTTGTATTACAATGTTTATTTATTATAACATATTTACCATTTATTTATTGTTCAGGAAGGATTTCTCATCGGTGATGTGACTTCAGAAATAACTAATCATATATCGGATTCACATAGTGATAATGCTCGACTGGACACTCAGATTGTCATCAGAACTATATTACCGTTACCGTTAGTCTCCTTATTTTATTTGCCGACTGGAAGAATAAAAGAAGATATACTTAAGGACTTGCTATCGAATACAGCCATTGAAGTTGTTGGTTGGTATAAATACAGGAAGAATACCAACTTAAGACCAACGTTTAGGGATAAATTGATAGCAAAAGGACTTCAAAAGTACTTTGAAAAGCAATATGGCAAAAAGAACTTCATCACATGTAATTTATCAAATAGAACTTCTCCTACTGGTTCTACCCACACATACACTTACAGGTTTGGTAAAATCAACTGTTTTGACATGTATGAGTATATTGAGGATGTCACAGGCAACTTAGGGGAAAAACAAACAGGTTATAAAAGAGCACAAAAACTTCTACCACACTGTATCTTCAATAAAATTATAAAGGAAACTAATGTTGAGAATAGTAACACAAACGATGCAATATTACGCATACATGAGGCAGTTGATGTGAGACTATTGAAGGAAGCTAAAATTGCTGCAAAAAATGAATGCACAATTAGAGAACTTGAGGCTGAAATCAAACAAATGAGCACCATTCTCTCAGAAAAACACTCTGCTGAATTACACGCAGCATATAATAAAATTATTGAGGAAAAGTTAGTTAATGAAGAAACAGAAATGGCTGAAGCCTGTGTTGAAGCAATGAAAACTCCTCTGAGAGTTGATATATTAAATATTAATAATGTAAAAGTTCAAAGTAATAGCATGTCAAACAGTGCAAATACAAATCACTTAATAGAAAATGAAATAAATAATAGAAGTCCTAGTCCTAGTGTAATAACACAGACTCCAGTAAATACAGTTTTAAGCTATGCAGCGGCACTTAAAAATAGTTCTGAGATTGCATCAACTAGTGTAAGTAAAATTAAAGCGTTTTTACATTATTTGATCAAATATAATATTCAACTTTAATTCATCAATAGTTTTATAAGATAAACTAATATTACATATTAAGGGGTTGTGTTATGAAAAAGGTTGAAAAACACTGGTTTAGATATATGATTAACTATAATATCTAGATTATAGGAAAATCTGATTATTTAGTTTAGGCATCACAATATTTGTGACATGGTTTTTGTAATTTTTATTACTTTCATTTCAAATTCTAATAATAAGCATGGCTCAATCATGATTGTTGGGGGCACTGTAATAGGCCAAAACTTAAATTAGAGTAAATAAAATCTAATCAGATGTCAACATTAAAGTTTAAGACTTCATGTCTTTGTGCTTTCAAATTAAATTAATAACAAAGGAATTTATATCTTGAAATGAATCAAAATGTAGATGAATATTTAAATATTGTTATGGGTAAACCTACAGACATTCAGTGCATGTGTATTGTTTTTCGAGATTGCTGATATGGTTAGTTCTACTGTTAATCATTGTTTCTCAAAGAAGTTACATATATCTTCATTATAGATAACCCCTTTTTAAATTACTATTATAGCTTTTTCTAATATTTGCTTGACTCACTATTAACCTCAGGTTATTTGTGACCTTGGTCACACCTGTTTGGTTCTTATAAACCACTACAATTAACATTAGGTGAAATTGTGGTCCAAAAATGAAAATCTATATACAATAAAGATATCATTACATGATTCTTAAGGTTCTATCAGATAATAGTAAATAACTCCATCTTATTCATTCTTTAAATTATACTTGTCAATTTTATGAAAATAAAGATTCATTCAAGAATTTTGGTATACATTATGTGCCAAAAACCTTAAGTGTGCATCTATATTTCTAATTTATTACAACTAGTAATTGCCATATGTATTTTATATGAGATACTGTCTGTAACTTTTCATTGAAAGTGGATCACTCCTTATCCTTCTGTCTCAATTATAAATTTACCTAAATTGACAAAATCTTTACCTAAATTGACTAGCTGATACCTGTCTGCTTAGCTGTGAATTAAATAAACAATTTTAAAAAATGGAGAAGGGTTAGGGGAATCCTAGAAATAAGTAGCCTCAAACTATGTACAAAAAAATCCACATTGTAGGGCCTTAGTCCTATGCCGATATATCCAGTAGTTTCAACATGATTGACCCTTAAAGGAACTGTCATCATCTTACCTTTATCCCACCTAAGTAGGACTGCTACTTAAGTTACCTACTTACCTACCTTACTTAAGTAGGATAGGGTAAGTAAGATATTTTACTTTTCTACACTCCCTGTCAGATGTCATCTCAGTATTCACACCTTTTATTTTGTACACATATCATTTTTCAAACAATTCATCCATACCTTTTTTGATCTTCCTGATCTTCATAGTCAAAACTTTTTTAGTTCCTTAAAGAAATTATATTTTCATTATAAATATATATCAATGAATCATTTCAGTGCTAAAATGATTTTATTTCATTTCAGAAAGCTAACAACTTTAATGAAGATTTGATCACATTTGATGTAGAAGAGAAGCGAATCAAAAAGACTATCCTAGTAAATGATGACAAAAAGTGTTTAGGTGACAGTTCACCTGAATATTGAAAGTGCCTTCAAACAATATCTCTTATACTGCCTTTTTAATGAAAAAGGATATATATCTGATAATAAATAATACAATTTAAAAAAATGAGTGAATATTTTGAACTGATATTCTGAAATTAGTAATTGAAAATTATGTATGACCAAATTTATTGTTAGGTCTAAAAAGCACTTTTTTTAGACATCAATTCTCTTTATAACAAGGATTCTGAAAAAACAAGAAAAGTTTGCATTATTAAAAAAGTCAAAATAAAATTAAGGTCTACAAGTTAAAATGTTGCTTTTATTATAAATGCAACAATAATTGTTGCATGAATATATCTTATAGTTAATAAATATTAATGGTACTATGTTTCATTTATGTGACATAATAAGTTACCATATTTTTTATTTCTGTTACTATAAATAATACTCATAAACCAAACAATATTTATGTAATATTATATCCTTATATGTGTCTAACTGATTAGCATTTATGGTATCACTGTTCCAAAGGGTAATATAATTTTATGTTTCAAATATATATTCTTATGTTGAATACTAAACTGTAAGTACTTAACATTGTAATAGAAATGGATGTTACTAATTAGTCATAACATAAAATTATATTATTATAATACTATGATTCTGAATAAGATAGTGAAACCCTTTAATGTTTCATTTTGATCTGTTAGATAATAAGAAAAATATCAATACTAATATCAACCATGAATAGATTATGATAATTAAAACAACACTTATAATTATATATACATGTGGATAACAAAGTTATTTCATGATAGTTAAGTTGCTATATTGACTACTTCTGACATTTACAGGAGTTCCATAAAGAAATGTTGTACAGTAATCGGTCTCAGGTCAAGGTCTGATGACCTAACAAATAAACTTTAATGTCGAGAGTCTAATTTCAAACTGCAGTCATTCGCCAAAATAAATCTAATTTGGGACATAAACGTCCTCCCGTAGATTGTCATTACGACGGTGCTGCTCCCAACGAGATTCGGCAACTTTAATTTAGGCCCCTTCAGCCTTCCACCCATCCCGACTTAAGTCTACCAACGCTAAGGGCTATGTTGATTATTGACTGATCTTTCTGAAAATAACCCTCTTTTCTGATTTCATACTTAATGTCTGTATTTATTTTTCCAATGAGGTAAATTATATATAACACTTTTCATATAAAGAAATAAAACAGTAAGTTACGTACAAAGTTTAAAAATGTACACTGCATAGTCTTTACAACTAATGTAGAACAGTGGCCAATAAGATGTATTAAATATTACAGTGGATAATGATGAATTTCTGCAAAGTAACGGCTTTATCAGTCAAATAAAATGTATTAGTCTTAAGATAGTGTCTTAGGACTTGACATCGCGTCGTGGTGGATGCTGTTGAATCTATATTAATTTTTGTTAATAGTTGTGTTCAAAGTATTAAATTGTTTTTACAGTGCAAATGGTAATAATAGATAAAAAAACATTAACTAAAAAATGTCTTTTTTTTTAAAAAGAATGACAAATTATAATAACTTTTATGGAAGAAAAAATATGTAGAACCTTGACAATTTAATCATTACATGGAAAGTAATTTTGCATAAGCTTTATACAGAAGTACACCTTCAAAACAGTTTGTAACTGGTAATTAATTTCCATTCCCATTAAAAGTTTTACATGACATCTGTATCACGATATTAAAAAATAAATATATTAAAGATCGTACAGATAAATGACTTGTTATATAACAGATCCATTGTACACATTTAAAAGCCATATTAAAAATCTAATAGTTATTATTTAAATAATAAGATTAATTTTTTTGAAAAAATAATTTTAATTACAAAATTGTCTTTTCTTTACCCACACTAGTTTTTCACACCCCATTCAAGTAGTGCGGTGAAACTGTAGAGGTTACGCACATTAGTTTTCCACCCCATTCAAGTGGTCCGGTGAAACTGTAGAGGTCTTGCCAGGTCAACAGTGTAGGTAGTCAGTTCGGGAAAAAATATCCCATTCAAGGATTATGATGAAAAAACCACTCTTTTCAAATATGGTATAATTTTATTCAAATAATGGCACATAATTTTATTTGAAAAATAGTCGTCTATAATTATCTGATCATATTATATCTAAACGCAAATGTTAAATGGAATGTACTTTATAAATTATTAAAAATTAACATCTTTATCATAAAATTATAATATAGCGTAGTTTCATTATAGAATGTATTTGATTAACCATTTTATAAATAAGGAATGACTTAAACTGTCATTTTGTCAAATACGTGTCTGAAAATGAGACAGTTTTCAAGCACTTTTAATACGATCTTAACAACGATAAAGATACTGGCATTTTATCTCTCAGTCTAATCGGGGTAAGTATCATTAGTCCAAATAATTAAAGTTAATTCTAACAGAAACAATATTTCTATTTTATAGTGTCTCGAGAAAAAGGAGGATGTACTCTCCTGAATATTTATATTTTTAATAAATATTTAAAGGTTTTCATTTAAGCGTATGATATATTTATATTTTTTCGACTAAAAGCTAACCTATTTAGTTTTTCTATTTTATATAAATATTACACAGCTACTATCTGCTTTGTTACAAGTCGAAAAATCAAAGATCAAAGGAAATTTCATAAAAGCAATGATAAGCGAAAACATGAGCTTTAATTTTGTTAATTATGGTGGTAATGATTGTATAGTCACTGTATTATTTTAGAGTAGAATCGAATATAATTTCCACTATACTTAGGTATATACCGAAGTGTGTGCTTAGATGACGTCCATCCGATATTTGCTTTTCTATGTATATTTTTTCCTTGAATACTATTTTTGTTTTCAAATCTCATCTGGTAACACTAAATATTGTTAATTTATAACATCATGTGTCAAAAAGATTTTTATCTTTACGGGGAAATACTACCTACTTCAGCTCTATTATTCTGATTTTTAATTTACAAGAGATCAGTTGCTACTGCAGGATTATGACCTGCCAACTCGTGTATCGAGTGAGCCAGTCTACGAGCTTGCTGGACAGCAGTTGAAGCCGGCAGAAGTCCTAGATGAATGCATATTAGTTCCTTGATGTTGACTCCTTGGTTGTCATTTGGAAATGCTTGCTCAGCAAGCTGCCTGAAAACGTAAACATGAAATTTTTGTTCTGATAATATATAAATTATACTCCAAAATGCAAAACAATTAAAATATTACAAAACGCTCTTTATTCAAATATCACTTGTTATGACAATCATATAAACAGTAAAAAATTGATGTGCTGCAGTGCTACCTAGTGGAAAGTTGTAGTGAAAATTATATCATATTTTCACAATGAAAATCTGCATAAAAAACTCAGCTGTAAGAATTTTTATGACAGTACTTTAGATAAGGACTGAGTGTCTAAAAAATGAAATTACAAAAGAGTAATCGAAATCTATCCTGCAGTTTTCCGTGACGCGCGCATAACGACAGATCTCTATCAGTTTATTTATATTGACTAAAAGCTTCCAATTATCCAATATGTTAGACAAAGAAAAATAAAGATAACACACGAGTCAAGGAATAAAAATGTTGGTCACTGCTGACATAAGCTATAATGTAATGTGAAGAAGTCATTTGCTAGATTACACATCAATTAAGAACTTTTATCTATCATGACGATGTATTTTCCAACTATTATGTAAGGTAAAGATCCCGTCTACCGTCAAAAAGTATTTGTGAAAAGGTCCCATAATATACAGTCCAAACGCAGTTTTGTATCATCTGAAATATTTAACCCTACCTTTTATATATATTATTCTCGCGTAAATCATCGGACCGTTCACACATGTAATGATAATTCGTAACTATATATTCAGTAGTGCATTAATGTATCTGCTGTTACAAGGTAAATGCTTTTATTATTGATACCCGATTGACCGATCGATTAAATGATTGACGTCATATTTTTATAATAATTGCTCGTTCAACGTCATCCCGGCATGTATATGTAGATATAGTAAACCTGTAGAATGTCCCGAGGATATCTCCAGGTGGTGGCAGAGCACGAACAGCTGCTGGATGCGGATGTTTCGTGGGCCGCACAGCTGTGCCCTTCCGTTCCCACCACAGCACAGCGCAGACGTGAAACGCACCAGACCGCCAGGTGGCAGCGCTGTACCCTTCGCGAATAACACTTAGTCCTCGAGATATAGTACTCACCACCTGCGTTTAGTACCAAATATATATTCAACGTGTACTAGACAAACATTGTTTAAATTCTTAACATATTTTGCAAAAATATTCAATTTGACCATCTACAGACAATTCCTAAAGCTAACTTTTGTTTGGCATATCCAAATACATTGAAGACAGTTTTGCTAAATTAGGCAAATAATAATTACTTATTATATTCAGATCACATTATTACTTAATATCAGTCAAAAAGCTCGAAACAAATAAGAATCCATTACGGAAAAGAGACTAGAAATAAAAACTACTGAATATTTGAGACGTACGAAACCAAAATCGACAAATGTATTCATAGATTATCATGGTGAATATTTTACTATAATTTTTGAAGAGTGTTTATACTAATCAAGGTACATCAAATAAAGAAAATAAATTGTATTGTGACATATTTCCTTCATTTTTTACTACCTGCCTACTTCTACGACCTTTAAATTTACAATACTCATTTCTATTATTTCTACTTATACGATCAGTTATACATATTCTATATACAAATCTAACTTTTATCTTCTTTTATTTCCTTCTTCATCTTTGTTATGTAAATAAAATGTTTTTTAAATAGTATATGTAATTTTAGGGGGCTTCATCAATTATGTGCTATGTGCTTTATAATAGTAATTATTTATTTTTGTTAACATTTAAATAATTGTTTCGTACAATTTGCAAAACTAAAACCAAATTTTATATTTCGCCAGACCCCAGGGTCCAAGCCTAAATATATCAACTACTTACTATTAGTAACCTTGAGCTTAAAATTTGAATTAAAACGCAAAAATATATTTTCCCATAAATAGATTAAAGATATTAATAGATGAAAACATACCATGTCAGGTGATAACATGTCAACACAATCTGCCATATCGGGAGCTATGTATCTTCCAGTAGTCCGATCCACATATATGAAATGTATTAGTCCTGGGAACTCCTCCACATACTTGTGCAGCGTTAGGGAACATGTCACGTCTGTCTCTCCCGTGCGATAACATACAGCCCACAATTAAGCGAAATAATTGATAACAAAACCACTTATACACATAGATAAATATTTGTTTTGATGAAAATGTAATGGATAAAGCTCTTCATAGGTTTTGAAGTACAAAATCTTAAAATATAAAGATATTGCAGTCGAAGCATAAGCTATTTCTTGATTCTACAGTATGTGTGCTATTATAGCGTACGTATACATGCCCTTGACGTTCAGGTTTCATTCACATTAGGGCCCTATAACGATGGTAGTTCAATATTTAATAAGTAAAACAGAGTCCTTGATATTAGATAATGTAATAAGTCCCATCAGCTTGTAAGAGACCCAATGCAGGGCCATAGACCTCTTCCCAAAGAAGGTATGGTTATAATCACAGCAAAATCTACGACGTATTCTCTCAAAATTCAAAGTTCTATTTTTTGGTACTACAAGAACATTTCTCAGATTCAGATTTCCTAATCACTTTCCTTCACCATCAGCCGATAGTATTACCAATTTAAAGTACTAAATGTACGCGTATTGCGAAAAATTCAATGGTACACCCGTGGTCCAAACTTGTGCACACCGAATTGCCATTCTACCGATCAAACCACTCGGCCACCACGAATTTAATTACACTAAAGCGATTTACGTAAATTAAGCGTTTCTCGCGCAAATTATATACCTACAGTCAATAATGCATCTTGATACGTTATTTGAATAATTGCTTGCAGAAAAGTTGCAAACCAGGGTAAACAATTAGTACATGCATCCCAAACATTGTACTATGTGCATCATTGTAACAATACTTTTTTTGTTAATGTTGAATTGATTTGAAATTTATCTGACGTTAAATGGATACTACAGCTATAAGTCATCTATAAAAAGACAAACAAGACTGCAGTCATGTAGAAGGTCAGTCAGTGACTGTGATGATCCAATTGTAACACTTTGTTTTGTGTCAACATCTATCAGACCAGATTACAACAACACCAGAACTGCTGTCTTCATATAGAAATAGATGTAACGTTTTTTCCATCAAACTTTGCATATATACAAAGGTATACCCCACCGGAGGAATCTTAACAAAACATAAACACTTTGTACTCCACTAATATAATAGCATATAAAAACAAATCAATACTTGTTAAGATGTATAATCCTACTAAATCTTTTTGACCAATCTGAATATAACCTTAAATTCGGGCTTGAGCATAATACAGTCAAGAGTTTAATACAAAACAAAGTTAAAATATTATTACAGGAATCTAAAGTCGGCATTTGGATTTTATGCATATAACATAATACCGAAATTTGTGTTGTGCGCATTCATATTCAAAGCGGTCAAAAAAATTGACAAAGATTATACAGACCATGGAAGATCAAGCATGAAAATTAAATAACACCAAATAAATAAGCCAGACGTACGTAAAAGCCTTATTAAAACAACACATGAATGAAAACCGAATTATTAAAAGGATATGATCCGAGACTAAAGCATCTTGCTGCTTTCACCCGTAGAAACTCTACGTAAGGTGCTAAAACTGTTTTCAAATCTTTCACCGGTTGTTCCATATTAAGACTCGGTATATCTGGTTTTAATTGTTCAACAACAGCTTCGAGTGCGGTATGCATTGCTGTTGCTGTCGTTTCTGGTGTTAAAGGTGTAGTAGTTGTGCACGATTTACGCAGTTCCAACATTCGCGTTGTTAAACGAGCGCAAAGATTTGCATTTACTTTGTTTTTACGAAGCGCATCCGTCGTCTAGAAAGTTACTGTCATTATTGATTTGTTCAAAATTGGTCCCATATTTTTTTTCTTTTTTTACCGTTGTGCATTAAAAAAAATGGCCACAGGTCAATTGAATCCAAAAAATAAGTAGCCCAGAACCATTTGCCAAAAATTCTACCTCGCATAGTCCTATACCAAAATTTTCAGTAGTTTTACGGTGATTAGGCCACAAATGAACTGTATTTTCATTTCATATACATCATAGCTATGCCCGTGGCTCCGCACGTATTTTTTGCAAGAAATAATAGAGTTATTGCAAAATATATAGATATTTTCGAGTTCAAATATCTATACGTACAATGTTCATGGAGAAAAGGTAACAATACAGAAGTTAACGTACTACAGCGCCACCTAGTAGAGAATTTAAGTAAAATAGCTAGAAACCTTCTTCTGTCAATATCAAATATACAAACAAACAATCATTTAGTGGAAAAAAGCGAATTTTGTTCAATTTCAAATGATGTAAAGTTTATCACAATAAGTACGCAATACATATATGAACAAGTACCTTTTTTAAAGCAGCTTCTAAGTTATCAAGAATACTTGGCAACATTTCTAAATTCCTTTGCAACAATAGTCTCCTTAAATTCGAGAGTATCTGAGATGAACAATGAGCTGCAATTCCAACTTCCCTGAAACAAGGAGATACAAGTACTGATATTAAATATTCTAATTAATCAAGAATATGTAACACTGGGGAAAGTATAATAAATTCGTTTACAATCTGAAAAGTATAGCATATTTACAGATTAGTGTGTTATCAAAATCTTACATTGCATGTGTAGTGACACACATACCTACATCAAAACGTGGCATGTGTGTACTACAACAACTTAGGCGAAAAACCAGCGGCACTATAATTTCCCAAGTTTAGTCGGTTTAAGAAAGCGATATTAAAGACTCACAGCCCAGGTGGCGACCACATGCTACCTGGGTGTAATTATAATCTCACCGACAAACCGCAAACAATGCGATGAATAGTTATTATAGAAACTTATTGTTTAATTATTTTACTGCCCAGATGTTAGTTTTTAGATTTACTTTGTTTTATAACTCCTTTTATTTTGTAAGATTATTTGTATTGCCGGTTCATTTTATCTCTAAGTCTTTGCACGTGTTTTGGTTCTTATAAATATGCACTCAACTCAATAAACGAGGAGATTCGTAATCCAGCTGCCAAAGCGATTACTAGTCTGCACAAACAGAGTCAGTTATTTTATTTCAACCTTCTGAAATTAGCATAGTGGTATCCATACTACCACTTCCGCTAAACATCTCTTTAAAGTAACTTAAACTAACTTTTGACCGCAGTTTCGCTTGTGTTATTGTAGTAAAATATATTTTTTAACCTTCGAGGATAGTACTTTTTTTATAAAAGTTTTATGTCCTAATCTAAATCCCTGACAACGTGTAGGCAAAATGTCATGATGACCGGTCGAGATGTTAAAGCATAAAAGGGCAACATTCAAACTAATAGACGCATTTATATTATTTGTTTGAAATAGGATTTTGTATGAGATATTGGACTTTATTTTCATTTTAAATAGACAAAGAGTTAAAACGATACTCAATAGATACGTCTCTTTCTATATCACACAAATAAACTTAGTATGTAACTGAATTTATGCCACAGTTGAATAGCAATAGGCAAATGCATCTTTCGAAAATTATTTTAATATCATGTCCGTGACTGACTGGACAAGCCAATATGGGACCTGCATTTTTGACCACTTTTGGTTGAGACCTTGAGAACTCCTTGGGGGGACTACGTATTGCTTATTGTGATGAAGCCTGTGTAAGCGCTTTTAAACCAGCTTCTCTATCCAAGTATCATCATGAATTTTAAGACCGTCTAACATTGCTTTCCACTGTTCACATAACACCAGATATTCCTAATTGACCTTTAACCTTAATGTAGAACAGCTCACTGTTCACTTAGAACGCATTATTAGAAATATCCCCAAGTAGATATTTTCTAAGCAGATAAAAGGTCTATATACAGTACATGTGGCCTAGCAAGCGCAAGATTTTCTGCTTTACGAGAGTAGTTATAGATAACCTTGTGGTAAATTATGTTAATCGACATTAAACCATAGGCGATCCATGGGAGAATTACACATGAGGATTGATTTGATGAAATTAAGGATTTTATTGGAAATAACTCTGATATCAATTATAAAAGACCTGTTTGCGAACTCATACATATTCCTTTCACATTGGTTAATATAATATCTCATAAAATAAAATAATTATTAGCTCTAAAGTTACATCTCTACTTATTTTTATATATTTTTGTTATATTAGCGATATAGTTGCACAGGCTACTTAGCCTTTAATAAAAAACCTGATATACGTTAATAAAAATTGAAAGGAATATATTAATAAAAACAAAATAATTGTGTATAAGTTACCAAATTATTAATATGATAATTTAAGATAAAACCGCATTCTCCAAAAATGAACAACTACATCAAAATTGATTCATATTATAAATACCTTAAATCCATGTCGACAATAACTGCAAGAGTGACACGAGGTGCCAATTCCGCGATGTGCATAGAGTGAGGAGCACATGGACTGCCTGCAGATCCAGCGCAAAGGAACACTATGGCACTATTTTGTTTTGACAACCCTACAAAACAGGACACCAATCTTAAAACTCTATTCATTTAGTATTTATTAAACAGACGACTTTGTATGCATTGTTAATTACCTTAACAATATATTTTATATCGAAATTACAGGCGAAAAATCACGTAAAATAAATTGAGAGGAATAATATAATTTGTTTACAAAATATTTTGTGAACAATTATATCCGTTTACTTCCCCCACTCCGGTGCATACGCATCACACCGCTTGCCCCACTTCTCCGCGACAATAAAACACACATCTGAATGCATAGTGCTCTCAAAAGTCTAAACCTCTTATGAATTTAATAACTTTGTATTAAATAAATATACTGTGACATTTTTTTAGATAAGGACCAAGTGTCTATAAAGAAATACTAAACATTTTATCGAAATCTATATAGTACTTTTTACGTGATAAGCTCACAACGGCAGACCTTCTAACATATTATTTATATAGATAGACTATGTTTAACAAAAATCAACTTTATCAATTCCACTAAATTCACTTGGACATAAATATATACATATTAAAGAGTACAATAATTAGTGTCACATAACAACATAATATACTAATATTGTAATTATAAATTCAACTTACATGGCAATTGAATAATCTCTTCATTTTTGTCACCTGTTTTAATTTCTTTCCAATGTTCTTGTGCTGCAATGCACTGAATACTCAACAAAATTAAATCTGGTGGAGATAAATCTTCACTCCCACGACTGAAAAAATGTTTAAACAATTTCAACACTACTTCATTATAGAAACATCTAGAAAGTGCTGGCACCATGACATAAGCAATCACTTGGGAAGACTTTTATATCATACTTTATTTGCTATTCACATTTTAATATAAAAAGTTAGTAAGCAAACCTTGAATAGAGAGCCAACAATTTATCACCAACAAATAGCATAAGATGATAGTGTTGATGTGAAATTTTGATTGATTTTGATGCAGTTTTTAAAGCGTTCAATGCTGCAGCACTAGCACCAGTTTCGCCTATTACACCATTAGCTCCGGGTATAGAATCACCTTTATTACGGGACTCCAACAAGACGGAAAGCCACTCTCGGTAGAGAGGTGAGTGTAAGCTGAAAATATATTTTTAAATATTGAAAGATATTGCATTAGCATAAAATATGTCTGTCCTTTTAAAAGTGATACAACTTTGAAGGGATGAGATGATAACATGTTGGACACCACATCAATCAACATAGGTTCGAAACCTTGCCACTGAGTCAAAGTTGTCTGTGAAGGAAAATATTGGAAGGAAATCATAGCACAGCACTTAACATCATTAAAATTGTAGTCAAACACAAAAAATCCTTTTTAACTAATAAAAAAAATTTCAAGTCCATTAAAATTACATATGTGCTGAGTACATAAAGTACAAAATACTTACAGACTAATGTATTGACCACATATATGTTGTACAAAAGTTTTACAGTCAAGGAGCTCTCTGTGTGCGTCATCAACAGTATCCTGACTTATGATCATGAATACATGATCAAGCCACTGTAAGGAAAAATATGTTTACATTTATTTCAAATTTGATCAAGCCTTATATATACACGAATAACAAATTTATTACATATGACATGTTCTCGAACACTTTAAAATTTAGAATAATTGACTTTAGATTGTACAAATATTGAAACATTTTATATTCACCTAATATGAGTCCCTTTTTATAAGTCACATAATTACATTCACTAAAGTGATATCTGTGATAAATATATACATAATGTTTATATATTAAAGTAAAAAATACTTACGGATTCATTTATCGTCTACATATGTGTTCTTCAAAAGTTATATAGTCAAAAAACTTACTGAGTGCATCATCAACAGATTAACATCCTATACTTGTAAGGCATAATGGAAGGCAGTAAAGACGATTATAATAGATATTTAATTATCCTCGACTAGTAACAGATCGGAAATCCCAAAGAAAGATGATGGCAGTCATATAACATTAAAGTGAATCTCAGTTTTTAATATGAAGAGAGAAAGCACATGGTGCTGTCTCTATTCAAGTAAGGCAAGAGCAAGAAGAAGAATAGGAATAAATTTATTAGATCACTCACAATTGATGATAATAATTATTTACTGGAATTACAAGATTCCATTACTACTCAATAAATCATGTATGTACCCACCTCATCAAATACAATAGTAGTATTATCTTTGCACTGAAGTGATGAATATGTATTGCCAAATTGAGCAGCCATAACCCGTTGAGAAGTTATAATAGGTGCCAGAAGTTGTGACACATTCACATTATCTGACACATTATCTTCATTTTCCTATAACAATTGTTTAGTGATTTTATTATTGTCTCTTGTAAAAATCACGGGTTGTAACAAAATTGACTGACAATTTTTCTCGAATTACAAAAAATCATTCCAAGTTGGTTTACAATTACGACTACAGACGTGTGTAACTTGTGTTACAAAAAACTCACCGATCCATTGAAGTTTTTCATGCGCTCAATAAATGAATTGTCCCATTTAGAAAATAGCAGATCATTTACACTATCAAAAATTAACGTCGCTTTCATCTTTATATATTTTATTACATAAATATTTATATGAATACGCACTTCAGATTTTCATATGTAAATCTATGAATTTTTGATAAGACATGAAATAAACTTAGAGTAAATGAACTAATACAATCATGAATTCAATTGATATCATCATTATCAACAGTAGTTTTAGTAATGTACTCTGTGATTATCAATTTTTCAAAAATAATAGTAGGTGTTTCACCATATGTCAATGTTGCGTTACTGATAGGACTGTTGATAAAATATTAATGATGTAAATAAGAAATATCGATAGTTGTTAGTTTTTTTTTTTGTATATTGAATATCAAAATTTTCGTAATACGTTTTTATTTTACATTGTATCTCGTAATTTATTTAAATCGCATAATTATCATATTAACTTATTCTACACTACTTTATTTACATTACCTATATTATGTTTTTTTTCTTCTCCTAGCCTGTTATCGTAAAACGAAACGTTAATGTGTATAGACATATCTAGGTGATATAAAAATAATCTTTGATACCTACCCATTTTTTTTTACCTACTTTACTCGTAATAGCCAAACACCTGAACATGTATAAAACAACAGGTATTGTTAAAACTCTTCCTGTAAAATATTGGTAAACATAAAGTGTGTCTTAATAAATTAAACAATAATTACTTAGACTTAGTTGCACCAACATTCTAACATCAAATTGAAATAAAATTATATGTAAGCCTCATTCTATCTATCTCTTTAAACCTCAAACAGTTGATAATGATGTGTTAAACAGGATTTTTCTTTAACATGATTTAGATAAACGTTGGTGCAGGGTATACCTTCGAACTATAAACTAATATTTTCATACATTTATAATTCAATTCGTTTAATACATCATACTGGATTATAAGTTATGTAAATCATTTTAAAGACGAATTATGGTCGTTTTTTTTTAAATAACACCGACATATTTTTTTCAGTATATTAAACGCCGGTATTGTAATAATATGTACACTTAGAAAAAAAAGATAATTAAAAAAATATCAACAGTCCCAGTAAATTTCACATATATGGTCACAAACATAACGTATTACTCTGCTGTACACTTATATTACTAAAGATGCAACAATACACGTACTCTATACAATACACCAATGTTTTTAAACATCGATTTATTGTGTATAAGCATCAATCTTGACACTCCTGACATCTATAAAAACGATGTTTCATCATGTGTAGCGCCATCTATCGTATTCGCTACCCGCTCTTTTCCTAAATCACATACTTATGTGTGACGTTCTAGTCTTTTTTATTGTGTAATCCGGTCAATCTGTAGCTCCGCTAGGAGCACTCAATTCTTTGTTCCGTGGCTAGGAGTAATATTATTCTGTGATCTGTAGAAGCCTCCGGGTCAACAACAGTCAGTTGCAAAAAAAATCTTTTTTTTTCATTCGTAAAATATCATTTACACTAACCATGTATTGTTATTTTTCAAACTTTATTGTAGTTGTAAATAGACAGTTAATTAATAAAATATCGATGTATCGTTGCATCCCTAGCGAACTTTTACGACCTCATCTGTATTGTGATGGAATCCAAGACGGAATTGGAAGACGAACGTGGGTGCCGAATTTGCATTTGACAATTATGTGTAGACAATCAACAAGAACATATAATTTTAGAGAAAATTACAAAAAGATATACGAAATACTATAAAACAAAACTAACACTTGTACACATCTTATAGAAAACAAAAATGAGCCATAAAAAGGAAGCGTTGGTAAATAATTATATAGTTATTACTTAAATTGTAAGTGAAATATGTACCAAACATATAAGTTATTTTTGCAGAGAAAACTTAAATCTTTATGCTATTTAACTCTAGGAGGTTCCATAGCATACCAATATGTTTATTTCAAAAAGGATTTCAATGGATATTTTGAGAAAGTTCTGCAGCCTTTTAGTCAATATATAAACCCAGAATGGGCACATAAACTTTGTGTAACAGCTATTAAATATGGTATGTTTCCTTCAGATGATAAAGAAGATCCCAAGGTTCTTGTAAGTATCGCAATATTTTTTTATACTTCATTGCTTTTATTTTCACTAGTTTTTATTATTTAGTATTTGGTTTGACAATTTAAACATTTAATAAATAAAGAAAACTTTAATAAAAAAATTAAGTATAACAATAATTTTGATTTTTACAGAAAACCAAATTTCTCAACTATGAACTTAGTAACCCTATTGGAATTGCAGCTGGTTTTGACAAACATGGTGATGCTGTAATAGGCTTGAGAAAGTTAGGTTTTGCTATAGTTGAAGTTGGTTCTATAACCCCTGAAGCACAACCTGGTAACCCAAAACCAAGGGTCTTCAGATTGCCTGAAGATAAAGCTATAATCAATAGATATGGTTTCAACAGTGAAGGACATGATATAGTGTTTAAAAAGGTTGATAGCGTGAAGAAAACTCAGCTTAATAATGGAATATTGGGTATAAATTTGGGTAAAAATAAAACCTCCACTGATGCTAAAACAGATTATATTTTAGGTATTAAAAAATTCTCGAATATAGCAGATTATTTTGTAATAAATATAAGCAGGTACAATGATTTTTTCCTAAATTTTGTTTCTAAGCATGTAATGTAAATAATTATTAAAACATCTATTTTTCAGTCCAAATACTCCAGGATTAAGATCATTGCAGAATAAAAATGAGTTACAGGATCTTCTAACAGAAGTAAATAAGGCAAGGGCATTAATAGACACTGTTAAAAATCCACCATTATTTTTAAAACTTGCCCCAGATTTAAGTCCTGAAGAAATGAAGGATGTCGTAACTGTTATTTCTAAAAAAGAGTGTAGTGTAGATGGATTAATAATCTCTAATACTACAATAGATAGATCATCACTTGTAAACAAAGATTTTGTGAACGAAATTGGTGGTTTAAGTGGTAAACCATTAACCACGAAGTCTACAGAAATGATAAAGGAGATGTACAAATTAACTAAAGGTTTAGTATACAATTCAATTAATATTTATTTCCAAATTTAAACTACTACCAAACTGGAATCATCCCCATTAAGTATATGGAATGGATGTTTAATGTTATTGAAAATATTGCCAACAAATTTCTATTTGTATGTTATTTTGGGCTATATTTATTATAAATTCAATTTAAAAAAGATAGTCAAATTGGTTTCTTATAAACTGATAATATTAAATATAAACTAATTAAAAAGTAAAGGTCCTCTTTGAATTAACATCATCAAAGTAAGATTTTTATTCATCTCTAAAATTGAGAAATTCATGTAATACTATTTTCTAAAGCTTTAAAGTTATAGAATTGACAATTAAACTGTCTGAAATATTCTTCTGATTGAAATTAATTTACTTGCCTTTACAGAAAGAAGCATGACCGTTGTTTGATGTGAAATTTTTGTTATTCCTTTATCTGTTTTTTTTTTTATTATTATCTAGATATATTATTTTCACATGAAAATAATTTTATATTAAAATTACACAAATATAATTTTATGTAATAGATCTTGATTGCATAAATATTTAAAGAATTTGTATTTTTAAAATTAGTAACATTAATTTCAATATATGTAATGAATGAAGTCCAAATCTCTTTGACTTCAGAACTTTAAAATTTAATTTTGATAACATATGATGACAAACATAACTTTGATCCCAATTTATCAATATCCTGATGGTATAACAAATGTTTATGTTTGTCATCACTGCAGACTTTAAACAAAACAAAAGTGGAATATTTATATATTAGAGTCTATAATACTATCAGCAGAGTTACTTAAATGACTTAAACCATTTAGATGCTTATACTGAAAGTAACTCACATCTTTATGCTAAATTTTATTCACTTGTACAAGAAGAATTTAAAATCATATATTTGTTTCAGGCAAAATTCCCATAATAGGTGTCGGAGGAGTGTTTACTGGACAAGATGCATATAATAAAATTTTAGCTGGAGCAAGTGCAGTCCAACTTTATACAGCATTAATATATCATGGACCACCAGTAGTGTCAAAAATAAAAAAAGAATTAGCCGAGTTTCTCTTAAATGATGGCTATAACAGTGTAAATGAAGCTGTTGGTAAAGGAGTTAAATGATGTATAGTTATAGACTGATTATATATTTTTTAAACTAATATACAAATAATAGTAATAAATTGATGACAATGTTAAATGCTATTACGGTTTTTCATTCATTTGTTCCTTGCTTCCTGGAAATAAATGAAACAATGTGTAAAAGTAAAGAACAAATTTTTGTAGATTATTAAAAAAATGTATTTATTAAAGTTGCACTGATAGAAATCTAATTACCTTCTATTTTACAATCAGGAAGATGACTTTGCAGGTACTGCTTGCATTCATCTAAATTTTGCACACTGTGGAGATTAAATAGCACCAAAGTGTTTAGTTTGTTTAAATTCTGAATTTCTTTCAGTCCATTATCAGTGACATTAACACATTTGGATACTTGGACATATGTCAGATTATCCCTTGCATAAGATAGACCTTTCATTGCTCTGTCATCAATGTAATCATTATTATGTAGAATTATTCTTTGCAGCATTGTACATCCACCTAAAAAGTAAAACTGAACAGCAACAAAGATAAACATGGTTGTAATAAGAATAACACAAAAATATAACTTCTCCAATCCCTGTTAGTGTCTCCAAATTAATTGTTTTTTGATATATTTTAATTAGGGAATTTCAAATATCAGTTTACAAATCAGAGTTCAAAAATGTTATAAAGCTTATGAATTCTGAAACTTTAAAGAAACATTAGTTTTGTCCAATGATTGTTAAATTATTTCTTTAAAGTATTGTTTATTTTTTTCAGGGCTCTTTGATGACTATCACAAAGAATTTGAGCCTTAATCAATGTGGAACTGTTTTTATTAGGCATATAAAACATCAATTTGAAAAATTCTAAGCTTATCCAGTAATTAAATTTGATTTTAATGCAATATCAATTATGTGCAGAATACATTACGTAGGTGTGAAAATCCATAATGTGATATGGATGAGTCTGAACCATCAATTTCTAAAATTTTTGGAACACCTAGTTTCTCAGGTGGTAATAAGTTATAGTCAGTTAATTTGTTTCCACCAGCCCATACAATTTTTCCTCCATTTCTAAGAACCCACTCTGCACACGCTCTGTCAGGTCCAAGTTGTTTAATTCTGTCATTATCGGGTTTATTGAACATCATATTAACATATTCCCAAAAAGTTCGCTTTTGATAAATTCTTGGTTTGAAAATCTTGGATATTGATAAAATATTCTGTAAAATATAATTTCCAGCATTATATTAATATGAGAAAATTCCGAATAATACATTTGTTAGAGTAGTGTATAAATTATATACAAACATGGTACGAGGACAACATATTTAACAGAGAAGAAGTATGTATTAAAAATATATAAACGAAACAAAAGTCGGGTTTTTAATCAAAGTCCATCGTAATATTCATAACATAGATTATTCACATTCATAAACCTATATTATAACGCACTCTGTGATTCGTAATATGTTCTTGTCAAAGTCATACGGTCGGTTGAAGGTTAACGTAGTGCAGTGCTGCTACATTAGAGTTATAGATGTACCCGACCATTAATCCTAGAATATTCGGTTTCGTTGCTCGCCATATATCAGAAGAATATTAGAAAATCGGAGATATTTTTTGTTTGCTTATTCAGATTTCATCGACCTGAGAAAACAATATATAGTAATATAATTGAAATCGATTTATAATTTAATGACATTATTTACGTCAGCCATTAAACAAAAAAGAAGATGCGAGACCGGTATGTGCGGTTCACACACGATAGAAGTGAAACTTCAGTAAATCGACTAAAGAATGAGATGAATATATATAACAAGGGTAGGATAATTACCTGGTAGGGGTTGGCCGTGTCCTAATCGCCTGGAGTGCGGCCCGAGTCCAGTTCTGGGGGAGCAGAAGTAGGAGGAGGAGGCGGCATGGCCTTCCTCTCGTTCTCATGTCGTCTCCAGGCGAGGACTTCTTCTTTCAGGTCTTCTACCTGGAGGCGGAGGCGCTGAGTTTCACGTCTCAGCTTGGCAGTTTCCTATTCTTCCGTCCGTTTCTACTAAATACCGAAGGGAGTAGGCCGCGGTCTTCTGCGCTTTCACGTATCTCCCTTTGTAATTGTCAGATTTATAGGTAACCTCAAGGATGAAGTCCACCTGTTTCCTGCCCAGAGCCAGGAGCCGACCGAGATCCAATTCCGGAATGTGCTGCAAGGCTACCTCCTCTTGGGCGCTGTCCTCCGAATCCGTGGGGCAGGAGCGACTGGAGAGATAGCGCAATGAGTCTGTCGAGGTAATTGGTGATGCGAACTAATAGTTGAAAAACTTTTCACTTCAAAAATTTCTACACTCTTATTTATTTCTACTAGCAGCATGTTTTTTCGCATAGTGCATCGTGGAGTAAACATCTGTGTTCGATTTGTCTAGTAAGATACATCGACGTTTTGTATCGATATTGAACAGTTTGAATGAGTTTGATAATCAAAATTTTTATGAACTTCTATCCTACCTTTACTTTGAATTGTTACTCTCTTAATACGTATGTAAAATAATGAAGTATTATACCTGATATCCTTAATTTGTGCTGTCTTATTATGTTTTTGTGGCGTTACATTTTAGTACTTGACTCTTTATAAAGTTTATAACTTATCAATTTAAATAATTTACTGACTTTTTTAAACCAATAATAGCTTTTTGAATTTTCTGTAAATGTGTTATATACACTAATTCAATTTAACTAACGGCTTAAAGTATATGTATTCTGTAGCCTTAATAAGTGAAAAACATTGACGACAACACGAACTTCATTATAAATAATTTATTTCTGATAATTAAGTACCTACCTACCTATATCAAAATAGTAATTGAAAACCTACGAAGTATTTTGTTTTTATTAAATATGACGGAATCATACGGTAATGTTTTTATTTTTACTGTACATAATTTGTATATCCAATGCAGTGGTGTATGAATTTTATTTTGATTTTTTTTTATCCATTCCAGAATACTTATTTAAATTTCTTATTATTGGGAGTGCAGGTACAGGAAAGTCGAGTTTACTTAATAATTTCATTGGCAATAAATGTAAGTACTGAATTGTAAATGTAAATAATTCTATCTTCTAAACTAATTCGTGTTTACTTTTGGAAAAATGTGGAATAATTTTTATATGTTAATTGTTCTGACCTTGCATAATGTTCTGATTATAATAATAGTTTTGTTTACCTTATTTTATTTATATTTTTTTAATACTAAATGACTATAATATGGACTTAATCGTAAATACATTACATTCCAAGAATAAATCAACTCCCTAGAAATGAGTATTAATTTATCCAAAAACTATAAAATATGTGTTGTTTTATTATAGTTAAAGAAGACAGATGTCATACTATTGGCGTTGAATTTGGGTCCAAGATAGTTAATATTGGGGGAAAGTCTACAAAACTTCAAGTATGGGATACAGCTGGTCAAGAAAGATTTCGTTCAGTAACTCGTTCATATTATCGTGGAGCAGCCGGAGCCCTGCTAGTTTACGATCTCACATCTCGAGATTCATTTAATGCGCTTTCAAATTGGCTGAGAGATGCTCGGACACTAGCAAGCCCTAACATTGTTATTCTACTTGTAGCTAATAAAAAGGATATGGAAGAGTCTCGGGAAGTAACCTTTACAGAGGCTAGCGAATTTGCCCAGGAAAATGGTAGTATATTCTCCATTTAGAATAAGTACAATTATTTCTTCTTTCATTTTATTAAATACTAATTTTCCCTGCAACTTTGTTTGTTATATGAATTATCTAATTGTTTTTTTTTATTATTAATATGTATATATATATATATATACATATCCTATATGTTCAGGGTTAAAGGTCTATAACATTCATAATGCAGGCTACCCTTGTTCTAAATTTTATTATAATTGGTTCAGAGTTTTTGTAGTGAATAGGTTATAAACAGATATACAGACAGAGTTGCTTTTGTGTTTATAATATTAGTATCGAAACTTTAAATTAAGCAAAATTGGTTACAACAGAACATTCATATTCTTTTCAAAATCATAAATTATAATGAATTTGTTAGTTTGGTTTCACTGCTTTCAAGATGTAAATTCCTATTAAGGGTAACTTATTAATTTTAGATAATGAAAAGAGATACAGAATAGGTTGATGGAAGTGATTCACTTGAACATTACTTAGATTACTCTGCCATTCATAATACAGGTAACTATCCCTGTATATGGAAAGATGTCTAAGTTTTATAATGACCAATAGAATAATTTAGGAAATATCACAATTGCTTTTGTTATTTTAAATAGTCATCTGTTTCATTGCCAAGTGTGTGGATGGTGATACAAACTGGTGCTTGAGGTCTTACAATTTATTAATTAGTACTACCAACTTGTTATAATTGGTCTTGGGTTATGTTATTTAAGGTAATTGTATATAGGTTACTATGATTTGCTACTTCATATTATAAAAAGGATTTGTTGTATCTAATTTTCTCAACTATACAGCTTACACAGGATTTTTTTTAAATTGAAATTTGTACATATAAATAAATATGAAGTGTGTGCTGTTTGTTTCAACCTGTAATCTTTGAAATGATTGGAACAATTTGGATGAAGTTTTTTCCAGCAAATATAGGGTTTTAATGAGTATAATCATTACTCTTGTGCAAATGAGCTAAGCAGTACTGATAAATGAAAACAAAGATTTCTTCAAATTAGTAAAAGGGTTGTGGGAGTTAGGTGGTAATGAGAAAATTACATAAAAAATAAATAAAAGAGAATACAAATAAAATATGTAATTTTTATAAAATAGTAAACCTACCTTTACAAGAACAAAATCACTGTTACTAATTAATACATACATGTAACACTATGTTTTAAGAATCCAATTAATCTTTTAGAATGTAGTAGAAATGCAATGATTAGATCAAATATTTTTCTAGGAAATACCTTTGTTTCTAAAAATCTGCTATAAAAGATTGCTTTAACTAAGGCCCCAAACTAGGCAGTAAAAAGCAAGCCTAGAATACGATTGCAGTTTGACTTTACCCCGCACGGTAGCGGATCAATCATGTTTCGATCCTCTGGAGTGGAGCCCTCGAGTACACTGGTAGCAGGATACAGTAACACTGATTAATTTCACTGACAAGCTTAACAGACACAACATAGATCACCCCCAGATACGTGTACACACACGGGTAGATACACATATCGCGGAAGGGTTTTATTTTATTATTTTTTCCTCTTGTTTTCCGAACTTCGTTAGTTTAGTTTAGCTGAGTTGACAAACACAAAATACATATTTGAGTTCGTGAGATACATATGCTGTTACACATGTGTGGTTTACTAATTCGAATATGTATGATTAGTTTGGCTAGGCTATCTTAGATAGATTCGCATTGTTGCATCCAAGGCAGCAGCCCAAGCGGAGGTTCGGCCATTTTGGCACCCCAGAGTTTGTTGCCAAGCCGCCGGACGCCATAAGCGCTCGCCCTATGAGTCCGGTGAATGTATCAAGGCTCATCAGGCCAATAGCGTATAATCAGTTCGAAAGCAAAAAATAGTTTGACTTAAACTAATGGAACTGACTTGAACAAAAATAATTAAGAGAAAATTAGTTATAATAGATACATTTTACAGTATTTAAACTTTGTGTAGTTATGTGTATATATGTGTATAGTATGAATATGATGAGTATGTATTTGGGTGGCAGAGATGTACAATTCTTGGGTCTGTTGCTATCAGAGTATCTTAAATAGATCTTCTGTCTGTTCATAATAAATGCTACATAGCCATATATGATATATATGTAGATAACTATTTTCAAATTACATTTTTTCAGAACTCATGTTCCTTGAGACCAGTGCTAAAACAGGAGAAAATGTTGAAGAAGCATTTTTGAAATGTTCTAAAACAATCCTCGCTAAAATAGAAACTGGAGAATTGGATCCAGAGAGGATAGGTTCTGGAATTCAATATGGTGCTAACACATCGAAAAGGTTGAGTACACCTAAGAGACCCGCTCGAAGTCCTTCTGACTGTGCCTGTCGTGTTTAAGATTATCTATCACCCATGGAGCTGTTTAACATGTCTCTTGATAATTATTGGACATTTCTTTAGTTATAAATATTTCCTGAATGTGATCTATTTTATAAATTTCTATTTTATATAGAATTACTTAAATGCATATATTATAACGGAAGGATAATCTTTTTTTTTTAATTTAGAAATTATTTAAATAATGAGGCTTTTTATCTTATTATAACAATGTGCTGTTGAAAAATGTTTCGTTGTTGTAAATTTTATCGACTAAATTTTTTGCAAATTTTATGTCACTATTTACTAAAAGATCTGTAAGTTGAACCATGACTATTTTATCGTTATTTTATTTTGATGTTTAATTAATCATTTGTTTATATAAAAAAGAATACGGTAGAAGTGAAACTCTTCAAAATGACAAAATATTTGTATAAATGAAAGAGATTCACTTCTACCGCGTTCTTTTTTAGACTCATCAGTGTCTTGTCATATTCTCTTGGACGCAGTGGTAGATTTACGCAATTGCCGCCTGTAGGCTGTTCAAATTTTGCCACCTCTACACATCTCTACAGTTGGTTAAAATAGTCCACAATCATAGTAATTGTAATTACAATTTATTTTGCAATGAAATTGTAAAGTTATGATTTGTGCACTACCGTCCTAATTGCCCTACCTTTTTCCGTAATTCGTGTATGTGTGTGTGAACTATGGGATCAATGTGGCTAATGCTGAATTATTATTTTTACAATCCAATAGTTAAGGTAGTTAAGCTTGCACAATAAACAGTATTTGATGTATATTTCTGAGGTAATAAAAGTTCAATCATTTACTATGCGGGGTAAGGTATGCCACAACACCACTTACACAGTAATATACATTTTCTAAACGTAAATAAATAAATTTTAGTTGTTTGTTATGACGTACCTGACACCTCCTTATTGAAGTATGTGTCTTTTAAAATTAACGGCTAATTTTAATATAACAAATAGTGGTTTTGAGTGGCTCGAGTCAATGAAGTTCAGTTGGGAGTTATGATGGTATCACTTTTTTTTATTATTGCTCACCAAAATTCAACGATTCATAATCTAGTTCCACCAAAATTATTTTAGACAAAAGGTCTTATTGAAAATGTATGCATTCTTGTACCAAGTAAGTCTCTATGTCATTAGGATACATTTCTTGCAAGTAAGGGAATTTGTTCGTATGGGTGGATGATAATAATGAACGTATTTTTGTCATAAATGAAAACTTTTCATTGAACTTATCGTAAGACTTTTGTCGCTTTTCTAATTCGAATATGAATCGCATCAGTGGGCACGATATATGCATTGAACGTGAAAGTATCATTAGCACTCATTCTCATTTCATCAGGTGTTTCAATGTCTTTTGTATACTACTTCGACAAGTTTAACCTTTAGTAGCCTGATTTACGAAAGTGATTTATTTTTAATATTACTGTGTTTGCTTGAGGGTCTAGATGAAGGGAAAAATAGCTAAAAAAAATCACAATATTTATTTTACATATTTAGTTAGAAAAAAAATTTAATTTCGTTGGAAAGAATATTATACAACAGTAAAATACGTACAGCCAACCTATAAAAAAAAACTAATAGTAATGTGAACATTCGGTTTAAAAGATTGGCATCAAAATTGAAACTTTAGGTTATTAAGGGTTAATTCCATCGCTCCTCGAAATACTCAAAATATTCTCGTTCATCCACGAAAAACTTACAGAGATATTTGTAGAGATCGGAAGTAGTGATCAAAGCTACGCGAGAAGCCTGAATTTAAACATTCACTCTATATATAGTCCAAAAAACATCCACATAGTTACCACCGCCTCCAGTTTTTTAATTCATTTCAAATTTTGCCGTACAGTTTTTTTCCATATAATGACCCTTGCTTAATACAAAGATTTCAGGACGTCGTGCCAAGAATCTTTCAAACTTCTGCATGCGTCCTGTATCTGACCAACGTGGCAGATTAAGTATCTTCAGCATTTTCTTTTTCCTGATCTCAGTTATTAATTTTTGTCAGCGTTGAAATACATTGTACACACCAGACACATTCACGGCATTGTCATAGAATTGTCCATGACAGTATTTAATATTTATATCAGAACTTTTGAGTTTCAAAATAATAACAAAAGAAATTTCTTCAGCTTTATGCCTCAGAGAGAGCAATCTTGAGAAATCCTTCACACGGCTCGCCTGTTTCCAAAACCTATCTAATAACGAGAGTAAGATGGTCGACCTGTACTATATCTGCTATCGAATCGATGTTTAATGAAAATTATTTCTCGCCCTTCTTATATCGTCTTCGATCTGTTTTAATACTTTATGATCTATTAAAAGAATAAACTTAACGCAAACAGTTTTTGATATGTAACTGGTACTTCTAGATTTTTGGTTCCGAAATTGTCCAGTATGGCTATACAATAAGACTACTGATGAAATATATTACAAGTTGAATTGTTTATGTGGACCTAATAATAGTATAAATAACTAATAAGTATGAATCTTTTTGTTTCTGTAAGACATAAAAAGAATTGGTTCATAAATTTACGTCCAGCCTATTGATAAATCCGCCACTGCTCCACACATAAAATTTCTTAAAAACGTAGACGTATATATTTTCCCTTTTTAATGTTTTTTTTTTCGTTTCATCGTGTATTAAATCGCAACGGCAGTGTAAAATAAAAGTAGTAAAAGATTTGACATCGACAGGATCTTATTTTATAACAAAATGACTTAACAGTACGCGAAATGCTCACCGATTAACGCAATGAATTGAAACGAATTTTTAGCTATAATTTAACGATCTCTAATATACTATTAAAGTCTATAAAATTGATGGAAAGTCGAAGACCGATTAATGTTGGTTTCCGTTTTGACGTATCCGGACAGTACGCGACATGACGACGCAGTGTATGAGAGTGATATTTTATAATTGTAATTTATTTCTTCAATTTAATTAGGCTTTCTTTTTCACTTTAGTGTGTAATGTGTGAAATATTATTACACGATTGATGTTATATGTTAATAATTTTAAGGTTACTATTCTCACCGTAAAGATAACCCACATTTATGCTAAAAATTATAAAGATCTGACTTTGGTCATTAATGTAATGTTTTAATAAATATTTGAGAAAACAATTCTGTTTTTCTATTACTTAATTTATATTGGAACCTTGGATGGAACACTCAGAGAGAAGAAATCTTGAAATCTATGCTTTCTACAACTTTACGAATTTTTGTATAGAAACTTGCAGCTAATACGTATTTGAAGTTTTTTTACTGTTAGCGTTATCCCAGAAAATCCAATAAATAAATATGTAATAAAACCTAAATAAAGAAATAAAATGATGGAAAATTTTCATGCACCTAATTTTTAGACCAAATAATGATTAGTCAATTTATAAACAATTTAATTTATAACACAAAGCTGCATTTGGTGCCTGTGTTCCCTTAATTCTAAGCTAAGTAATGGATTCCCATACAGTTTTCACTAACGTTTACAGATTGACATCTTGAAAGTTATGACACATGTATATTAAGTTATTATACAGTTTTTAAAAATTCACGTATTTTTATGGAGGCGTAAGGAGTTTTCGGGCGCTCTCATTGATGAACAATGTACTATTGAATTATACACCTTAAAAATGTTTACGGAAGAGGTATATGTCTATAGATGTTCATAAAAAAATAATTTGTTATTTACAATGCTGTTTTGGTCAATATCGTATTAAATTTTCATTGAATTAACTATTTTAGTTTTGTAGTCGTGTAATGAAGACCAAAATAATCTTCCTCTAGAGCGTTTAATCTCGTTGAATATTTTAGGATATATAACAGCATTTAAATTACGCGCAACAAAAAAAAGTGGTTTGTGTTATAGGTGTTGTTACGTAACTGCCATGACTTTGATGGACTGTTTTTTTTCTAACTGACCTACGTTGTTAGCCCTCAGGACTTTGACATCTCACCGAACTCCTACTTTGATGGACTATACACATAAAATCATTTAGTAATGAATTGTACCTATGCAAATCCAGGGCTGGTTACTAGTATGGTTACGTTTTGTCAAAATCGTATGCCAACTTAAGCATTTTGACATTGTTACGTGAATAAAACCCAAGGAAGAAAGATAATGATTAAAATCGTACCATAATTATCACCCCTGTTTACTAATGAGGGTAGGTTATTCTTAATCAGGTTTTCAAATATCTATAGAGTTTTAGGCGGGATCTTGGTCTCAACATTATGTAGTCGTTTTAATATTTTATTCACACTCTTGTGCTATTGATTAGCAAAATATGAAGAGGTGATTTTTCTATGGTTATTACATTATGCTACTCCCACAACTGTGTGTATTACAAGGAAGTTTTGTCTATGGTCGCAATCAATGCAGATGTGGAAAGACATTATCGGTATGCGTTAAGAACTATCAGATTGCGTGAAAATAGACACAACACGATAATTAGGCCTGCGATTTTTACTCACAGCAAATAAGTTTAGCGGATGTTATTTTCGAGTTGGAATGATACAGGTGTCGGAAAGTTTAATTTGCGCCTTTCTCGAAATGATTTTTGACATTAATTTTATCACTACAACTAGTTGAATCCTCGTCACCCAGGTATAGGACTAGCATAGTAGGAACACCAACTTTTAATTATGTTTTTTTTTTCGAACTGACCTACACTGTTAGCATGGCAAGGCTGCTACGGTTCCACCGGACTACTAAGGGGAGCGCTTAAGGCACTCATCCGATTGAAAAATATGTCAAATACTGATAGTATTTATAGCAGTTACATAAATGATGGGAATGAAATAATATTTTGTTTAGCCTTTTCTGTGTTTTATGGTAAGTCCGTATAGTAAAAAAAACAACCAGAATATTCTCCAAATTATAATTATCTAAAAAGTTGAACGCAGTTTTTATTTATAAATATAGGTAGGTATAATTTGTGTTTCAAGTTTGTTGTAGAACGTTATGACATCACAGCTATTAGTACCGTTAAGAAAAAAGGCAATATAAGTCTAACGAGATAAATTACTAGTAAATCGCATTTGATTCTACGCAAAACTTTTCTATTTTTTTATATATTTCCAAAGTGTGAACTTTTTCTTTTTATGTTCTTCAGTACGAAAATACAATAAAAATGTAAATAATTTAAAAAAATAAGTTCGGGAATAACAGGAAAATTATTCTGAAGAATATCTATAGTGTTCGTTTCGTTGGTGTTAGTTTTATATAATGTACTCTGTGGTACTAGTCGGATATCGCGTGAAGCGCGTAAAGGGAATCAGCAGCAAACTTGAAACAGACAGCAGCTACATATTATTAAGACACATACTTAAAAATAAAATGCACCTAATTTATAAAACTAGGAACTATAATATCATTTTACTGGAGCATGATTTAGTTTTAGAATTTTTAAATCTGTTAAAAAAGTGGATTTCCATGTGCTGTATATAATTTTTTTTTATATAAGTATTTGCAGTCGGTTAAAATTTTCGACCTAGAGTGTGAAATTAAATACAGGTAAGGTTTTAAAGAAAGAAATCCGCGTAAATGATAATATGATATATTTGGAAATAGTGTTAGTACTATCACAGTAAAATATCAAAAACTTATGTTTCATTGTATCGGGGTAGTCTCCAGTATGAATTTATTTCAATATTACTGTGGACATGTTTCAGAATATATATACCTTAAGTATAACATCCTTCGATAAATATTAAACACTAATACGTACAGTGGTTTGAATTTGTATAAATATAAAAATAAAGGAAATATTTCAATTTTCAGATAAGTATTTACAAATTAATTACTATACGGATAGTTATATTTAAATGCCCGTTTTGATTGCATGTCATTTCAAATTAACCAAAAATAAAAAAAACTCACTTTGATACATGATCAACTAATGGAATGATCAAAATAATGATATACTACATGTAAATATTTCTTAAGTTATTTTATAATAGAACAACTGATACTGAGATTCATTAATAGAATTCTACATGTATGCAGTCAGTCATCTTTTGTGGAAGGAGACTTCACAAATATTGTATGCAATAAATATAATAATTATATTAACTTATAATCAACAAACAATTGACATACTGCTGCATAAAATATTAATTACAAATAAACAATAAATCTAAATTAATTCGCATTAAGATATTTCTTTATTCAAATATACATCTTTTAATTAATTTATAAACTGTATTAAATGTATATGTAACAGTAAAAACATGACTTTAATTTGACATCATATGTAATCAGTTTGCCTATATCAGAGGGTGGCCAATTGGTCAATCGTGGGAAGGCATAAAACATAAAAGTATATACGAGTATACTAAGGCCGAGTTACACTGAAATGTCAGTTATTGTAATCGTTACGGTTAACTATAACCACGACAAGATTCACTAACGGCTACATTTAACAGAACTCGTTGCACCATTGTTTAAAACTAAGATTAATCTCTGCTCTAAACAAATCTAGCCATTGGTTTCCAACGTGAAATGTACAAATTTGAACAAATATATGTATTTAACAACTGCATTCGTGTTTTGGTCCAACATATTTATGTGGATCAATATTTTTCTATTTAAAACAAAAAGTAAACACTATTCTTGTTTGACATACGGTTATACATTGGATTTCTTTAAAGTTGATAATTATCAACTACTGACCTGACTTTGCTAATCTCATATGCAATGTTCACACTAATATAAATAAGTAGTTACTAAGAATAATTTACAATTTTAATTATTTCCCCTCTTAACCTATATTGATAAAAATCAATTGCCGAATGTATGTAAGGACATTACTTCAGTGCGGCTGCAGTTTGTCGTTTAGTTTTGTAATTGTCAAAACAAGGTCTTATGAAAGAAAATGTTTGAAAAATCGTAGGGATAAGCGAAACTTTTGGGTTAAAAAAAAGAGTGAGTGAGGGAGACAGAACACAATAGTGAGATCTTCGGACATAGTGACAGAAATGACAGATTGACACTCATCTGTCAATTTTTTTCCAACGGACTATACGCTGTTGGCCTGATGGGCCTTCACAGCTTAACCGGATTATAATATTTTATGAAACTACATGGTCGTACTATAAGAGTAAGATGGTCTCATTTCCTTCGTTAGTTAGTGTGAATCTGGGTCGGGCAGTTAGCAAAATACTAAATAATTATGTATTGTTGCATTTGAAATTTCAAAAAGTATGCAATCGGTTGATCGCACCCGTTTTCAAATTGGCCACCTCTGATAAGTGATATATAACATTATATGAGGTATCAATGTGCTGTCAAATTAACGTGATTTGTTTACAATTTAGCATATCTAATTAACATGAAAAGCTTCCTCTCCGGTAAAATACACCGTATATTAACCTACTTATTGCTAACATAATAATATTAGAATTTCATAGTAATTTTGGGCCAGGTGACTGTGTGCTGGCTAAGATAGGCACTTGCATGCTTAGGTTTATTATTATTATACTGTATCCACTATTAAAATGACATAAAACAAAGACTGGGTTTTGTACAATTGATATTTTTATCCTTCGAATCAGTCTTTCTAGTGTTAATATGTTTAATTATTAGGCAGGAATATTAAATTCAATCAAGTAAGTACTTTTAAGTAGTCCTAAACACGCTTGTGACTAGATTAAACATATAAGTACGAATGAATCTTATTTCAGATACACGGCCGAAATATTAATATTTAATTATCAAATTAAGTATTTAATTTTCATTTCCGAATTAGTAGCGTTGGAACAGAGAGCGTGTTTTTATTTTGTCTGATCATAAAGCACACAGCGTCTTGAATACTAAAAATTCTTTCTATTCGTGTAGTCTTACTAATTTCAAACAGCCCTAAGCCTTGTTAATTTATATTTAAGCGTTCCATTATAAATTAAGCTCACTATGATTCAAATGACATTCTTTAATTGAATAATAAATAAAGAAAGATTATAAAAAAAAACTTATTAACAAAATATTTTATAAGGTCCAGCCTTATAATATATTCTTGACAAAATTATTTCTGTTGATAATGAAACAAAATTAATTGGACTTAATGTTTCTTAGTCACTGGTTTCACTTAATGGAATCTTTTCAAAAGAAAATATTACATTCTTTTTTATTTGATGCCACAGATAAATCATTAATATGTCATGTTGACACAGGTAATGTGCTTACTGTGTATGTAAGTACATATTATGCTAAAGAAAACTTAACACATGAAGGCTTCAGGCTGCGGCGCCACTACATAACGGCGGAGAGATCGCTGGATATCAACTATAAAGTGTCTACACGCCTTGTTGACTCTGACGACAAGCCACTGCTGCTACGAGCGCTGCTCCTCGACCACTGCCATCCTCAGATAACATTAAATCGAACTGTAACAAAACGTAAATCAATATTAATAAAGTACTTATGTCTGTACAAAATGTAATACTATAAATATAACGCTGTTTGTCCAGTTTTTATACAATTGTACCCGAGAAGGCGTGTCATATTCCTCAATTGACAGAGTACAGGAATTTACAAATATACTTTATAAAATAGTAAAAATAATATTTTTTGTTATTCTCGACCGATTTTAATGAAATTTTGCACAAAATCACATATGTTTTATTCAATTTAGGTCCTGAGAAAGAGCTTATAAACGTCAAAACTATCACCAGTTCGGAAAAAAGTCATCGAGAAGAACTGGCAAGAAACTCGATCTGATTTATCTTTATATATGTATATAATTCTGCTGTATGTGTATGTGATTGAACTCCTCCTAAACGGACGGACCGATTTTGACAAAATTTTGTTTTAAGATTGATTCAAGAGTAGTTTAGATTCACAATTGACCCCGGTATTTGGCCCTGCGATCTGATTCCAGGATTTTTCTTATTTTAAGTACACGAAAACGTTTGCTGGACCCGCTTGTACATTTATATAAAAACACGATATTTACATGACATGAATAGAGAGGGATGTTATTTTAATGGAATATTAAAAGGAGCTAGATTTTATTGAAATTATGTACACGGGAAGTATATGTCATCCCAATATTGATAGCCTAGGTATTAAAAGTATATACTTTTGGAAATCTTAAAATATACACAATCTTAGTAGAATCAAATAAGGAATCGAAAATATTTACCGCATAAAACACACTTGACAGTTGCTAGTTACCACTAACGTGACAGTGTCTAAAACTATTGTGGATACATGTATGTACATTTTATAATTTTTAATATTGTGAGCGTTTTATGTATCGACGGAGATTTTGTTCAAAAATTCAATTTTAATTAATTCTAGACTGTCATCCGCTTTCCAATAAACAAGATTCCAAAAATATCTATTTATTCTCTATCCCTTAATATTTATTGTGATCATTGTCAATGTTCAAACATTTATATGTTAATTTCTCAGAAATAGTACTTTTTTTATGGACGAAAGGTACTCTATATCCTTCTGTACCTACCACAACCTGTATGAAAAATTTCACTATGATTCGTTTACGTAAAAGTGTAAGAAATAAACATACATTCGATGTTTTACTATTAATTAAGATATGTATATGGATAGTTGTCAATAAAAAATTAAAAATATTAAATAACCCAAACTGTTTTAAGGATTCGTATTACGTAAGTAAGGCAAAGAATCTGCAAAAAAAAAGTTGAAAATCATGAAAAAGCGAAAATTATTGTGCAATTAATAGCCGATGTAATAATATTCCGTTTCATGCCGTGTGATATGGTTATATTTTATTTTACGTCAATTGAAGATAAACGATTTCATATGTCAATTGTACCATGATTAGATATCGCATCGAATGCTTTGAACTATCGTATTATTAAATCTGAGATAATATTATAGGTAAAATACCGTCTATACTGAACGCTTACAATTTCCTTCTAACTCTTATCATACTGCTTACTCTGATTTCCTGATATTGTGATTACCTTGTTATCTAAAATTTCTAGACGTCTACGCAAGTTATTTTTTAATGAGTCATAATTCCATTAGCAACTTATTTCATTTAGAAAAAAAAAATTAACCGAATTTAATTAAGCTTCTATTTTTTTTACATATAAATAATTTGCATGTAATGAGGATTTTTAGAACAATGTATAGATAGCCCCTACGGAATACATGTACGGTGTGATATACATGTGTATAACTTTCCTTAGAAAGAATTATAAAAACATTGGTGACACTTGCAAATCGTCGTGACTAGTTTGTTTATTATGACGTCAAATGGAATATAATGAGGTAAATATCCCTAATTATACAGATACACGATGATAATCGTGAAATTATGATATGACAACGCAGGTAATGGCACTTCAACTCATATGCTATGTTTATGACACAGCACTAAACTAACTAAATGTTATGTGGTCGACTGCGAAAGGCTTAGACAACTGCCGAGTAAAAATCGAATACTGCCTAAGATTCGCGTTTTACGTGATATTACGATATAATGAATAAATAATATTTATTTATCCATTTTTGTTTGTACAACATTGTCGATTTGTAGAATTTTTTATTAAGCTATCAACGTTAATATTAAAAAGTGGTAATTTTTTTTTATTCCCAGGAGATGATAGTCTCTGCATGTACTGTTCCAATTCTAAAATATCCTTAATTAATAGAAAGCTACATTATCCTGAATTTACATTTTTATTAATTCTCATAATATTACGATTAATGCTTATGAAGTTGCAGATACGGACGGTAAAATTTGAATTTAATAAAATCAGCACTTTAAAATATAATTGTTTAATCGACAATATATAGATATTTAAAGTCAATCTGTAGAGGCCTCAGGGTCAACAGGGTTAGTTAGTTAGAAAAAATAAAGATATTTAAATTTAATGTATTTTACTTTAAAACAAAAAAGTTGGTTGTCTGTGAAGTCGGTTTACGAGCGATAATTTTACGTTTTATGACGTTCATAAGAAAACATGGATGAAAAATTGCACACTTTTATGAATTGAATTGAATTATTATTACTGAATTACCGATGGAGTGGAAGAGAGATAGATGCGTCACAAGCCGAACGCTTAGGCCGATTGCGCCTTGTCCGGCGCTCTCGCTTGCACGCTCGGCTCAGGCAGAACGTGACAATGAGTTATGCTTTTTCGTACGTGCAGCCGCCGTTCATCGATTTGTGAGACATTATCACGTCAAAAAAAGTTCTATTTATTAATTACAATATAAAATACACTGTTATTTCATAATATAAATATATAGACATTTATTTTAGGATACAATAATCTTTACTAATATTATATATGTGAATGTGAGTGTGTTTGATACACTTTTACACCCTAACTACTGAACCGATCGTCATGACATTTTATACAGAGTACAGAATAGGACGTAGGGTACTTTAACCCTTGAGTGCATATTGTTGCCAATTATCTACATTCCACTTCCACTTAATTTTATCCAAAAAGCTGAGTGTATGCGTTTCCGAAAGAATGTTAAAATCTTAGAAAATACCATACGTGTGGCAAAAAATGTTGTCATGTCCTTTTTTTTTGTTGTTGTTTTCAAATTAGTTTCAAAATTTAAAAGAAAAATCTTGTATTTAATTCAGTTAAAAAAAAGTACTGCTTCCGAGGGATACATTAAACCTACATTCAAGCGAGCAAAGCCACGAGCAAAACCTCGTATTAATATAAACAAAGATATTAGTGTCTTTGGATATAGAAGGACGAAAAGGAGTCTGTTCTTAGCAGATTAGAATACCTAATTTATGAATATAATAGTATGTTAGTAATTACTAATTACTGCACAAAACGGATCTTTGTACAAAGATTACGTAAACTTTACATGTTAGCAGTAACAAAAACAAGAGTATTATCTATTCGACTTTGTACTCATTTGTGAGACTCATAAAGGGGCTCGGCTTTGACATTCGAATGATGTTTTATCTTTAAACAGATAGAAAGTTCAGATGGTCAGAGTAATTCGGAGTATCTACTCTTATCTATTCTGATAATAATAAAGCTTAGCAAGTCACACTGAACCTAGCTGTTGTTAAACGAAACTAGTAATACGAAACAGTCATGGCGTCGAGCATATTTAACTTTGTTATAATAATCTGACTAATTTTATTCGATGTCTAATAATTTTATTAGATGACATCAAAATAATGTGTAAGCTATTTTTCTAATAAATATACGTTTTTAAATTCAAAAGAAAAGGCATTTACATTCTAAAAAGAGACTTGAGATTGAGTTGTATTTGGACTATAGCCAAACATATTGGTAACCTCTACATGATTTTTGCATAATGATACCAGTAAAAAAATATAACGTAAAAATGATTATCATCAAGGTCGACTCTGAAAACTTATGTTTTTAACAAAATCTAAAACCGCCTTCAAAAAATGTACTCTAAAAAATTGCACGAGAACGTTTTTGAAAATCTTCGATTGTCATAAGTCTACCAATGTATTGAACACTAATATATTCCCTATTCGATTCTGAGATGTTCTGTGGTGTATGTTTGAACATATAATCTTCAGTGTTAAAACAAAATTCATAATCGGTTTATAAATGACAGGCTTATGACGTAACAAGCATTAAAAAAAAACAAAAGGAAAACAACCGAGTATAGAATCTTCTTTTTTTAAATCTGTTAACATACTCATACTTAATAAAAATATAATGTTACGTCATAGTACAAAAGTAATGTTAATTTACGCAGATGTTCTAACACTTTATTTGTTAGTTATCAATAGGCATGAAGTTGTATATATTTCGAAACGTTCACCATGACATAGCTAATCTCTATAGTGCCATGATTAATATATTAAAGTATTTATCAACCTACATAATATATTAATTTCTGGAAGACATAATATCGCTGACATTGATAATCATGCAACTTGAGCTGCGGTATGAAGTCACATTACTTATTGCATTTCACTGAATTATCGCAATAAGTACCTACTTACGTGTTATAAAATATTGTCTACGAATAGTGAACAAAACTATTCCGTATAAAATATGATATGACCTATACCGTATCGCTTTGATTGTTAAGTACCTACTATTGAATGGAGTTCAGTGTAAACAAAATTATTAGTACGGCGTAAAAATATATTATTTAACTCTAAATATAATAAACACGGATAACCTATTAGATGTAATAAATTTGAGCCGCTGGGCTGATGAAGTTTTATTTTTATCAAACTGGTGCCAGAACCGAGCTTTTAGATCAATAATATCGTTACAAGTTAAAATTAATTTTAATTGGAATTCGTAAGTAATTATATGTCTTTATTCTGTTGTTGATTATCCGTTGTCCGTTATTGTTATGACAATGACAATGTGGCGAACAAGCTAGCGTTATGCAACTATACACTGGTGCGATAAGGAGAGTGCTTCATGTTACTGCCACTCAAAGTCATGATACGAACAAAGAATATTTATTTCATTATCATGGTATTTTTAAATATCACAACATGATACAAAAAAGAAAATGATTCAATATCAAGAAAACTGACAGTAGCTTATAATAATAATTATTGCAAAATAATAATAGTACAGCGTAATTCATTAAATTAAATAGCAGTGATTTATACAGAGTTCCTAGATTTTCAACTCGGAATCAAATCAATTTAGAAAATCCGACTATCCACTGGTAAATGTTATAGGTAAAATAATTCATTGGTATTGTTCTTAGATATCATTTTAATGATAAGTTGGTAATGATATTTTTTTTTTCGAACTGACCTACACTGCCAGCAATAATGCCTTCACAGTTTCACCGGACTACTAAGGGGAGCGCTTAGGGCACTCACCCGATTGGTTTTAGGCGATCACCTCAAGGGCACTCGGTGCACCTCGGCTTGAGCTGTCGCCGGATTTCCCGACCTAAATAGAGGTCAGGTTTACTAACTAGTCAAGTTTTAACGTGTCAGTATCGGACTACCTATATATAACGCACTTACACGTTTTTACTTATTATATGACTGGTTACTACATCAAGAACCAGAATGGATAAGATTAAGAATGACTATAACAGAGGAAGTTTTAAAATAGCACCAGTGACAGAGAAGTTGAGGAGTAATAGGTTAGCATGGTATGGGCATATTATGAGAAGAGATGAAAGTCATGTAACAGGAATAGTTTTGAGTTTGAACGTAGACGTATATAGGAATAGACGAAAACTGAAAAAGGTGTGGATGGATTGTGTGAAAAATGATACATTTATAAAAAGTGTGAATACTGAGATGACATTTGACATGGGTGAGTGGATAAAAAAACATGTTGTACCGTTCTTAGGTGGGATAAGGGTAAGTTGATGATGACAGCAATGTCAAATAGACTGACCTGCAAACCAGGCCGCACTAGCTGTGCGATCTTCTCACACATGAGTGCGTGGAAGTGTGGGTGGAAACGGTAGACGGATCCGTCGATTCCGACCGTCACTTTGGGCTCGTTCATTTTGTTGAGGAGCGTTGCGATGCCGGCCGAGACGAGGTGCGCCGCGCGACGCGACACGCACTCGCACACGTGTCGCACGGCCGCCATGTCGGCTTCCGTCGCGTGTGACAATCCTGAGGTAAAACATTACGTCATTTGGTAACATATTCGGATACACTGTACGAAAATATATTAAAAACACCAAAACTAGCCGTTCTCCTCTGTGCAGCTTATTAAAGTGAAACTTTTATTTACATCGTCTCAAATTGTTTCGTCCATCTATCACATGTCGCATTACAACTGGTTGCGGAGGACCTAAAGTGGACGGCGCTCGGCAGAGCAGCCAAGGCTATTATGGCGGTGCCCATGGCTTAACTCAATATGATTTCAATGCTTTAAATAAATATTGTGCTTGGTTTTTAAAATGCGTCTATTAATAAGGAATAACTTTTTAATGAAAAACTAAATAATAACTTTATATTAAATGAAGATATACTAATAAATTTAGATACATATTAGAGGAGGAAGTGTCTAAAATATAAAAATTAAAGAAATTGATCTAAATCTATGGAGTAGTCTTTGCGTGATTCGCGCAGAACAGCAACCCGCTATTATTTTATTTATATACACAGATAAAGTGAAAAATCAATGTTGGTACTTCCGGAAACGATAAACTCTACCGTCGCTTGCACCACTATGGTCATAGTTAACACATATGAGTGTTATTTCATGGATTTTTTTATGATACTCATTTTATTATCACTCTCCACTAGGTGGCGCTAGGCTACATTTTATTGTTATTATAATTACAATATAATAATAATTATTATGCAATATAATAATATTGCAATTTTAATTGGACGACGTTGCGGGCGGATACTAGTCTAAAGAAATAAAGACAGTATACCTATTATTATTTCATGTGGTTGTCATACGCTTGACAAACAATTTGTTTCAATTCATATTCAACATGTGTCACTGGCAAATATTTTGGAAGTGTGAAAAACATTGTTAAGTAGGTACCTATTATATTGTTCATGCATACATACTTATTAGTGACGGACCGAATATTAAAAATATTATATTTCAGTATGTATTTTAATGAAAGTTATAAGGAACCGAATGCGACAGCTTATAATTAAACCAAGGTCACTCTATATGACGAGGAAGCTGCCGTTTTAGTCGCAGTCGATACTGTGTATAAAAGCAAGGTTAATAATATATTAATTTATAGGAATAATCCATTCATTCGATATCTAACGACAACAAATATATATACGTAACTAGTAACAGAAGGATAGAATTCAACAGTGGTGACGACAATTTTTATGAAAAAAAAAAATTCACTTAATCAAATATGTAACCGTTAACCAAAATAAAAACAATAAATACAAGAGTAATTACATTTCCATTTTAATTGATCTCACCATTATGGTTGGGAAAACTATTGGGAGAACCATTAAGTACATAATTCTCTATAACACCGCAAAACCATTAAATAATGATTTGACGTAATTACGACATCAATTCACTTATTATTAAAAAAAAAAAAAAATGGTTACTCTTAAATTTAAACGCGTCGATAGCGGTTAATTAATTACTTGACCTTTCAAGAAACTTGATATCACTATTCAAATAGTAATGAATACATGTAGGTATATTAGTTGTATTGCAATAAGTTGTAGTTGCATGTTTTTGTTACACATTTAGCAGGGTTCATGACAACCTCTGATCATCGTACTCAGTTTTGTGGACTTCAAACAAATAAAAAAAATAGCCCAAGTTAATTTCACAATGATGTTTAGGTAATAATACTTTAAATAATAATACTGTATTTCTTTGTTTGAAGACGCTGCGCGGCAAATAATGGCAACATCTGACAGTTGTTAAAAGATACCTATTTATGTTAAATTGCCAAGAGTAATAACATTCAAATTGAGATAAACGCTCTTAGAACACAAAAAAGTAATAGTAAAATCGACGTAAAGCAGAAATAATTATTCGCCAATTAACGTTCAAATTTTAATTACATTTTTTACAGTTCATCGTATCTCCGTATTTCATATCGTAACATTATAAGGTCAATAAAATAAATTTACAAGACTTCTATTTTATTCGAGTTTATATTGAGAAGCGAAAATCCAATTAATTTATCGTCCATATAGTTTTTATACGTTAATTATTTACACTGGCGTTGAGTATGTAAGTTTTTCTTTTGTTTCAGGGATAAGAATGTTAGTTGTGTAAAAAATTCCATGCGATTTACGTAAGTAGTTCGTAGGATAAATATTGTCGCTTGTAATGATTGATTGCGAAATTATTTGTGTATATTTGCTAATAGTCTGGTCAACAACATCCATTGACGTCAAATTATCGTGTAAAATTAACGACGTAATTTAAAAAAAAAACTTCTATTATATCATTTTAATCAGTATACTGTAAAAAGGTCATATGTGTAATATATCTATATAAATAAAATGACTAAGGTCTGTCGCTGTGCGCACATCACCCAAAAACTACTGGACAGAGTTCGATCCATTTTGTTTTTTTTTTTAGTTTAATTTCTTAGACACTTGGTTCTTATCGAAAAAATATATCACAATAGCTTCGTTTAATATTAACTTATAAGAGTTTTAAAACAATACGATTCTTATTAGTGATCTGTAAAGTGGAGCAACCGGTGTGGTATGTAAGAGAGGGAAAGTAAACGGATAACATTGTTTTGGTAGAAATTTTATAAACAAAATATAAGTTTATTTCATTATGTTTTTTTCTCTGTACATAAAATATATTGTTAAAATAATAAATAATGCAGACGAGGCCAGAGTATCAGCTAGTAGTTATGTACATGTGACAAATAATATGATCTATAGTGTATGACATAAAATTAAGTTCACTGCGTATTTTTTTAATATTCTTATCCTTACTTAATATTATAATTGCGAATGTGAATTTGTTGTTTGTTTGTCACACTTTCACGTCCTAACTACTCAACCGACCACTATGAAATTTTGCATACATGCAGTTAGGGGTATAGATACTTTTTATTTCATAGGAATATATGTATTTATTCCCACTAATTTATATAAGATCAGTATCTGTATGTATATGTATATTTATTATTACATTTAACGGATTTTTTTATTTTTTTTTCCTATTTAATCCAACAGACATAAATTCCACAACACTAAACATCACACCACACAACACATGTACGTCATCGTATAGCGCACACACAACTCTCTGGGTCCTGAGTGAAAATCAGCGCTGGAGGATTAATCCTCTTCAGCACATATGCTGACTCAGGGCCCATTTGCCACACACAATATACTTAATCGGAATTTTTTATTTGCCTGTAAGTTTTTTTTTTTTGTTCTTTTTATATTTATTTGTTTAGATTATATCTATGTATTAATTGTAGTAATAATTGAATTGTGTGAGGTAAATAAATGTGTTTCTTTCTTTCTTTCTAGATATAGGACACCTTTAATCGCGGAAAAAAATATTGTTCCAGAGGGATGTGTTAAATTAAAATTAACGCGAACGATGAAGCGAGCAAAAGCTAAGTTACATATCACTCGAGTTTACACAGTAGCTAGTTATACAGTCACTCGACACCGCGTGGTTTTGTCATAAGATTCCACGATTCATTTATCGCCAACTAGTCATTTTTTCAATTTTGTATTGCGACAGTTAAATGAAACTCATTGTGATAATATTAAATACAAACTTCGCTCCGGTTTATGTAAACTGGACCTATACCTGGGGAATAGCATTTTTTCCTGGATGAAGGGTATTCTATGTTCTTTTCTGTACACCTGTCAATGTGTACGCAAAATTTTATGATGATCGGACGGTAGTTAACCAATAATAATAATAAATAATAAGTTGGATAATTAGAGAAACGGCTGGGTATAGATCATAAGAGTTGAAAAAAAAATAAAAGAGATCTTACCTAATTCTTCCAAGACCTCGATACAGCTGGTGTAATCGCCTTGTTTGTCAGACTCAATTTCCGATACGTATTTAGTGTAAAAGCTGCCTCGCTGGAACAGTAAGTCTGAACCTTGACCTCCGAACAACAACCCCATTCTTGTAAACTTGACCAAAGCCAGTCGCACTAACTCTCCCAAGTACATTCCCGATATCATCTTCTCCTGCCTTTAATAAAAATAAAACATTTTAAACTTTAAACGCTAACATTTTTCTTTGACTCTATATAATAATAATATATCGATTGATATAAATCCCCACTAAAACATATTCCACTATCGACCGCCCGCGACTTCGTCTACCTTTACATATATTTATAACTAACGGCCCGCTCCAGCTTCGCACGGGTATAAAATATATAGCCTATGTCATTCACTGAAAAAATGATTAGAATCGATCCAGTAGTTTTGATTTATTCATTACTGCCCGTGGCCCGCACGCGTTAAAATTGGAGTAACCTCAAAAATAACAGTATTTCTCCACTATTTAATTTATGTTATTATACATATAAACCTTCCTCTTCAGTCACTCTATCTATAAAAAAAGCCGCATCAAAATCCGTTGCGTAGTTTTAAAGATTTAAGCATACATAGGGATATAGGGACAGAGAAAGCGACTTTGTTTTATACTATGTAATGAAGTACAATATTTTCGCTAAACCAAATATTTTTCTAAAATAAAAATAATCTAAGTTACTCCTTATAACATAAGCTATCTGCCGGTGAAAATTCGGTCGAAAGCGGTCCAACCCTTTCGGAGATTGGTAGGAACAAAATGACAAAAAAAAAAATGATTTTAGTTATAAGTATCTTTAAAGCTGTTATTTCTAAAAGACTGTTATTTTTTTTTTCAAATTACAAATAGATATTTCAGTTTGATTTATCTGTATAGGAATCTTCATTTCTAAGAATTTTGATTACAAACGCCAATTAGTTAAAAAATGAGATAATTATCAAAGTGAAGTAGTTTATAATAAACATGGCAATTACAATTATTTCAATAATATAATTTAATTCCTGAACACAAATACAATATGTTATATGTTGTAGGTTCTAAATTATTACTGACATTTATCGTAATACTAATTTGTGTATCAAAGTATTAATCTATAGGTCGTCAGTCATCATAGGTCACAGTGGACGATGACTATAACTGATAACTCTAAGTATCATCGTACGTACATATGTATTTACTAGTTTTTGTTCACGGCTTTACACGCATTAATATAGATTTGACGCGTCCCTTCGAAAACAGTACTCTTTTTCTAAATGCAAGGTACAATACTATGTCATTTTCCATACACGTGACAACCTATAAGCATAACTTCATGACGCTCGGTTGAGTAGTTTAGGCCTTAAATTGTAACAGACAAACTCATATTTGCGTTTATAAAGGCGTTAGTAAAGGATATATATATATATATAATTTATAAGTAATTATAAAGGTCTGTGGTTGTACGCCGCGCAATATGAAAAAAGTACGCGATAGAGTATGATCAAATTTATTTAGTATTGTTATTAAGAAACAATATCAGAATTTCTTTATTTAATATAAAGCTATAAAAGTTTTAAGAAACTACGCTTTTTATAAGCACTATCCGTTCAATGATGTGTTTACGTGACATTCAGATGTGGGCAAGCGGTGTGGTGCGCATGCGCTGGAGGGGGGAAGTCGGCTCTAACATTGTTTACGAACAAATTTTGTAATTATATTTATGCTTTCAAATTTATTTCATGTGTTTTCCTCCGTACGTAATATATATTGTGATGATAATAAACAACGTAGACGAAGTCGCTGGTATCATCTACTGTCACATAATAATTTAGGGAAAAAACATAAGGAAATTCAGTCGCAGAACAAGCCGTACCTATATATCCGACATATTACAGTATACCGGTTTTGCTGTTCACTGCCGGTAATTCCCACATACATTACTCATCAAAACTTAAGGAAAACCCGATGATATTTTGTAATAAGAGGGCTAAACATTATACCTATAGCTATTACAGATTCATTATGATTCTCATTAGAAACGAAAACATTAACTCATATTATTAACAATTGCAAACCTAATTTTACCCAAAAAGTATTCGTAAATATTTTTGCATACTATTATAATTTATTACAAAAAGCAAAAAAATATTAAATATCACTTTTTTAATAATATAATAACATTTTAAATCATTATTATTAAAATAACCGAACATAAAACGAAATCTTAAACATTAAAATACCCGCCAACTTAACGACGCATCGCGCCGTACGAAATGAATAGGAAAAAGGATAAAACCGGTCCTCCAATTACGTATTTCACAATAGCAAGGCGAGAGTAAAAATCACTAAGTATCCGCTTCAAAATAACAAATTCCAATTATGTACCATTCATTACCATACCATAAGATAACATTGACCAGTACTGACTCTGTATTCGGTAACATATCAACTTAAAGCCCGGTAAGCTGTAAATGGTTATAAGGCCACCAACGTTACTTAATTAGAAAAAAATATATATCAATTTTTTTTTTTACGAATAAGTATACCGGAGAGAACATATTTAAATTCACGTTATGAATATTACATCATATGTATTTGTTATTTTGAAGTCGATATTTAATCATTTTTGCTATCGCGTCGCTCCTGCGATACACTTAATTTAGGCGGCGGAATAACGCTTTTTCCTAAAGTCAAGGTTCTTTTGTCGATTTCTACAGCAAACTTTTAGGAATTTTAAGGATAATTAAGATTGAAGTTTAAAGTAAAATTGAGTTCTTGGGTATTTCATCTCTCATTTTCGTTTTATGGACTTGTTTTTAAAAGAGTGGTAAATCGGAAAACAGTACAAGACTAAGCTCAAAATAATAACATCGCTAGCGGGTACTCCCCTTAAATTCCCCAAGGTGACTATAGTAGAAATGTGATTATTATATATTTGAAACATACACTTGTTTCCCAGGATTGATGGAGCTAACGTCAACTTCATTATCAAACTCTGTTCGTACGAAATCCAAAGCGCCATCATCGCCGAATGCACCCCATTCTGTGTTTATAAGTAGATTTTCCTTGCCCGGCTCTCCATCAAATAGTTCACAGTTTTCTGTCTTTTCAACGTAACAGGCATTACTGCCGGTACCTGTAAGGACGATACTTGATTCTAATGCTTTAATGTTAAAACACATGCATTATTACAATGGCATATACAAATATTAATTTAAACAAATCATATCTGTATATATTTATTTTATTATGTAATAAATAAAACCGACTTCAAAAGACATTACTCTAAAAATTATCACAATGTTCTTGGCGATTGTTAAGTATTATTTAGTCTTGAAATAAATAAATATAATAAATTAACCTATCGCAATAATTATACACTTTCTTTTTTTGAGGTGTTCTCTGGTGTATTCTCTTTTCAATAATCGGTTTAGTTATTACCAAGTTATGAAACATAAAAGAATTCAACTGAATTGAAAACCTCTTTATTGAAGTCGGTTAAAAAGAAAACATTTAACATCAATACACAGACAACGTTACAATTAACATCTAATAGTTAATTACAATATACATATATAATATAGAAGTTTAACACTTAATTCTACCATGTAATTAACGATATACTGTGGATAAACATGAAAAAGGAAAAATCAGTGTTATTCCATCCTCTAATGCCCTCTGTATTCATGATTTGTTCTGCATGCACACATTTTTAAATCATGCTACGGTTAAAGTATTAATGAAGGTTATGCCCGAAACTGTAGGTTTCATCAAGCACATATTATGACGTCATTCGTGTAAAATGTTAGCAACCTCACAGTGTAAATAAGTGACGTATTTGGACAAACAATCAAATATATGAACATACAGTTCATAATCAATCTCCGTAATTCGGAGAAAGGCTTTGCAAAAATAGCGCGATTTTACATCAATTTAAATCTTTACAAAATGACTTATTTTCAATATTAAAACTACAGTAATAAGCGAGTGTTAGGCAAAGAGAAGTTACATGACAATCAGTCGAAGTTATTTGTAAATAGATGCAGTACATTTTTCACCAAAGATTAATAACTCTATGTATAATATATAGACCATTACAAAGACACAAGAATAAGAAACACTTCAATAATTGAGTCAAACCTACCGACAATTAGTCCTATTTTGCAGTTGTGGTTTTTCCATGCGCAGGACATCAAAGTACCAGTTGTATCATTCAAAATAGCACATATGTCAATTTGTACGTCCTATAAGATGGAAAAACATGCATTACAGAGAGATAGGTAGGTGTAAATGTAACTCGACGACCGGGTTCATGAAAATTAGTTAGCAGATCCCCCGTGTGTGTTGAAGATGACTATATTGTAAAATGTAGAGGCTTTCAAACTGATTGAGTCAATAGTAAAGTTCAATAAACATTAATAAGGAACTATACGTTCACTATAAAATGTAACACATTCCAAAAATGTTAAAAAGTTAACCGTCGTGCAGACTTTGTTAATTCGTAAACGTTTTTTTCTCTCTCCTTCTTATTATATTATAATGATAAATATTTATTTCAAGATTGGTAATAATGTCATACACCTGTACAAATGAAAACGCTAAAATTTTGGTTATTGAAAATTTCAAAGTAATTGTGAATTTACGTTTATTTTTATATATTAATCATGCAAAATCGTGCAAAGCGAATTTGATTTTTTGAATAATGCAGTCATTTTTGTATTCTTAAAAATCACAAGACTGTAACTATTATATTGTAATCTTATTTTTTTTTGTCTGTAATTGTTTAAGAGAAAAAAATTAAACAATAAAAAATGCAATGTTTAACCCAAGCGAATCGTAAAATGACTATATCACGTGAATTATATTTGTAATAACATAAAATTTACGGCTTCAATTGTATGAACTTTATACGTAATATGAATTGAAAACCTCTACATGGCTCTCGTTTTGGCTCCAAATTCATGCCTTAAAATGAAGATAGAGAGCTGATATCATCATCAACTCACCGATTATTATCCCTATTCGGCTAGTTGGGATCTTATGTGCACAAGACATAAGAGTGCCAGTAGCATCATTAAGGATGCCCATCACATTTATTGCTATATCCTGTAAAGAGTTTTTTATTAAAACTGTTTTGTTTTTGTTTATGGCCTATTAATTGCTTCGTTTTTTTATAGTAAAGAGGACACCTTTTTAAGTAAACTTACCCCACGGCGTGCGATAGCGTCTTTGAGTCCTTGCACAACATCTTCGCCTACCACTCCAGAACACGAGAATCCCTTTGTCCATCGTTCCAATATTCCTTTCGTAAGACCAATTTGCTTCAACGGAAAACTGAATGTAAATCCAAGAGCTAGCCGTTCTTCATAAACGTTATGTTCCTAAATTCAAAATATAGGCTTATTTATACTGTTCATAAATATTAAACGAAATTTAGAAAGTAAATAATTAAAAAATTATGCGTATTATAAAGAGAAATTTAAATTTACCTTCATAAAGTTGGCTAGGCATTCAGCTATATGGTCAAAGAGAGCAATACCACTGCCAGTCATAATGTGGTTTGGTATTGCATATATTTTCGACTGCATATCAAAGTGATTCGCTCCTAAATTAATTATTAATACTCGGAAGTTAGTACCTCCTAAATCTAACGCCAGAAATTTTCCTCGTTCTAAAAGAAAAATAAAATTTTTACTAACAACTAACATCGAAGGATTTGTCAAATCTAACATCAGCCATAAAGCCTCATTCGGGTCTATAATTAATATATTGCCGAAAAAAATTTCAATACTTGGAAATTGGAGCGGAAGAGTCTACGCTAGTGTACAGTATCGTTTGGTTTATTCACAAGTATTCCAAGATGGATAAATATATTCATTCAATGATCGTTGTTGACTCGAAACCCTAAATCGGGAAACAGCACACAAGAACGGGACAGATATAATGTATTTGCCCATCTACAGTTTTTTTACTAAAGTGTATATCTAGCCTGCATAAAATAACACGTCATCACCTTTTCCGTTTGGTAAATCTTGAATATAGGTTAGCCAACATTTTACTATGGATTTCGCATGTGTGTCTTTGCCGAGTCCGTCCAGTAATGCTTGGTGAAGTCGTTTCATGATCTCTCTAAGCTGTCTGTCTGATATATGAAGAACTTCACATTCTTCACGAATCTGCAAATAAATATATACACTTAAAAATATATACTTCACCACTGCAATGACCGATTTTTTTACGTGGGAAATGTTCTGACAGACACACGCTAATTTTAGACGTTTTTTGACTTCTTAAAATGTTTTCGCAGATATTATATACATTTTATATTATTCTGATCACAGTGGTGTATGCAATACACGACAATATATTTAGTTGACTTTTAAAAGTTTCAAAATAGTTTAATAAAAATGAACAGAAAATAGTTAACACTGTTATGGCGTCCTATAATGATTATTCGCATTTATATTTTTAAAACATCACACAATAACATTAAAACATACAATTAAAAATTGTATGTATACATTTGCAATTTTATTCTTGCAAGTCAACGAAACAAGCGATTTATTCATTATCGTAAGCGAGTTTCACAAGGTCATAGCGGTCATTACAACACTACCGTTGCTTTCCAATTCTAAATACACCATTAAAAAAAATGTATATTATATTGTTATAACACTCACCCTAGGTAAATTGTTGATAACTATACCCATTTTTATGCACAATATAAATCTAAAATACTAATAAGTAATACAACACAGCTCGCGCGGTTAATATGTTATGGCACGTCTCACCGAACCAACAAGAAAATGTGAATTGTGGAACGGCCTCAGTGAATACGGCACACGACTACGTCCGACTACTACACACTATCAACGAGCGAACTTCGGCTATTGCTGATGCGAACTCACACAGATACATCGCTGTTCATTCATGATAATAATATAGTATGGTCATCTCATTTCCACTCGGTAAAACTGCATATGTTAGAGTAGTGCAAAATTTTGACAATACTATAGCTTTTAAAAAATATATTATTACTTGTAAAAAAATTGTAAATTCTTATAGGATTCATATTGACCTGAAAAATGGTATACTTCACCCTACATTCTCTTTTTTACTTTACATCACTTATCAGAACATCCCAAGGCGTGCCTCCCGGTGTCTGAATCTGATTGGTTAGCGCGTGGGCTCGTTTGTGACGTCAGACGCATTCCTCGATTTCTTTATTTATAAACGCATTTCATAGTTGTGTAGCGTTTACTTATGCGAAATGCTGGATGCAGTTTTTCAGTGCAAAGGTCTACTGTGTTTTTGAAAATATTATGTCTATCCGTATTATTTCTTTGAACCTCAACATTATTTAGAAATATAGAGATTGTTCTATAAATAACAAATGCACCTTATACATACGAAATACATTCTTATAGAAAAGCATCTATAAAACTAAAGTAAACAAGTTGGTTAGAAATAAAGAATACCATACTTAATAAAATACATAATAGCCATACTTCGGGTTTCTATTAACTAAACTTTGTTTAAAAATATATCTCAAAGTATGTTCTCTGAGAATGTCTTGAACCGTTTTATGTAATGTAGTTTAACATTTTAACAGCTAATAGATCTATATACATTGTTGCATTCTCAGAAAATATATTATCTGTATGTGTGAATATTTCTTAGCAGAATTCCATAGTTGTATTAATATAAAATAATTGACTGTTTGTATTTCATAGGGTAATTCCTGATGCACACCGAAATAGTTGTTTGTTCCACACATCAAGACGAAAGTACGTAAGACTTTCTTGGCTTTTATTTTGCGTACGTACATAAATGTTTATTCTTGTGTGTAATGTCTCGTGATCGCGCCGCGCTGACGCGATATACACGCAACTCAAATTAATGTACCTAGTGTTTGAATTACTTGCAGTATTTACCACCCCAAATTAAGCGGGAAGGGGGACGACTTAACCGGAGCTCCCGCTCCTGTCGACAATTTCAGGGGACACCAAAATCATATTTTTCCAAAGTAATTTATCTCGATCGCTGGAGAGAGTGGCGTCACTGATAAGTTTCTGTCCCGGTTCGAAAAAATCGTAGATCCAGAGTTAATTAGGTATTTATACCATAATTATATGACTATAAAAGAAAAAAACTCGGACGGAAGTAATATTGCAACCGTGAAGTGTTTACATAGAGCGTTCAGCAGTCATTTTATTTTTATCATTATGGTTAAATAATTACTTTAAGACGATAACTATTCAAAAGTGTTAACAACAGAGGAATAAAGTTATTAATCTGGTACCTAACCAATTTATATCTGAAAGGATTTCTTCACCTAAATACAATATAGTTATTTTCTTCAATATAAACTTTAAAACCATTCAATCCGTTAAGTATGGTTCGTAATAGTGTGTATGGACATCGCGTCGTTCGATATTCAATACTTTCGGTGCAGAAGGACATTGTGATAGTGGTAGCGTTTTTTGAATGCTCATCTGGTTAGCTACTAGCCTCAAGTTAAAAACCTATTGGTAAGCATATGTAGGTGTTTTTCGGTGGTTGCCATTGGGAGTTATGTAACACCAGGTGAGATTGTGGTCAAACGCCAAAACATGTAAACAATACAATAAATATATCACAATTTTTTTATACTTTATTGATGAAGTTAGACAGCACACTTACATAGTACAGTACCTACTTGTATATTTTAGGTTCTCAAATAAGGCACGGAAATAACCTTCTAGTACCATATTAAAAATCAAATCTAGGTGTGCCAGACGCATCGTCATGATAATTCAGCTTGAAGCAGACTGATAAGCGCGATAGCAACTTTGAAATAAATATTTTATGTTTACAGATAACATAGGTAGGAAATATCTCGTTGATTGCCGGTCAGTGATAAAATTCACTTTCAAACAAAGCAACATAAACAATTCAAAGAAATTATGACTTATTTATGCCTTGTTTAAAGGTATATACTTATAGGAAATTACTTTATCTAATCAATAATTGAAATATATTCAAAATAAGTCTCGCGAAACTTAGTCTTACGATTAATATTATAAACCAACAAGCTTGACTACAACAATAACACAGCTAAATATTAAATACTGAATTGTTTTATGTGATAAAACAGTTATTATAAAAGGTAACGAGTGATTGCTTTTACAAACAATATTATTCTATGCTATGTTACGTATTATTGCGTTGTTATAAATTAAAAAATAACAATTATATCAAACATTTTTTAGGAAAATTCGACGCTATCTTGATTGATGTTAATAAAGTTCATAAAGTCATGATTCCGGAATTATCATTACAAAGTTTATTCAAGAGCAGCTTCACGATCAATAACTAGTTTTATCTGTCCAGCATGTGTGCTAATAAATGGTTGCGAATATATAACGTAAACAACATCATTATGTATTTAAACACGCCGATCATCTTATAAATTGACGGATACGTCATACATTAACTTACCTACATAAAATGTAGTTATTTTTGTCATTTTTCCAACAGCAATATTAAACAAAAATTACCTATCAATTTATTGTTTCTATTTTGTCTACCATTCTATTAAGAACAATATTAAATTATATATAAAGTTATTTATATGCTAAATATCAATATCTTAGAGACCGCTAACTGGTCTTGGCCATTAGTTGAATGACCTTGCGTTCGACCTTCACAAGACTTTGTACATAATATCTATATATTAATTTATTGTCTATATATTCTATAAAGATATATTTTAAATATAGTATTATAAGAGATACCTATGTATAATAGTACATAATAATATGAAAAAATTAAATATATGAGTTTATACCTATTTTAATTGCTACAATATAAGTCACCTATTAATTATTATCAACGCCATAGAATTTGATAAATATGAAGCTCACAAAAATGAAGGTATTATTATTATAACATACATGCAGTTTAATACTTCTGTTAATGATGAAATTTGTTTTTGATACAAGATACAAACGTGTAACAGAAGAAGAAGGAAGGAATTAAAAGGAAAATTTATTGACAAATCTTTTGCTTAAACAACTGTTTTATTATAAACTAAAAGTTCTTCAAAGCTTCATAAACTAATGTGCTATAGGAAAATTTGGATCAAATATTTGTTTAAGTACTCACGACGTCTCGTGCTGGACGCATATCGATTTGTCTTGTCAGTCGCAAAGACCGAGATAAAAGGTGATGAACGAGGAGCGTTGGAGACCACAGGGTGCTGTCATAAATTCCACTGGTATAGATATAATAATTATATCCGCGTTTAGGCGAATACCGGTTTCTTGGCGAGCGCGATGTCGTACAGAAGTGAAAGGAACGGTGTACAATGCTGTCAACGACGTAAAACACTTGCTAGGCGAATTGAGGGTCACCTTGAAGCGATATGGACGGCGCGGCGTGGCGGCGCATGTGCACCACACCCACGACCTCGCCGCGCCACCGCGCCGCCGCGCCCCCGTCGCACCGCACTTCGCGCGCCCTCTGTCACTTGGCGTCCTAACGTCACAACTCACAATTCCTCGAACTCGCTTAGCGTGTCCCTGTATGACTCCGTAATACCTCGATCGGTCACGTGACGCGCACTCTACACAACGTATCATCAGATAGCGTAATTATCACTCATATACATGTGTATACGATTGTTTGGATGCGTTCCTACTCGAAAAAAAATATTTTTTTAATGACAACAAGGTAAATATGTTAGTAACACTCCCTAAAGTCTCTAAAATATTATTATTACAAACAGTAGATTAGCACAAAGGTACGGCTACAAATAAATTTCGTCGAAGGAAATTGTACGTCATGAAAATTATGAAGTAAGTATGAGAAGCTAAAGCATTATATTATGACAGTATAAGCATGAATAGCAATTATCATAGTTCTCTTGGCTAGCTACCAGTATAAAAACAAAATTTACAGAAGTTAGCGTAAGATTATACAGCTCTCACCAAACATTTTGACCGTTCTGAATATAGTTGCGCGGAACACGTTGAGATAACTTAAATATAAATGAATGTCAATTTTAGATTTCTATAATAATATTTTAACTTTCATTTTGTACTAAGCTCTTGAATGTATTACGATCAAACCCGAACTCACAAAACTCAGAACGGCCAAAAAGATTGACGAGGAGTGTACATGCTAATAATTATTACTCTTGAACTGTTGATTTCAAAAGTAATATATAAGTCAGTGACTTAAGCATACGTGTTTCAATGGAATAACTTAAACAAGGTCATAAATCGTAAAATCTCAAATTGACTATATCTCGACATATTTCTGTAAAAATATTTTAAGTTAATAGTAGTTCGGTTTGCAAACAACAAATATTTTGGCACTGTATAACATTACGATACAGAATCTATCATCATCCTCAAGGTTAACTACAAATGTCAAAACAACTGGTTTTAACCTGATTTTCCTCAACCTTTTGCAGTTTTTCTTCATATCATTTGAATTTGTTATATCGTTATATACTAACATATTTGCTCATGTAATATACATATGTAGGTACTTTTGTAATTTACTCTACGCTTTTATTAAATTTTGATCGTGAATTACCATTTTTTTTAATTATTCTAGCTGGAATAGAACACGCAACTCCAGGGGTGTTTAACCTGAAATCAGATATCTTGATGGTTAAACATTGTGTTAGCCTAAAACAGAGAAATAAGCTTTTAAATATTCGTTTATATCAAAATGCTCATTAAAAAAACATGAAAATCGCTTTACGTCACATAGCGCGATTCGAACGTCGCGTCGCCGCAATGTGAAGAACTTACGAGTCCCCTTAATGTCTGATGCAACATTGGCGACTTGTGTCGCACGAAAAGAATGCAGATTATACTCGCTTGAATTAATTTCAGTGAAATATAAAACCTCATTATGTTTTATTAAAATTGCGATAATATGGAGACACATTTAAGCAATATTCTAATATTAACGTTGTAGCTATGTAATATAATCATTACAATGTCATAGTGAAAGGATGTCGAGTAGGTTCGAGGCACGGGCGTGTCTTTGACGCGGTGACGTGCCCCCGCGCATGTTCTCATACTACTTTGTGCTCTTTCAATCTGCATTCCGTGAGGCGGCGCACGCGCGCATTCATGTTCTTCGGAATCGAATAAGAACGAGCCTCCCACAATCCAAATTCACAATATTACGTCAATCGTATTTGAATTGTGCATACACTTCTGATCATATTATCATTAGAGAAATATGTAATTATTATATATATATATCCTATTAGTGAATATCTCTAATTAGCTAAGTTGTATATTGTATTTTGAATTGTAACAGCTGTTGATATTCCTTGAAATAAATATATTTTTATTTGACTTTATATCATTGCTAAAAATAAATACTCGACAAAATTATTTTTGCTTCTTACTGTTTGTTTTTCAAGTAAGCACCAAAAATTGTCATATTCAAGTAACATCAGGTAATTTATATTTTAAACGAAAATTAATATATAAGACATTCTTTTTCGAATACTCTGTTGGTCTTAAAAAATCTGTTCAAACAAAATAGTCGCTAGATTTTCCTGAAGTCTGGATAGCCCAATAATTATTAGAAACTGATCATTACATAACGATGATTAATGTTGAGTTCAGGTTCAAAATCGCTTTTTATTTTAATGCTTTGATGTTATGAGGAACGTAATCGTAACATTAATATTAGTCCGTGTACATTTCTTAGACAAGGTGGATATGGATTTGCACAAAAGATTAAATAGATAAATGAAAATAATAAAGCTTTTTATCATATACTTAAGTATACGACTCATTTGTACAGCTGATGGCTTTATTAACTGATTTCTTACACAAACAAGATGATGTAAGGAAAATATCCGAAAACATTAATTTGATTATAGTAGAAAATTGTCTTTTGTTTTTCAACGAGAACAGTAGGTAACAGTAGATCAAGACTCGAGTATTGTTTGAGGTGGAATTGATCTCTTGTATCCTAATTGAACGCTCTCCTTTTCCTCATCAATGCATGACTATTAAAAAAAAAAATTTACCCATATATAATGTTTATTCAAAAAAGATGAAAGACTTTTTTATTTAAAAACTGAAGCAACTTACTATAGGTTTCAAACGGATATCTTAGTTTGTGACAATTGTGGATTTTAACATAAAACAAATATTTCGTAAAGAAAAGTGCTTTAGTTTCTTAAATAGTTAATTTTGAATATATAATCATTACCATTTAGATTTCACTTACTTTTTAACCCAACATTTGGCAAAAACGACATTTAGCGGAAGTGGTAGTGTGATTACCACTTGCTAATTTCAGAAGGTTGGGAGAGAAATAACTGACTCCGTTTGTGCAGACTAGTAATCGCTTTGGCAGCTGGATTACGAATCTCCCCTTTATTGAACCGAGCAAATGTATTTAAATGGTACAAAAACAGAACACGTGTAAAGGATTCAAAATGCTAACGTAAAAATACAAATATTACTAAAATAGTCGATACTGGGAATTAATACAATGTGCAACAATAAAGCAATTGTATACAATACGCGGTATACAATAAAAATGAGTAATAAAAGTAGAGCTACAAATATAAATAGGTACCAAATAGAACAAAACAATAATAATGCGCCGCGTCGTAAATGGGTTTTGTCGGCGGATTATAATTACACCCAGGTATCATGTGGCCGACACCTGGGCTATAATCCGTGCTCTTAATCTATTTGTTATTGCTGTTTTAGAGTATCGCTTTTGCTTTTCTATGTAAATTATTGTAGTACACACATACCACGCTGTATGTGGTTATGTGTGTCGCTACAGTGCTCCCCCTTAAGCGAAGCGTACTGGTGGACGAATGGCACGCCCCGATCGGCTGATCGGTATGGGTTGCGTTTGGCGAGTTGTAGGTACTGGTACGGTTTGGTTGTTATCTGGACGTGATGTGTTATCGTTGGAAGATGAGTTGGGCTCGGCGGCATCGGTTATCATATATGCAGGCTTAGTCGTTGATGCAAGGCGATCATCTTAGCAGTCTTGTAATTGAATAGCGTAGGACTTGTCGTATTTCTTGCTGATGTTATAATGTGCTTCTGGCGGTCGCGGAGATTTGATCGTATAGCCAAATGACACAGAGTTGCGGTTTTTCTTATATGTGAACATAGACGTAATGGTTTTATGTAATGTGGTGGTTGCATGTAGCTTGATCTTGAACTCCTTTGGTGATGGTTTTAAGTCTCGTTTATCAGGCTTCGTTGGTATGCGACGTTGTATTATGCACCGTCGATGACGTGTGCATGGCCTCGCCCTAGTGAAAACCTCGGTGTGTGTAGACGATAGAGATAATATTTGCGATATTGGTATACATGTTGTTTTCCTGCCCAGGTGGCTTATGTTGCGTGCGGCGTCGAAAGCGTCGTGACTGAGTTCTTCTGGTAAATTTCCTTGTGATGTTTTACAAATTGAGAATGACTGCTTAACGGACGAAATAGTGATCTTCTTTGGCTGAAGATTGTCTTGCTGAGGCAGCTGTTGGACAGTGCGATCTTGTTCTTGTGGCTTTTGTAGTTTTGTTGCGGCTGTGCAATCTAGCGTAGAAAGAGACGAGATTGCTTCAACTCGGCTGAGTGTGTCTGCGACTGTGGCTTCTCTTAGGCTGCTACTGGAGGCTTCTGTTTTGAGTATCACATCTTGAAGCGATAGAGGCGGTGGTATTGTCTTGCGGTAAAGAATTTTGTTATAGTTGCACGGTAATGTGCAGTTGCGTGCACTTATTCCGAAACGACCATGGTAATAACAATAACCGTTGTATGGTTTATTGTAATATGATGGTGTCGGTGGGCGCTGGCTTGCTGAGCGACGTCTGGAGTCGTATGTGGCTTTAAGCTCAGCTAACTGGTATTTTAGTCTTCGCACTTCGTTGTTGAGAGCGTGTACGTGTTTGGTGCAGCTTGTATAGTTATTTGACGCGGTGTTTACTACAGCTGGCTCTTCAAACGTAGACACTTCTTGTGCCTGGTCCATAATTTTGTCAGCTAGGACGGCGAGTTCGTCTAGCTCTGTGTGCGTATTGATGACAGCGAGTATGGAACTTACGTAAGGTGGCAGATGGTTCATCCAAATGAGTTGGAGAGTTGTATCTGGAAACAGATTACGCGCTAGTGTTCGCATTTTGCGAAGTAGATGAGAAGGCTTCTGATTCTCTAGCTTCATTTCTGACAGAAGCTTATGGAGTCGACGGCTGTCGGATTCTTCGTATGTATTGATGAGGCGTTTCTTCAGAATAGTGTACTGATTCGTTTTTGGCATGTTGTAGAGTAGGTCTTCGATTTGCTCGATGTCTTGTTTTTCAAGGCGCGTTATTAACTTTTGTGCAAGTCGTGCTTCGTCTTCTCCGAGTTCGCTGGTTGCTGCCTCGAACGAGAAAAACCAGAGTTGTGGTTGGTCACGCCAAAATGGCGGAATGCACATGGAGAGTGCCATAGAGAGTTCTTCGTAGTGTGGTCTGTGCTGATCATTTGTGGCTTGGGCTGCTTCGCTCGTCTGTTTGCAGGATGCGATTTCGGTGTGCAGCGTTTCCTTTGCGTATTGTTACGGGTGTGTTTCAGCGTCTCATTCCGTGATTTTGCGCGTTCTTCGGGGTGTAGTTCAGCACCTCTTTGCGTGTTCTTGCGGGGTCACCACTTGTAAGACGCGGGAGCGGCGTCGCGTCACCACTTTAGCGGAAGTGGTAGTGTGACTACCACTTTGCTACTTTCAGAAGGTTGGGAGAGAAATAACTGACTCCGTTTGTGCAGACTAGTAATCGCTTTGGCAGCTGGATTACGAATCTCCCCTTTATTGAACCGAGCAAATGTATTTAAATGGTACAAAAACAGAACACGTGTAAAGGATTCAAAATGCTAACGTAAAAATACAAATATTACTAAAATAGTCGATACTGGGAATTAATACAATGTGCAACAATAAAGCAATTGTATACAATACGCGGTATACAATAAAAATGAGTAATAAAAGTAGAGCTACAAATATAAATAGGTACCAAATAGAACAAAACAATAATAATGCGCCGCGTCGTAAATGGGTTTTGTCGGCGGATTATAATTACACCCAGGTATCATGTGGCCGACACCTGGGCTATAATCCGTGCTCTTAATCTATTTGTTATTGCTGTTTTAGAGTATCGCTTTTGCTTTTCTATGTAAATTATTGTAGTACACACATACCACGCTGTATGTGGTTATGTGTGTCGCTACAGACATTTTAAAATATTATGTATATCTTTTGAAATTCAATGTGAGAAATAGGTTTCCACGACTGCTTTTACCTTTGTTTTTACCGATTCAGGCGTTAAATTCAACTTATTATCAATTTATTATTTTAAAATAAGATTACAAAAACGATTCCACAAGAAAATTTGTGTTTCGCCATTTTTTTTTGTATAAATTTATAACTTTTTAGTGTGATTATTTAAAAGTAAACAATCTGTTCTGTAACTTTTAAGCACATTTTATAGTAATCTACATACAGTCTACATCTAGAATTAATACATATTTGTGCAAAAAACATTTTATTCAATGTATTCATTTAATTTAAGGAAGTTATATTTTCATATTGTTAACAGAAATATAACGCAGTATAACAACAAAATAAATAAAAGCGATTATTTCTATTTACATAATCAGATATTTTTATTGTCATTTAACTTGATGAATAGTTACTAGTTAGTGAATATACTATCGGAAAATAGGTTTGATTTTCAAATTTACATATATTCCTAGGGATTTTTATTTACATCAGCAATTTTAAAGTCAATATTAGTGGTTTTAAAGCATTTTTATTCAAAATAAAATTATAAAACTGACTTATATATTAGGGCTCACTAAAAACTGCCGTAACTGGTCATTTATATTAAGAATATCTTAAAACTAATTATGGCATAAAAAAAACAATACGTTCTTGGTGGATCCTCTAAAATTTAAATGAGGTTCAAAAAAGGACTGCGTTACTTGGTGCAATGCCATACTAATCAGATTCAACGAATGGATGACAAATATTGGTGTGGGTCATAGTGGCAGGTGAAGAACAATAAACATATATTTATGGCTGTGAGTCCAAACATAACAACCATGGACTTTTTGGTTTTTTCCAGGTGAGCCGAAACCAAGCAAAGGGGTGAGTGTGCGCTGGTTGGAGGAGTCGTACAGTGAATAACGATTGGTATACGATTATTTGTTTGCTGGATGTTAATGACAAACTCCATAAGAATAACCAAAAACACTGTATCATTTCGTAACATGACAAAGCCAGTTGTCAAACGGTCAGATAAATAAACGATTTTTTTAAAGAGAAATAAGTAGATATTATCTGTAATCCTACATACACAGGCCACAAGGCACCATGCAACGTCTTTCTGTTTTAAAAAAATAAGAATTATTTACGCGGTCAACGTGAAAGTTCAAGACCAGTATAATCTGTTGAAAAGTATGTTTCCGAGATCACCGCGGAGCAGATTATTTTGATAAACAATAAAGTCATTTTTGACCCACTATCGTATTTTTTTTCTCATTCTTTCCGGGAATTGTTAGTGGGCCCCATGTATAAAATTTTGTATTTCTTTATTCGTTATTAACAATGCTGGTTGACGGTTGTGTTGAACATTCTTCTGGGGCCGTCTGTATTTGTAATTCTTTAGTAACTTATTGTAACAATTATATAAGTAATAATAGCTAAAATAATTACATTTCATTGATCTTGAAATTGATTAAATCCATTTAATTACCGTGAAATCTTTATCGAAATTGTAAATAATTCATAGTAATAAATTATTAGAAGTGATCTACTGTTTGCATAATAATTTACTTATATAGACTGCAATAACACTGTATACGCATGAACTATGACGATTTGAAAGTAGGGCAAACCACAGACTAAAGGTTTTGTGACTAAGGGGATTACCCGGTACCCGGTAATTATTATTTCCGTCGAAGTAATAAGGTAAAACCAAGATTTTTTTATGAACAACGTTAATTGTATTGTTACGATATCTTATCTGTGTATGTTAATGGTTATCTTATTGCTTCATCTATAACAATGGATTTAAAAGAAACGGCTTTTATGAATTTTATTACTGAAATTAAATATAATAAAGATGATAAGAAGTTTTACCTTGAATTTCACCTTATTTACCTTCAACAATATTAATCCCTTAACAATTTATTAATTAATGTAATATCAATTAATTTTAATTATATTCTGTGTCGGCTTATAAGTACTAAACACTTAGATAATACAAGTTTCATAAATTGATACAGTTATTGATTATTTTAAAGAGCTCGTCCGTAAAATACTGTGAAGTCACTCATGACGCTGGTCATTTAAAATCATATAACATTGTAAGTACCTATGTAGGCAACGTATATATATATATATATATATATATATATTGAAATATATTTTCATTATACTGTTTTCCCTATACTTTTAAATTGTTTCCAGTGAATTTCAATAATTTAAAACAGACACTTTCACCATATTGTGTTAAATAATGATAGTAATCGAACAGACATTTTTCTTAAAGAACAATAAAATATACTTTCAACATATTATTATTGAAGCGGTAATGGCTCAGTTGCTAGTGTGTTCAGACATAGCGTCGCAGGACGTAGATTCGAATCCTAGCAACTGAGTGAAGGAAAAGATCGTGATGAAACCATAGCATAGTGGTAGGGCTTTTTCTAAGTCCGCCTGGCTACTACCACCCTCAAGTTGAAAATCTGTCGCCAAGCACCTCTTGGTGTGTTTTGGCAGCTGCACATGAGCGTCAGTCTCCCTCTAGGTTTAGCTTGAGTACCATTTTAGACCACATCATTGTTTAACACCAGATGAGATTGTGGTCAAACGCTAACCTATAAAGCATAAAAAAATATATTTAAGATATTAGTATACAGAATCATAAAATAATTAATCATAGTATTAAAAATCGATTTTAGTTAGGTAAGTATGCGTTAGGTAGAAAACTATTTGACGTTACACTTTTTGTAAAGAATTTATTAACTTATTCGAAAAATGATTTAGTCAATTAATTCGACTAAATATTCATTTATATATGATAAATTATTCCATGCTGTCAATAATATCTTTTTATCTATAGTATTATATATACTGAAGTGTTTGTTCTTTGAACGCGCTAATCTGTGGGTGTACCGGTTAAATAAAAAAAAAAATAATTAATTTTGTATTCTATTCCTCTATTTATTGAAGAACATTATAAGGTTATAAGAGGAGATAAGGATATTAATATTACTCTACAACTGTTAGGAACAGTGTTAATTATCATAAAAATTGTCAGTCAGTAAGGATGGACCATGAGCCGGGCCGGGGTATTAGGAGCCTCAAAACAAAATATGAAACGGGGGTGAAACCGCGGTGTACAATTAGTGTTTATATTATGCGTCAATTCGTCTTCAGGAGTTTCCGTATGTAAAGTAATATACAACTTCCTTTAATACGATTTATAACAATATCAACTAAGTATGTAACATAAAAATGTATATAACTTAATGTCGATATATGTACACGTTTGCATACATAAGTATTTTAATTATGTATAAATTATAAATAAATTGCGCTAAACATATTATTATGTATAGGTATTAGGGTTGACACTGTGCTTTTGGTATTTTTGACATTGTAGTCTATGAGATATAATTAAGAATAAAAATATTTGTCCACCGAGTAACTCTATAATTTTAATTTTGTGTGAATATCCTAATACATTAGAATGGTAATCTGATAATATTTCAACGTATAATATAATATTATTAATGTATAATTTTAGGGGATTTGTAAGGCCTGATTTAAAATTATATTCCTAAAGTACATTGATATCTATATTACCACTTACAAGTTACTGTTTGAATCCATTTTGCGCCAACGAAATATCTGTTTTCATAATAATTCTTACCTTGATATTTACTAAGTCCTGAGGTTCCGTTTCGGTCATTTTGGATTTAAAACATAAACCCCTAAAGGAATTATATATCGCTGTCAACATGAGAATGCACTGAAAACTGAAACACTACTACGTAGCGCGTTTCTCATAAGCCTCTTTAATAAAATCGTTTATCTTCACAAACCCCACAATAACTGTTATCTAAATTACAACCACTGAATTGCCCCAACGACTTTAGTATAATAAACATTTATTGTAAAATCGACTATTCTTAACCGTATATTGTAGTTTTAACTCGTAGGCAGCTATGCAATAAATTATTTCACTTTCATGTGCCGATGGCGGGTATTATGTTTAATCTATCTTGTCTTTAGAACACTAAAACATGTACAATTAGATAAGAAGGAACCCCAAATGTGCCATTTTCTTGGCACATGATTCTTGGAGCTATACCAAACAGAAAGTCGTTGTTCAAAATATATCGAAGGGTTTATTGACATTATATTAGGCTGCGTGTGTTTATTGTCTGCGTGATAAAAGTCGTTATACGTACTTAGTATATTTCGAAAATCTAGATGAATACTGCTACTATAAATATGTAAATACTTTGTTTGTTGCTAACGTAGCTAAAAGTTAATTGGATCAAGTAATGTGAAATTTCAAAGCTTATTATCCGTTCAACAGAGTAGTGTTAATTAAAATACTTAAGGATATTTAAATGTAACCAATAATTTTGTCATCTTGAGGTACTTTCTCTTCTGAACTCTCTAGTATATCTAATTAATCTATTTATCATTGGTCATCAATATGACAATACATTATGTATATCTAAAAATAACAATTCTATAATTAACTTTTTTTTCTAACTGACCTACGCTGTTAGCCCTTGGGCCTTGACAGCTTCACCGAACTGCATTCAATTTGAATGTATTTACTTTTTATATACCATGGCATGCTTCAACAGTTCATGAAATTTCAATAATGCGAAACATGCATTTAACATAAATAATACGAGAAATTAACAATAATAGAAAGAGAAAAAAAACAGTTAATACTTTAAAACTCTATTTTAGTCTTTAGTCTATTAAAGTCATCAGCCGCGTGTCTGTTTGTCTGTGTCTCTGTTTTTTCGCGATAAACTTAAAAACTACTAAACGGATTGTAATGTGGTCTTCACTAATGGATAGAGTAATACATGAGGAAGGTATATAATTTATCAAGGTTTTGTGTAAATTGGTTGAAACATAACAATAACTGTTGGAAGTGTTGGAAAAAGTCAAGCCGTTTGAGAGCTTTCATCGAAAACGCTACCTAATTCTTTTGAGATATAACAAAACAAATGCATAGTGAGATATTCCTCTTTTTTAGACCTACAAAAAAGTCTGCGATGGCATATACCTATCTTTTAAGGACAGCTTACTATACTCACCTATCTTCTAAAAACATGGTCACATACAATGAGGTAATTGGAAGGCTATTTAGACGAATACAGTATTAATCCTTATCAAATTGAATACATTAGATACCTCAAGCACATCATGCACATAAGAATATATTTTTTACTATGAGTAAATGTCTGAGTTGTTGGTAGTCCGGTGAAACTGTAGAGGCCTTACCAGGACAACAGTGTAGACAGTTAAAAAAAAAAAAGAAATTGTTATAGGAAGGAGGAATGTAAAATAGGACGTACCGTTATATCTAGGAGACTTAACAGGAATATAAATTTTAATATCCTCATAACCTTTGGACAGTCGATTATTTAATTGAATGGATTAAATAACAACATGAGTTTTAATAATTTTCTGCTATTAGGTATATAGTGAGGATAATGTAAAGCGAGTAAGAAAGACGCTCATTATATTTTGTAATTGTATTAGCTACGTCTATGTTTTTATACAAATATAATTAATGTGTAAATAGTCTTATTCAACTGGTATATTTTTTGTGGAAACTTTGTCTATAGGTACTCTTTGAACTTCCCACAGTGGTTTTTTTGTAGGAGAATTTTGTTTGCCTATTTGCGCAAAATAGCTGTATATTTAAATTAGTAAAATTGAACGCGTGTAAATCGTCAGTGCAAATCTACTGTGAAAATAAACGTAAACTTTGAAATTCTGTGTTTATTAAATATATATACTTAATTTTTTTTTAAGCGTTTTAAATATTTTACAGTGAAAATATTGAACAAATGGTTTGATGCCTGACACTTAATATACCGTATGTACAAATGTATAATAGTAGGTACTGAATATAAGTAGTTAATAATACAACCATCTCAAACTTTCTCTAAAATACACAAAAACAACATGTTCTTTGTGTACGATAGAAAAATAAGGAAATAAATTTTAAAAACCATCCAACGTTGTCGGTTTTGCCTCGTTGACTTATTAAAGATCAAGTTTTATCAATATCCTGCTTGGAACCAGTTATTGAAAATCCGTAAATCGATTCAATGAAATAAAACTGAATTGTTTGTCTGTATTTTTGATAATTATTCAGTTCGTAAGTAATTAAAAGTTAGAAATCTCTATTTACTAAAGAGACTAGTAGAATAAAAATTTTTTTTTTTTCGAACTGACTACAATGTTGGCCTGGAAAGGCCTCTACAGTTTTACCGGACTACACACTAAAAATAAACTATGTATGTTACTTGCAACATTAATCAAGCTGAAAGTATATAATCCTCATGGACACTGTTGCTTTGCCGTAAAATCATTATGGATACAATGTTTTATTACAATAGTATAGCAAAGTGACTAAACTGTGCCTGTTGTTGAACATAATATTTACCATCTAAAAATAACGGCGATTACTGAGCATTATCAGCAATTCATCATTAGTAGTCGTTGTCATGCCAGCCTGCGTAAATGTCTTATCGTCATTTGTATAAAGAAGGATGGAACTTTCACAGTACAACTCAGTTTAATCGTGTACTTATAAACGCTATTTGTTCAGATGAGATTCCCAGAATTATATATAAAAAACAATGATATATTGACCCTTTTAGAAATTCACAACAATGGTGCATACTGCATAGGTATGTTATATCCGTGTCGTTAGTAAGCCCGATTAAAAACAACGGATTTGTGTGAGTTTCTTCTGATATTAATATTCTTACCTACTTTTTCTACACTACTTTTCATCGGTATAAACCGAAACTTACGTAGAAATAATTATATGTATCTATACGACAGTATTTAATTGATGTAAAGCAATAACAAAAATAGAATATTTTAATTTGCTCAAGGCTAAAATGTGTTCTAATTAGTTGATTAAAGTCTAAAATATACCATACCTGTTATAAAATTTGAAATTAAGTTTGCCTGAATCCACAGTCACGTTTCAATACCTGGACAGTTTCTAATGAAAGGCATCCTAACTAATATATTATTAATAAGAAGGTGAGTTTGTTTGATACACTTTCATACCCTAATTACTCAACCAATCAGCATACGTTGTCAGAGGTATAGAAAATAATATAGCGTGTCTTTTATCCAGAAAAACAGTACTGTTTCCATAGGATAACTAAAATTTACATTAACATAAACTAAGCCACGAGCATAAGTTTGTACAAGTCTAATTTTAACACGGGATAGGATATATAATACTTTATGTGTCTTCAAATAACTAAAATTTACTCATTCACGCCTAGCTAAGCCGATGGGTAACAACTAGTATTAAAATAATTAGGAACTCCCCGACGTGCCTATTCAAAAAAATTTAAAGTAAGCATTAGTTTTATACATTTTTTTATTAAATGGCAAATAAATAAATTTTAAACGAAGCATAAAAGTTTTTTATGAAAATCTTATTATATATTTTAATCTTCTTGTAAGAATCATCATATTGGCTATGATCGTTCAGTTATGTGCTATGATTGCAAATTTAAAAAGGCATGATATATATTTGTCTCATTGTTGAGGTTATAAGGTTATTTATACCCAACTTTTGAAAGTCGATCTACTGTGATTCGTTGTATAGTATTTCTATCCATTGAAAAGGAAAATCATAAGTATATAAAAATCTCTTTAGTATCTGTCGTTTACACAAACAAATAAAATGACAGCTCTCGTGTTTAACTATATCATGGTTCGGTGCCAAAACAATAATAGGAAATACTGAGACGAACTATCTCGTGACAAGATTGTTTTGGCGGCAACTTGATCTGTCATATACTTGTAATTTTAAACTAGCATTGTTGTACAATATTAGTAGCATTTTGTGTGATATAGTTTGATTACTGTGTACGTACTTATGAAGTGGAATAGAAAAAAATAACGAGATGTACCTATAAGTTTTTATTTGTCACAAAACCGTAAAAAACGTATGCGTGTAGCCACACGAAAAAAGTGAACATATAGTTATAAAAAGTACAACAAAAAAGCGACGTCACACGGTGTTCCTAAGCGGTCACCTATCCAAGTACTGACCGCGCCCGATGTTGCCTAATTTTGGTGACCGGACGATGACCCGGATTTGCAAAACTCTACCCGACACAGTGTTTACACCCACCACTTTTCGTCACAGAAAAAGGTAGCGGATCAGAATTTCAAAGCACTTCCATAAGAAGGTTCATTTCAATAACTTGAACACTTTGAGAAATATTCATGGAGCTTCACAAATATGATCAGGAAAATACAAAATAAGTTTCTAGGTGCCACGAGCTAGTGTGGATTTCTTCAAGAAGAAGCCGACGTAGAATATATGTGGGCCTCTATTTATTTAATAAAACCTGGGGCCGTAACATAGTTAATAAAATTATAGTTGAGATATTACACGCCGTATCCGAGAACTTATCAATACTTATTACATAACTACCAGTTACTATTGCTTTAGAATATGGTTGACAGTTTTCTATTAATCAAATACAATCCAATTGAAAGAGTAATTTCATTTATATTCTTTTAATCGATGTAATAAAATGACATCACAAATCCTTATCCCACCTAAGTAGGGTTGGCACAACATGTCTGTCATGTCGAGATGTATGATTTGGCTCAATTTTTAGGATCGGCCGCGCGCGCCTCACATCAGCCCCTGCTTGGGATTATTTAAAAAAAATGAAAGTGTTGATTTCTCTTCATTTACTATAATGATGTGGGCTGAAGAGATAATCATGTTAGTTAATTTCTTCAGACAGAAAGCTTTGCTCAGTAGTGGTACACATACAGGCAGACATTATGTAACAATTCTATGTAGTGCTATGAAGGTATGTCATATGATATAAATGAGTAAAGCCACGAAAATTATCATTTTTGCCTGGAACATGTAATAAGATGACATACCTGATTAATTATGTAATAATATGAATGACGGGAACAAATTTATACAACTTGGGGGAATTCGTTTTCTTTCTTTATTGCAAGTAGTGACATCTTGTGATTGCACCGACTGAACAGTGACTGCGCCATCTATTGAAATTTAACATAAAAAGTTTGTACAAATGTAAGTGAACTAATTATCCACCATGTTCGTTTTTGTTATGACTTATAGATAGCACTTAATAAATATTACAATTTTTACTTTTCACTGGTAAAGGAATGCTTACCGAAATAGAATCTTTAGACTTAGGACTCTGATGATTGGGGGGGACCTAACTAAGGGTTCATTAATTTATTTAAATACAGTTTATTTAATTCTATCAACATAAAGTAAAAGTTGGTCTACTTATATATTAACTTTTGCTCGCGGTTTCGGTTGTGCAACAGTACATTTTGACATGATAAAGTCTTATAAATCGATGAACGCCGGCTGTAGCGTGCAAGCGAGAGCGCAGAACAAGAGATAGAGAGGGGCGATCAGCCTAAGCGTTCGGCTTATGACGTATCTATCTCTCTTCCACTCCATCTGTAATTCAGTAATAATAATTCAATGCAATTCATAAAAGTATGCAATTTTTCACCAATGTTTTCTTATGACGTTACTACATAAAATTATCGTCCTTAAACCGACTTTACGGACAACCAATATTTTTTTCAGGATGAAAGATACGGTGTGTCTTTTTTTGTATCCTTGACATCATATGCAAAATTTTATGATGTACGGTTAATAAGTAATTAAGGCTTCAAAGCGTAACAAATAAAGAACCAAGCTCACTTTCGCATTATAATATTCATTAGGATATATAAAAATGGATTTTGGTATAGTATATATGGGTCTGAGATTAATAATCTTCAACACTGCTTAACCACCTACTGTGAACGTACCACATCTAGGTATTTCTTCAAACTGAACGTTCTAATACTGATAGCTTTTACTGTAACTTTGCCGTTGGGTGTCGCTACTGTACTTTAAGTTTTGGTCATAATCATAAAATTTGTCCTAAGAATATGTGGTTTTAACATCGAAAATACTTATAAAATGTGAGACATTATAACTCAATTATTATTTATTAGAATAATATAATACTAGCAAGAAATTATAGCCGCATAACCGCGGGTATAGCTATTAAGATATAATAAAAGAGTACAAGTATTTATTCGAACTGACTATACTTTGTTAGAATGACGGGCTTTTACACTTTCACCGAACTTTTTTGGATAAGCACTTAACTCAACTTAACTCACTCATTCACTTAACTCGGTTGAATAGTAAGCGAGAGCGCCAAAGTGGCCGAAACTTAGATTGGGCTATTGTCTTGAATGGAACATCGCGATTGTGATCCACTTCCACTATATGTGTCCCTTATGTGTGTATATGCATGTATATGGAGCTATCAGTATTGTTTGTGTTCAGGCCAGTGAGTGGAATGTCACTGTATCGCGCTAGCAGCGTGCTCGAGGGCTCGACTCCGGTGGATCTACCCCTATGTGCATTCTCTATAGCCCCTTAGCATGATGAAACTGTAAAGACTCTTCCAACCAACAGGAAAACATGTTGTGCCGACCCTACTTAGGTGGGATAAGGGTAAAATAATGATGTTGATGACTCGTCATTAGGTATACTAATCCCAAACAATAAAGGAATTACTGATATTCTTTTATGCACTTCTGTTTGTCAAACACTAAAGGAGTGTAGATATATATTTTTGTTCTTTAAAATGGGATAGAAGGGTGCAGTTTTTTATTATTCAATAGCCCCATTACATTTATCAACCAATAAATTTGACTAAATGACTTTCTGAGTATTCTAAGTTTCCAAGCGACCAGTCTGCCTTACTTGAGCATTTTCATCCTTACTAATGCTATAAATGCGAATGTTAGTTTGTTTTCTTTGTTACACTTTCACACACTAACTACTTAACCGATTGTCATAACATTTTGTAGATACGTTGTCAGAGGTATAGAAAAGGACATAGTATATATTTCATCCAGAAAAAGTACTGTTTCTAAGAGATAGAACAAATCCAAAATAAACGCGAGCTAAGCCGCGAGCAATAGCTAGTAAGTACTAGTATGAGCATAAAATGCTATCTAAACGTGGGATGTATTATACGTAGGTATCTGTCAAGTATGTAGTTAAATTAATTGAACAGTCCGTGCAACGTGATACAAATCCAGGGTCAGATTTAGGTTTGTATTTGCGAGTCATGTGGCAAGTCAATATAAGAAGAATGGAGAATGAATGAGACTAAAATGTTAAGGTCTAAAATTTGATATTTATTAAATTTCCTTGCTAGGTTTTAGGTGCTTAATTTTATTGTAATTAGATTAATTACAAAAATGTAAACATTTTTATATTCCTGAATTATGTCTAGCATGTGTTTAACTTATAATGAAAAGTATATAAAAGAGTTTTTAAATTTGTTTGTGAAATTATGTTAAATAAAAAATATATTCTGATACAACAATTGTTACAAAAATGCGCTGAAAAAACCTTTTAAAAAGCATGTTTCTTGTACGGAAATCCTATTATTATTTCATATTTGATTTAATACTTATAAATTTTACAGTTATGCAATTTTTTACGGTTAAAAAGGTGTTACAGGTTATACGGGCAGTGTAAAAGGTTGCAGAACCCTAAATATAGCTTATAAAAAGTTGTCTCAAGAGGGTATTAGAATCAAATCCGGCTCTGTGTAAATCTGTAGTATCGCTCGACCTTGTTCAGTAGTTTGATATATTGCGTTCTAAAATACACTTTAGAAATTTAGAAATTAAAGTCAATAAGGTTAAATGGATAAACTCGTCTGAAAGTATGATTGGAAAAAGTATTAAAGATTATAATTTCTTGAAAAGTTTAATGCTATAGTTTAAGTTAATGCTTTGCATTTTGTCTAGAGTTCAAGTGAACTTGGGCGGAATTCGAAATATGGTAGTTTGAATAGTCACCTAACGTATGGTCGGTCGGCCATAGTTTATTAATATTTCTGGATACTTTGTTTTCGTTGATAATTTGTTGCGTTAAAACCTTAATATTTAGAAAAATTAAAGAGTTATTTCGTTTCATAGTAATGGAATAAAAAAAGTAAAAGAATGCAATTTATATTTATTTATATTTTATACTTTATATGTTAGTTAGCGTTTGACCACAATCGCATCTGATGTTAAATGATGATGTGGTCTAAGATGGTAGTCACGCTAAACCTAGAGGGAGACTGGCTCTCAAGTGCAACTGCCGGAACACACCGACAGGTGCTTGGCGACAGATTTTCAACGTGAGGGTGGTAGCTAGCCAGGCGGACTTAGAAAAAGCCCTACCACCATTTCCTTCCACCCTTAATCGAAAGCTCCGACTCACTTGCCAGGATTCGAACCTACGTCCTTCGACGCTGTGTCCGAAAACACTACCAACTGAGCTATCATCGCTTCTAAAAATTGTAAATATTTATACACTTCTGAAAGTAAATTTGTTACTTAACAGATTTTGTAGATTACAGCAACGTTTTAAACTATCCATTTATGATATAAGTTTATTTAAGTATACGAGTATATTTTTAACTACCTTTTGCCCGCGATTTCGTTCGCGTTAATATAGATTTGACTTATCTCTCAGGAAAACCTTTTTTTTGTAGATAAAGTTACTCTTATCCTTTTCTGTACCCCTGACAACGTGTATATGTAAATTATGAGTATGTTAATTTCATGAAGATTTGTTCAGTATTTAAGTCATAAAAGCGTAACAAACAATCTCATATTGCGCATAAGAGTATAGAATAATAGCAAGTATTTATTAAAATACTTAAGATTTAATACTATCAAAACAAAATGAGCTAATTGTTGGGCAAGATTGACTGCAGAAGAAAGTTCAAAGCCTTAACCGGTTGAAGCAAAGAAGACACGAATTTAAAATATCTGAATTATTGTATTTCCTTCTTTGCTATCAAAATACATAATAATTAGTTTATGGCATTTATTCACGTTTGTCGAAGGCTAGATTTGGTGTTTTATTTTTTATTATATATTTTTTTTTATCATACTAATTATATAATAAAATGTCTATAAATGAGTCTGTTACAGTTAAATTTTATTATAGCGGCAAGTGAAATAATAACTGGTAGGTACTCTACACCTCTAGGTGAGCAATAAAGACTAGAGATAATAGCGTAGCGCCCAACCGTAGCGTCCTCGGGACCGTAGCGCGTGCTCTCGCGGGCGGATGCGCGCACTTCATACCAGGCCAGCTCAGTCCTTCACTAGCTTTTGCTGCGTACGCGCATACGTCATCCGACGTAAACGATTCTGCGCGCTTTTCAAAATACGATATCTACATGTCAATATGCGAACGCCACCTTCACTTATTCATCTTTTATATCGCGTTTCTAAATATCTGAAGCTCAAAGAATAACTATACTTTTTTATTGACCATGTATAATTTTACATAATAAACGTTGTGTTGTTTTTGAATTATATATGTGTTGTGAGGGTGTATCTCAGTGGCTTCGACGACGTTGCTGGTTGGCACAATGAGAGCGCCGCTGAATTGGCATAAATGGCTTGTGTTGTCGGTACTCGGATTGGCTTTGTCCGCTCGCTCAATTGGCTGCGATTACAGCTCCATCACCGAGAAATTTGGAGCGGAAGCTGTGGCTCGATGCAATGAAAAATGTCCGTTCCAGGTTCGATAAGCATATTATTGTTTACCTAAACATATACACCTATAGTGTTCATTTGAAATGTTTCCTTGTTTTATTTACCAAAACATACCAATTTCGTTTAATTATTAGTAGTTTTACTCTCGTTTTCGATTGCGTTAACCCTTTAGCGACTCCTGGTACACCGTATGTACCAGTAAATGTTTTACCAGGCCAAATGAGCTTAATCAGGTTTAATTTGGTTCGCATTAATACCACGTAGTCATAAAGTGTCCTAGGGAAGTACTTATTTGTACCATAAAATAGTCTAAAAAAAGTGTATTTCTTCTTCAAATAAAAAAGTTGTCTTGAAAGGGTTAATATAATATATCTAGCCTGTCCTTCGGATTTCGGATTTTTCTAGATGAAAGTAACTCTATGTCCTATTCTGTACTGCTGACAAAATCAATGCAAAATCTCATGATGGTCGTGTGAGTAGTTAATGCGTGTAAGCGTAACGAATTCACATTCGCATTTACAATATTAGTTAGGATGGACAGCTTCAATTTTTTTTTTAGCTTTCAAGTTTTCATACACAAAAATATTTACTGAAGAAAACCTCATGTCTCCCTATTATTACATAATATGTAATTTTATTATTTTATTGCTAATATAGGAATTTTGTTTATGGTAGTTAGAATATTTACAAAAAAAGTTGCCTCAAACCCCTTAAAATTATGGGACCGTATATACCTATAATTGTATAATTTAGCGGAAAGATTTAAAAGGTTCGTCAAATGTATTGGTTCGGGTCTAGAGAAGGTCTAGATTAAGGTAAGTAACTATAGTAAATCAAGAAAAAAGTACATTTTACGTTTCAGCCCTTATTTATTTTAACTATAACTATTAAAAAATTGGTCGTTGTGGGTCTGTATTACTTTATAAAATACCTTATTATGCTTAGTATAATTATATTTATAACAAATAAACGCATTACATTTATTAGTGGTAAGTTCATTAATAGTTTAGTGTACTAGGACAGGACAATTGTGGTTTAGTTTATTTGCGTCGAGTGCGTTGCAGGTTCAACGTACATCTAAGTAATTGTCGACAATTAGCGAGTCATTGTAATCAACGCAAACACGCTAAATATAGTTCGGCGTTACGATCGTGGTACAAATAAACATCTGCGGAACTGTCGAATAGTATCCTTGATAAAAACTATAACGAATATATATTTTTTTAATTTAAATAACAACAATGACTACGACCTTTAATTGTGACGTGTGCGCATAATTATCTAAGATACATTATCGAGAAAAAAAAATAAAGACAAATTGAGAAATATTTCCAGACAAATTATACTTCTTACTGGAATAAATGTTCCTAATAGCCGTTTCTGGCAAATATATCACTGCACAAAGTACAAAATAAACAAAAAACTATGCCGCTGGTATTATGTTTCAACTCTGAAGCCAACAAAGTGAGACCATTCACCCACCAAACTGGATCCGGTCCCACGCTTGCTGAACTAGTCTTATGACCAGTTCAGGCTGATCTTTATCCATGCCATTTTATTCTGTGTTTAGAACTGGAAAATAAAAGACCTATTGATATCTATCCACACCGTACACCGTACCACACCGTAGTGTGTATGAATGAACACTCTAATATATTTTAACACGTTTTTATTAGTTTCATCTGTATGTTTGTTTATATGTTTGTAACTGACTTTTTAGCCTCGATTTTCCCTACTTTGAGTGATCAGATTTGAATGAAACTTGGCACCCCATATCAAGCAAATCGAACTAAAAAGCGGCAAAACTACCAAATATATTAGTTACGAAACGCAGAGTTACTTTCAAAATGTCATACAAAGCACCCCACGCTTTCATAATAGTGACATTAATTTTCCCATTACTAATTCTATTGTTATGCTAAGAATGATTTTTTACTTTTTACTTTGATTATCTCTAAAAGCGTTTTTTTTTGTTTTTTAAACTATAATTTATATAGTTTGTACACTGGCAAGTTTAATATCATAAGGCATTCTCTTCCAACCAACTAGCGTGTTGTGGAAAAAGAAATATAATCATTGTAGGTAGTGCAAATATAAAAGTAAACTACAACTAATAATTGAATCCTAATTAATATATTTTTTTAATAGTTTGTCTATAAAAATATTGAAATATTATTACGTTTTGACGCCTTAATTACTCATTAAATCTTACATAGACTTTTTAAAGCTACAGAAAAGGCCATACGTTACTTTTTATCCAGGAAAGAACTACTGTTTCCGAGGGATAGGTCCGATCTACGTTAATATGAGCGAAACTGCGTTCAAAAGCCAGTACAAAATAAATACATCAACAAATGATCAGTATACTTCCTGTTTAATAAACATATAACAATGTAGCTGAGATTTAAAGTTGGTGGTAAATTTCTACGTCTTGAAGATAACGTGGTACGTCGATCATAATAGTATGACAGTTAATGTATCTTCAACTCAATAGAGTGTAGATTTTTGCTGAGGGCTTACAAAGGTTAAGATATATGAGAAATTATAGAGCTTTGGCTGTGGTACTCGCTGGGCATGGCTTTCCTTTTACAATATCTCGCTTGCGAGAAATGGTCACAATTTTAACCTAGATTAGTGAATCTTTAAACTGTGATGTAATCTTCAAAAGTTGAATTCCAATAGTCATTATTCACAATGACTGAGGATAAGAATATTATGTAGTTAGAGTACAGAGAAATCTTTTAAGATGAACCTCCTATTTGAAGAAAAATTTGTAATACTTGAAACATCATGAAGCTAATAATACTTGTAAATATTAAACTGAAAGGTTTTTATTATAATTAATATATAGGTATTCGTTATATTACAAAACTGGAGAATTTGTATATTTAAACACCCTAATCTCTTTAAATACTAGTTAGATATGAAAAATATGTTTGCTTTAGATAACCTGATTAAGACGGTTCCAGGCTACTAATAATAATAATTTAAAACTACAACCCTGAGAAGCGGAGCTACAATTTAATATGGGTAAACCGCGAGGCACTGCCATCTTTGTATATGTACAATTTATTACGGCTAAAATAAAGAGTCAATTTTTATAACGTTTAAGCAGAAATAATATGACATTTAAAGAAATATATGGGAATTTTCTACTGCGGTTAATCTATAATAAAAGAAAACAATATACAGATCTCAACGCAAATTCTATTCAAACATTAAAAAATATATCTGGCCAAAAATAAGTCTTCATAATATAATATTGAAATTCATCTTATTAGTATTTCATAGATTAATGGATTTTCTGTCAAAAAATATTGTTTAAGAACATAATCAGTATTAAATTCGATTACGAAATATAATAACTGTCAACAACTTTTTCCAATATTTGTAATCAAAATCTATAGTAAAATAATATACGATAGAAAACTATGTTTTAAGATACATGCGCGTACTAAATGCAGAGTTAATGAGTCAAATCTAATTATCAAAAATCCTCAGATCCGAATAATAGTTTAAATTGAAGCAGGTAGCGCCCGATTAACACGCTCGGGTGCACCCGTGCGCAAGCGTCGACCGGCACCGGAAGTTATCAGAACTGTGACTCCGGTGGACGGGTACCGTGATGAAACCTGTCCTTAAAAATACCTACTTATGTATATATATATATATCATGTATCCAACTGCCTTTTATTTGCGAATATTTTTATTCCAAATCAAAATCCTTTTTCTCTTGTTTCTTTATTTGAATAGTTCAGAGTGAACATACGCAAGCTAACGGGAAAAATATTGATCAATCACTTTGCGTGATAAATTATTGTCAATGTCAATTGGTGGAACATATATATAAGTTTCGAAGACGAAGCATATTTTCATCACAGAGTAATTGTTGTATTCTAGATTGAAATGCATGGATGGAAATAAGCACTGGCATACGAGATGTCTTAATCATTCCTTAGCATATTTCTGATAGGACTGCTGTTCTCTTAGAGATTAGTCGTGAATTACCATCGGCTGCAGTATATTGCCGTTAGATAAATTACGCATGAAAAAAACTATTGAAGTTAATGGTTTAACATATTCCGACGAATTTACGGTCTTTTATGATGTATTCAAGTAGTAACAAAACTAAGTTTAATTTTTTTTTTGCAGAATCGAACCGCTGAAGGACATTTCGACGGGAGTTGTGTACAACAGGTAAGTTTGACTTTTATTGGCAAATTCATTCGATAGTGAATCAACAAAGCAATTAATTTGAGAGTGCCTAATTATATGTAAGTAAAATAAAATGATAGAATTGTGTGATTTTATGAAACCACGATGCAAGTGAATTTTTACCCTTACTCCGCGGCCGCCTGTAATGCGACATACGATAGATGGACTAAAAAAATTGAGGCGATGTAAGTTTCAAATAAGAAAAACATTAGGAATGTTTAAGAAACTAAATCGTTCGACTACATATAATATTTGTATGTATAATTTCTTAGGCTTTAAAACCAAAGTCTACTACAAAAGTAAACATAATCAGATTTAAATATATTTTTACTTGTTTCTTCATCTTTTTTTTAAAAGAAAATTGTCATTATGAAGAAAAAAGTGATAGATATAGATATCATTATATAAACAGAAAATATATTTAAAACTATCCCAAGTTTTTGTTAAGGTACAAAGTTGCTAATATAATATTATATGACTGTAAGCCTACAGTTCAATTATAATTGTCTAATCTAGTGTAGAAAATAATGTGAGTAGAAATATAAACACCACGAGTTATTTACTAATTTAATTTTAAAAGAATCATAATCGTAACTACGCAACAAATGATGGCCGTAAAAACCAATGAACTGATAACCATGTTATTGTATATTTATATTAACAGAGTATTGAGCAAGTTACGATTTTACGATTCCCTAACGGAAATTGGGACGCATAAGGCCAGTACGAAGTTTCATATTTTTTCCCCGGTTGCAACGTCTGGCTGGCTTCGTTTAGATTATATATACCCTATGATCAAGTGATTGTACATAAAACTTGAATCTGTTTTCTGTCTCGTACAGAAATTATTTTATTAGCTTACGTTGTAACAAACGTGAGTTCATTTACCATTTACTTAATAAGAATATATGTAATTCAAACACTTAAATATGGGCGGCGGTCTTATTACAAAAACAAAAATGAACACGCGTTTAACACGGCTTTTACTAAACAGTATCCAAAATTTTAAACACAAGTTTAAAATACTTTATTACAAAAGGACGTGTTCCCTAGCTATGGGTTATTTGATGTCTGTTGTCATTTTCGCAATAAATGATTGTCATTCGTTTATCAAATATTTATAGATGCGTTCAGATATTTGTCTATTTCATAGATGTAGTATGAGGTTCGTTCACTTTGGTCTGTTTCGTTGCAATACAAAACAGTTCTGTTTCAGAAATAAAATTAGTACATGAGAACTGTGTTGCGTTTATAATGTAAATAAAAATGTTGTATTAAGTTTTGACCACATATTACATGAATATATATAAGTGACACAAAGTTCGCCGGGTCCTATACTATACGATAATTTAATTTCATAGTGTTATTAACGTATTTAGTAGTTCCAAAATTTGTTCAAAAGTCAGGTCGGTCTTAATCGCGAAGAGTATTTATGTACCTACTATAATATAAGTCGTACTGTATAAGAAATAATAATTTATATTGAGTTAATAATTACTTGCAGATAACTAAATCACAATATATCCACTCGGTATAATATTTTCGAGATAGAATGTATTTAATGAATACTGTATTCAAAACATTCGATAGCCCGACATTTACATTATGAATGTTTTTTAATATGACACTTGTGAATATAAATACATTATAAATATTTGCTTATAAGAAACATAGTTTTCATGTAATACTAGCTCGTGCCGTTGACTTCGTTCTCGTGGCAATAGTTTGGCTGTTTCACAAAAACTACATGCTTTATTTATATCTACAAATAAATAAAATTGAAGAATTTGTGGGTAATTTTAAAATACAGCAAAATTTTTGTCTGCCTGTCTCTTTGTTCCGGCTAATGTTCGAAATGGTTGAACAGATTTTGACCGGACTTTCACTGGCAGATAGTTTATATTTTAAGGAGTAGTTTAGGCTTTTTATTTAGAAAAAAAGTAGCGTTGTTCGCAAATATCATTATTTATAAAGACACGTAAAAATGCGGAGATCAAACGTCGCGGTGTTATTGGAGGCTGGTAGTCTGGAATAATTGTAGTCTGTTATTTTTACACCGTTATACTGATTTAAGGTACCGCTGTTAATATTTGAAGCGATGATGACTCAGTTGGTGTTTATTCGGACACATAGGTTCAAATCCTAGCAACTGAGTCGGAGCTTTCGGTGAAGGAAAACATCACGATGAAATTGTGTAAAATCATAGCATGGTGGTAGGGCTTTTTCTAACTACACCTGGTTAGCTACCACCCTAAAGTTGAAAATCTGTAGCCAAGCACCGGTTGGTGTTCTTGGTGTTGGTGTTAGTGTTGGCAGCTGCACTTGAAAGCTAGTCTCCCTTTAGGTTTAGTGTGGTTACCATCTTAGACCACATCATCATTTAACATCACATGACTTTGTGGTCAAACGCTAATCTAAAAAGTATAAAAAAAAAAGAAATTTGACTACTCCTGCTTAACCCTCATGGATACGCTATGGCCTGAGTAGCCTGGTACTCCGAAAAGTCCTCTCTCAGTTACCTAAAGTCTCTTAAAAGTAGGTTCAGCAGTTTCGGAGATTCACTCTATCAATTAAATTGTCTATTGTAGTGTAAGTTACTCACTTATATTAGTCAGTTGCTTATAATAAATAGATATTTTTCTTTAAAAGAATAAGACAGGAGATTAATATGTAAATAGTTAATGATCAATATTTCGTGATATAAAACAAAGGTATCAAATGTTTTGTATATCGACTTAGCAATTAAGTCTACGTCTTCTATTTTACAGAAAAAATATTTTTTAAGCATCTAGAGATATATTATATTTTATTAGATATTTTAAACAATTTTCATTCAAATCTTATTTAAATTAGTGATATATCTATTCTCAAAACAGAAAACAGTACGAACATACTCGTGTTAAACGAGTAAAACTTAAACCAAACGTTATCTTTTAATGTTTTCCCATCATTCTGAACAAAAATTCTTTGCGACCGCAATATGTGTTATCCATCATTGGACTGCACAAAAACTGACATAAAACAAAATGTACCCGCCAAAACCCGACAGTTACTACTGGTTTATGTCAAAATTATCAGTTACTCCCAAATTACGAGTCTGTTCAGCGCAAAAAAAAAAATTCAAGAGCTTATTGGATAGAAGGGCGGCAACCGTGCACCCCTCGTGCTTTAGTCGGCCGTCAAATGAAGTAAATTGACTTGTTACCATATATTATTACTTTATGCGATCGCTTGCGCTGGGTATACAAATTATTGTGACTTTTATGCGTAGTAACAATACCACGGAGAGAATTGAAATAAAGTATCTATTACAGCATAGCATTATATTTGGATATTATGTAATGTACAGTACTCGCCAAAGTTTTTAATAGCTTTCAATATATCGCAGAACACAAATTTAGATAAAAAAACGTATTATAATATGTATATATCATCATTGTTCAACATCGTTATATCATTGTTATTTCGACCAAGATAGTATTAATCTTCATCCAATTAAAATGCATTAGTTATATTCGGTACTCAATTTGGATTAAAACTGCCCTTTACAATTCTCTTTCTAGTTTTTCTAGCAATTAATATCTTAGAAAATTGTGATATTTTCTTAAAATAATACGATCAAAAAACAGTCTGTGTAAAGATTATTACATAGCTTCGAAGACTTTGATGAACACAGTTCCCGGCGACATCGCCTAAACAAATCGGGTGAGTGCCATAAGCGCTCTCCTTAGTAGTCCGGTGAATCTGTAGAGGCCAAAGAGCCAACAGGGTATGTCAGTACGAAAAAAAAAAAAAAAATTTGATGAACTGTAAATATTAAAGCGGCAAAAAATGGATCTAAATTCTTTAGACACTTTGACGCCACATTAGTACATTGCACTCACGCGGGGCTGGCATGAGTCGCTAGTTGTAAATAATGTTAACAAATTTTAATACTGCAGTTTTTTTAATTCTGTTATATTAACAGCATATACACATAAAGATACAAATATAACGCTCCGTTAATAGTTATTACAGTTCCTGTGATAATGTTGTTTGGATAAGGAAATCTTTGCTTTGGTTAACATCGCTCGTCACGTCGCAAAGGTGTTGCACTGTGCACTGCATACCATTCTACTTCTATTCGGCAGTTTACTAACGTCTGTTCGTGTACTTGTTTACGTTTTCAATGTTCCTCTCAAAATGTTCGTCTATTTAATCACCTATCACTTTGTACTCGTCTACGCAATTAACTTTAAAAATATTTAGGTGAACATTCGGAGAATATGTGTTTACACTTTTGAAATGTGGCACATTTTTGATTACAAATAATAATCTATATTAAAATAACAAATGTAACGTTGCAGTTAGTATACGAGTTAAATTGTTGGATGGAAATTATAAAACTCTGTGGTAGATACAAACTTAAAAATTCGTATTTTTATTGTAATGAAAAATCGATGAGTTAATTTATATCTAGTGAAATATGCAAAGTTTATATATATATAAGCCACATTTTCTAAAATTAAGTGTACTTAAGTATTACTAAACGGAACACCAAACATTTAAAACTGTGTTTCGTAGTATTAATATGTTTTTTATTTAATATCTTATAGGTAGTTATATATTTTGTTGTAAAATATGTATAAAAATCCTTGAACTCTTGTAGTTTTTTATAGGTTCTTTATTTGATAACAGTTCCTGATTTATCACATAGTTCTCAAAAGAAGCCTATAAAGATAACATTTTAAAGATAGTAATTAAACATAATATTTGATATGCGTTTGGGTAAAACTATTTTTTTAAATATAACCTAATTTTATTGTAGCATTATTGGATGTTTATCTGAATGCTAAATATTACACAAAGATTTGTTTTTACAAATAATGCTAACTGCTTTTCCGCTTGGCAAATTAAGCCGCGTAGAACAATAATATCCGTTTCAAGTAGTTAAGTGGTGGTCATCCACCATGGTGGATGGGTGCGGAACCATGGCTCGGATCAGCGCAGGGGTCGCGTGAGACTCGACGCCGGATGGACGCAGGAAGGAAGCTGCTAGTTGCCAGCCTGCTCCCCTCGAATCTATTTTAGAGTTCATTCATTTCATTCTATCCTTTTATGAGACAAACAGTCTCCAATAACGAGTTAATCACCATTGCAAAAGAGAACTGTTTCACATTGATATATACAGTATGTAGTTTAACGCTGTACCTACACCAAGACTTTTATTGCAGGTTAGTATACAAAGTAGAATCACATATATTGTTAAGTTATTACGGGACCATCATTAATACATAGATACTGTAGTTGTTTGTAACCTGTAACAACTATAATAGGTTGTTACTCTACAGATTAAAAATGTCAAGTGATAATGCAGTCAAAGATGCTAACATGCTAAAAATATTGTTAATGAATTGACATAAGAAGAATTTTTGTCCGATTATAACTAAATAAATAAAATAATTTCTTTCCTAAGGGCAATTAAAAGTACGTATGCAATTATTTAAATATAACATAACGAAAAACGTGGAATACATGTATGGTGTGAAAAGTACACTAATAGTTTACTTAAGTAATTCAGCCATAGCTTAATTGCACTGAAAATTATACGAAATATTGTGTGTGTTTTCTCAACGACGTGTAGTCTAAGCTAAGCTAATTTTTTTTTTTTTTTTTTTCTACAACCAACTGACACTTTTACAGTTTTTTTTTTATTTTTGAAACAGAACTGTATTCCGACAAAACAGATTAAAGAGATCGGACCTCATACTAGAGGTGTGAAACAGACAAACTTCTGAACGCAACTATAAATATTTGACAAACGAATGACAATTTTTTTTCTAAAATGACAAAAAACATTTCATAGCTAGGAATATTTTGTATTTGAAAATTAAATTGTCTTTTTTAGTACTTACATTTACTTATTATTTATATTTATTCGTTTAAATCTTAAATATATTATAATATTTTAAGATCAAAGTTAGCTAAATGGGTCCAGCCTTTCTCGAGTTTTAGCGAGACAACCGAACAGCAATTCATTTATATATATATATATATATATATATATATATATATATATATATATATATATATATATATATATATATATATATATATAAATGAATTGCTACAATTGAATATGCCACATTTCGTAAAAGGGCTAATAACTTAAATATATATATATATATATATAAATATATATAGAAGATTATTAGCCCTTTTACGAAATGTGGCATATTATAAATATTTGTTTATTGTAATATTATTATTTTCTGGCGTGTACGTTACATATGTGTGAAATTTAACAATTGATTTTAAACAACAGGAAAGCTAATAACAGTAGTCTTGTTAGATAATCACTATTACTCACCAATTTACTGTGGGGTGACTAGTGGACACTTCACAAGTTCACAGTTTTCGACTTCATAGCAATTTTGTTGGCGGTAGCAAAAGTGTAGATGCGCGCGCGAGAGTCGTTGGTATAGGAAAAAAAGAAAAGGGATGTGGGGAGAGAGAGGTATTAAAAATGGCCGGTAAAGTGATTATTCGATTAAAATGGTCAATTTGTGATAATCATGCTCTTGCGTTTGTTTATACGCATAGTTCGTCGTAACAAGCCTCTTAAAAAATATATCTAAATGCAACACCATACGATTTATTCGTCTAGTTAACCTCTAGTAACGTGACGAAATACAATACTAGTTAGAACCATTTAAAAATAATTTAATAACTATATTGTGAATATATAAGTCACATAGAATTCAGTAAATACTTTTTTACGTATATAATTACACATTTTAATAATCAACTATTTATATTTTTTCTTGTAATACATATTCAATATAATTTAAAAAGTTTAAGTACTGTCGGAAAGATCACTGTGGCGTCAAATTAAAATATATCAACAACTGCGCCCAATAATATACCCCGTGAATTGCTAGTCATCATTTGACCGGTGACCCTATGCAGAGGTATGTCCTTTATACGCGCTTCAATGAATTGTGTTCGGAAATGAACAATCGTTGTCGGAAGTGAGGTTAAGTGTATATTTTATGTTAAATGTAAATATGAAGCTTTGTATGTGCTTATAGTATACGATTATGTTTCTATAATAATCTGTTTTGGTATTCGGGTATTATATTTGGATTTATTATTGTAATTTGTTACTCAACGACAGAAAAATGATGGAACTTTTGTTAATAATTTTCCTCATATTTCTGGAAACAATATCCGTTTATCATTTGTCCTACTGATTTTGTTGATTGCTTATCAGTATTCGAGTTCAAGTTGAGATCTATTATTATAATAAGTAAAATGAAAACCCAACTCTACTGATCTAAAATATTTCCTTATAGACAAAAATTGGCAAGGATTTTTAAAAGACTAAAGATTATCACGGGTCATGGGTCACGGTCGGGATTATCAAGCACGGGTTTAATAAGCTCACGACATTTGTTAATTCTAGTTTGTTTTATATTTTCCATCAATAGTAAAAACTAAATTCTTCAGTCATAATAATACTTATTTTTATGGTATAATGAGCCATAATATTGTTAAACATATTCTACAAATAACTGATATGAAGTTACCGACTGAATATAGAAGACAGAATGTTAACAAGAGAATTGGTTAAGCTATTAAAATTTTAATATAACTTAAACTTGACGTTACTATTTTATTGTTATCACTGTGGGAAATCTACTACTATTGTAATGTTAAGTTACATTCGTGTATTGCATATTTAAATAATTTATTCGTAGAGTCAGTAGAGCAAAAACATCAAAACAATACTTTTAACTGATTGTCAGACAAGCGGCACTATAATGAGACGGGGCGATGGCTTTGCGTCAGGTGTATTCATGAATATTCTTAATTATATTAACAGTTTCAACTGTTCAAACAAAATAATATAACGACCATACATATGAGTTACGAAGGCACGAATATCAGTTTCAACATTAAATTATTCTAGTACTGATTAATCGTAACTAATATTATAAATGTAAAAGTGCCATTGTTTGTTTGTTACGCTTCCACGCCTTAACGACTCGACTGATAGTTATGAAATTTTGCATACACATGGTCATGGATACAGAATAGAACATAGGGTTTTTACATTTAGAGAAATATACTATTTCCAAGGGATTGACCAAATCTATTTTGACCCCTTGGCTGATTTTTTAAGGCCCAGATCTCAAAATGGTGGATAATGTTTTTTTAAATTTCACGACATCGTCCATTGCAAATTTCATAGTTTAGTAAAAAAAAATTCTTACAAATGAGAAAATAATTTTACATAAAAAATCTAATTTTACAATACATCATTTGTTATTTTTAAAAGTTTTGTAATAAATCAGGTATTTTTTGTACTTATGCTGCCAACAATCTGTTGGCCTGTGCCTCATGTGGTGTATATTCGTTTGTATAAAATTTAAACCTTTATGGTTTTGGACAGTCCAGGAATTAACGCGAACGCGAAAGCGCGAGCTAAAACTAGTACGTATTAATGAAATTATTTCGTCAAGAATATTACTCAAAGAAGAAATTGTATTGCTATTGCGAATATAAAGAACATCAAACGATCATAACACGCATGCAATTTCTCAAGCAATTAATTGAAACATGTGCAATACGGAGTCAGCTCAGCCCTTCTATTACTTAATAAACATCGCTTAACTTTCCTTATTTGTCGCTCTCTTTTCAAATCAAGCTTGTGTACATATTTCGGTCTCGGAGACAAAGGCTGTCTCAATTATACACAGTTAAATTCGTTTCGTAAATTATTTCAAGGGAAGTGTAGATAATTCATTTCATAATACTCCGTAGGCTAATTTTAGACAGTGTTCATTGTAGAAACTTAATTTTGTCTTATTCACCCTTCTAGACAACAGACTCAATGTCTAGGCATTCATTAAGTCGCAGACGGTATAAATTACGAATGGGTAAAAATAACTACAATTTTTAAATAATTAAATAGATAATTAAATAAAGCATAATAAAATAAGCAAGTATACGAAAGATAATGGTTTTTTGATATGATGTAATTTCACTTCACTTCAGTAGCATTGAAGAAATAAACTCAATTAAACATATAATTTCAGATAATAATAACTAGCAACTATCCCCGCATTTAATACCCAAAAAATTTATAACTTTATTATCAACAGTAAAACATTTTAACTATTTTAATATTTACTTAAACGCATGAAATGCTTAAGGTAGCTAACGTATTCAATTTGATAAGGATTAATATTGTATCCGACTAAATAGCCTTCCAATTACCTCATTGTATGCGACCATGTTTTTAGAAGATAGATGGGTATAGTAAGCTATCCTTAAAATATAGGTATATGCCATCGCAGACTTTTTGTAGGTTTATAAAAAAGGAATATCTCACTATGCATTGTTTTGCTATATCTCAAAAGAATTAGGCAGTGTATTCGATGAAAACTCCCAAGCGGCTTGACTTTTTCCAACACTTCCAACAATTATTGTTATGTTTCAACCAATTAACACAGAACCTTGACAAATTATATACCTAAACCTTCCTCATGTATTACTCTATATATTAGTGAAGACCGCATTACAATCCGTTTAGTAGTTTTCGAATTTATCGCGAACATACAGACAGACAGACGCGGCGGACGACTTTGTTTTATAATATGTAGTGATTATAAATGCGGACGTCAGTTTGTTTGTTTCTTATACTGTCACGTTTTAACCACTCGACTGAACACTATGAATTTTCACAACATACACGTTGTCAAGGATACAGAAAAGGATATGGATTACCCGTTAACAAGAAAATAGTCCTGTACCCGAGCGATACATCAAATCTAGATTAACGCAAGTGAAGCCACGGACAAAACCTAGTAGCCTATAACAGTCAGCCTAAACATCACTTTCTATCAGTGAAAGAATTTTTTAAATCAGATTGTGCCATATATTACTTCCTATAAGCATCTTTATCTATGTACAATATTATATTATGTATTTACAATTTTGCTTTTGTGTATATAAAAAAATATATTTCAGAAATGATTATAGGCATACTCGAGTACTAGTAATAAATCCTTTATTAATAACACATTTATTTGAGTACATAACATTTAAGACAAATAATAAGAATTTTTAAATCACATTCCATAAACTTAAATCATAAAGTAACATGTAGCTTCTCTAACATACACTGCATTCAACTTCATCGCCCGCTAATTCTTATTTCCTCATTAGATGGTACGTTCCTGGCATGCGAGCTCAGCTCGTACTGCGCCCGTTCAACGTTTCCTCCCACCACACCTTATCCTTCAGCCCCCGTCATGACTTCTTAGTCTTCTTTCAAAGTCAAACTAAATTGACCATTGTGTACTTCGTTGTTGCGAATTGTTTTGATTTATTGCCCCTTTATTGGATACTCAACGGTTACTGGATTGAGAAAGATCGCGTCATCGCGTTCAAGATAACCGTCGGATGCTGTATCGTTATATTTTTATGCGATAAATATAGTTGAAGGATAATTAAGAAGTTGAATAAATTCATTAAACATTCATTCATTCATTATCTTTATTCCGTAGACTTATTTTTAACATTCAGACTTCTAGATTTATATTACAAAGCAAACTTGTTACATTTATTATTAGTTGGAGAAGAACAAAATATCATTTACTTTTATTTAATGTTTAGTTTGTGAGAATATAAAACATTAACATTAAAAGGATAACTAAGTGATATCTAAATGGACTTGAAAAGGCTAACGGTAAGGTACTAGATACGAGCAGAGAAGAGCTCTCGAGCGGAGTCGAGGCGGGAAACACTCCGGTGGGCCCCAATTTGCCTCAGCATTATCCAATTGCCGGAATCAAATGGTTGGCGTGGGCCAGCGCGTGACCTGCTTAGATATTTCGAATCCTTTTACCATACAATAAGTGTTATATATTTAGACACATGTTTTATACAGTTATTCTTATAAAATTATATACAGCGTTTACGAATTTGAAATAAATAATGGTCGCCCAGTGTTCGAAATTCGACCATAGTTCCTATTTTTAAAGTTTCATTATTATTGAAATTTGTTTTGTCAAAGAGTGTACAAATATTGTAGATTAGTAGGTCTGTAAGGGTCGTAAAGTAAGACGCACTTATAACGAGACAAACAAACTTAAGCAAACACAGAAGAAAACTGTACTTAACTGTTTTGTCTTACATTTATATATAGATGCTATCACTGAATTTTGGACAATTACTGCATGTTGACAATCTGCCCTCTCAATCTTTATTATATCATTTTGTATCTGTAACATTTTTATAATTATAATTAACGTGTCTTGATGGATGTCGTAGTTAACTATAGATAGTAATTGTATAATACTGTTATTTTAGATTTTTATTCATGTAATGAATTGAGCACAGGTAGATTTCATTTGTATTCTAATTAAATAATGTTAATTTTCAATTATTATTATATACAATTTGCATTAATATTAACAAACAGATAAAATCAATAAAAAAAATGTGCAACCTCGTGTTTCAAAACTAGCTTTTATTGTCAATCAATACATATTATAAAACAAAGTCGTACGCCGCGTCTGTCTGTCTGTCTGTCTGGATGTTCGCGATAAACTCAAAAACTACTGAACGCATTGTAATCCCGTCTTTACCAATAGATAGAGTAATTCACGGGGAAGGTTTAAGTATATAATTTGTCAAGGTTTTTTTTTTGTAAATTGGTTGAAATATAATGATGATTGTTGAAAGAGTCGGAAAAAGTCAGCCGGCTTAAGCGTTCCATGCACATAAGTATATATATATTTATTATCAAGGAAGGACAACGTCCGCGGCCTGCTAGTTTGTAATTAATTCTTGCATTCTGTAATTATCCTACTTTATACTAATAAGCCCATTAAAAGTGCTTTCAAAATTTGATCCATTTTATGTTCGAGACCATACGATTTCGCTTTTTTATCGATGAATTCGTGCTCCAACATAAATTTACGCATGCCTCGTGGGTTTTAAAAATTATGTTTGTATCGTCAACAGTCACTTGGTACCAGAAATCAGCCAATCAACTCGTGGACAATTATCATTTACACACGTAATCAAAGTTTCTTATAAACAATTTGTGAAATAAAGTGGAATATGCTATCTTAACCTTATCTGGGGTCAGCAACGGGGCGTATTAGGAAAACACCAGCGTGTATAAAACCGTCGCCTATTTACAAATCAACGCTACCTACTATTATTATGAGTTGATATGATAACAGAAAGCCATTAATTAATTAAAACAAAATTTAAAAATACGTTGTTGTTTTCGCTCCCTGTGCGATACAGAATAACCTGTCAGGTTGGGTCAGCAATCATATGATATTATTATAGCTTTAATGATATAATAACCTCTTATATGCTTACAAAGTTAATGTCGACCATTTTTATATCTTACCTACTTATATAAAACAATACTATGTAACTGACTAACAAACGGGAGTGTGAAAGAACACGTGGCATAAGAAGCTGCGAGTGTTTAAAAATGTAATTGCTTAAACTTAATCAATCCCCAAGTTTATTTAGGCAAAACAGTGTATTATATGTAATTAATGAGTAATTTACCCGTATGCTAACATCGAGTGCGTCCGGTGCGTCTACTCGCCTACGTTCCAAATTGGACTTCCGAGAGCATTTCCGAAATCGCTCTCGACGACCAACCAACGCGACGATATTAATTACACCAAAGGGACTAGTTATTGTTTTGTTATTATTATGGCACGAGACAGGAAACTGCCTAATTAGACGTTAATTTACTTAGTCGCTTTATTAGCTTTGTATACATTTGTTTTGTTATTATTTCATAAAAACCGGAGAGTTTCAATCCATGATGAATATTTGATTTTTAAGAAGTGTTAATATTACCTACACATAAGATAATCGTTTCTACTTTATAGTTTTAACTTAAGTAAGATCCATTTTCACTCATTTTTTTTCTTGTCATTTTAAGGGTTATAACAATTTATACAATTGTATATTTGAATTGGTCAGCCAGATGATTATAATATTAATATTAAATTGAACTTGGAGGGTGCGGCTAGCAGGGCGTTATGTTTTGACAGGCAAGACGGAAGAATCCTGTTAGCAACAGAAAACAATACCGTAACAAATCACGAAATTGCTTATCAAAACTGAATGTATACTATCGTAAAATCAAAATTATATTAAATACGTATACAAATTTTATATAATTCACCTGTTATAAAAATTAAAAATAAGAATTTGTCAGTGATGTCTAAAAGAATCAGTTGTTATTAGGGTAGAGTATCTAATTCCTCTGTAATTAGTGCAGAGGTGACCAATTACCATTTTAGAATTAAAGTACTGTCTTTTTCCTTAAGAAAAATATTTTTTATAGTAGCACTGCATAGTGACAGTTATGTGATGGTAAGCAGAGAACGGTCTAAAATAACGGCCAACAACGAGAAATTTTTTATAGCGGTCGCGACCCAATCAGGTACAGGCTGCCACCATCCCGCTTGGTTACTGAATAAGTACGGTTCTGGGTACTCAAGGTCATATCAACATTAAGGCACGCGAAGCCGCGGTCAACAGTTAGTAGAAGTTATTTTTGTTTACGTCCATAAGGCTAATTTATACATTACTTACTAGCTGTTGCTCATGGCTTCGCTCGCATTAGTGTACAATTTAGCTATTCTTCTGGAACAGTACATAAGTAGAGTAGATGAATGGTACTCTATGTACTTTTCGGTACCCCGGTATGTGACAACGTGCGTACAATATTTCATGATAATCGGTGAAAGCGTAACAAACAATCAAACATGCCCATTCATAATAATAGTTAGGATAAAGAAACAAAAACTTGTTTGGTAGGAGTTCGCTTCGCGTTTAATCCCACTAAATCCATTGTCTTAGTTATGAGATGAGAATGCGGTGTCACAGGCCACGACCCACAATTACAAAACCGAAACAAACAGCATGGAACACTCACACACACGTCGCTCAGTGCAGCGGTTTTAATTGTTTCGCGCCTTCATCGTACCGTTTGAATGAGTCTATGAATCGAATTGACAGAGTCGTGCACATATACGTCATATTATTTACAAGCTTATTATGATATTGTTTGAAGAACGAATTAGCACCGCACCTGTGTGGTGGATCGCGAATCGTATCAAAAATTTTAAATAAAGGAGAAGACCAGACAACAGTAGAATAAAGACTAAAATAATAAAATTTTAATTCGCTCACACTTTTTCAAAATATTTTATTGTATAGTTCAATCATAAGATTTTTATGGAAACGTCTATAAATTTACATAAATAAAAATCAACTGCCGAATATATGTAAGCGAATCACTTCAGAACGGCTGCACCAATTTGGCTAATTCTTTTTAAACTGAAACATTTTTTACGTGCCTCAATTTTTTCGTCCATCTATCGCATGTTGTATAACAGTCGGCCGCGGCTAAGCTAAGGCCAATATGGCGGCGCCCATGACTCAGTTTAAAATGATTCATTGGTTTATTCATTGGTTATAATAGATATTGTGACTCGGTTTTTAAAATGCTACGATCCGAAAAAAGTTTCACTTCACTACTGTCATAAAACTACACAATTAGTTTGCCGTTTTTTTAATTGTCAGGACAAGGTTTATTTTATAGAAAATGTTTGAGAAATCATACGGGAAAATGAAAAATTTAGGTTAAAAAATCTCCATATAAAAATTGTGTGAAAAAATATCGACAGATTGACGTTCGATTGTTCAGTTGCCAATTTATTTAATTACATGGTCGTACTGTAAAGCGAAGATGTGTTCCATTTTCTTCACACCCGTGTGCAGTCGGGGCTGGCAGCTAGTATTTCCATAAAATTTTACAATAGCTGTAAATATTCCAGTGGATATTTTTTTACAATACACTTATGATACACAATAAACGCACTTGTCTTTACAGAAATGTTTGTTAAAAGACCATACAAGTAATAGAAGTTACGAGTACTATATTAGAGAATATAATAAAAAAGAACCATACTTAACTAACCTTCATCGCATTTAACATCGGCGTGATGAATTTATCAAAACTTTTTAGCATACCGATGACGACATTGGCATAACTCATAAACGATTATAATTGTTTTTTAATAGGTTTTCGAGATACAGATGTAGCCTAATTTTAATATTTTTATTGTGCCTTAAATTTGGTACTGTGATTACGTTGTCCAACAAATATTGTTACATTTTTTATTTTAATTTTTTATTTGTTTATAAATGTCCAAGAATTTGATAACAATTCTATATGATGTTAGGTTATATTATAGCCCAAGAATGGGCGCTAAGGCTGGTGGTAACTGTCTTTCAATATGCTATAGATGCTTGGCGTATCGGATTTTATAACTTGTAGGTGATAACTAGCCTGGTGAATATTCAAGAGTAACTATTACCACCTACAATTTCATGGCGTTATTTTATGTCACTGAAAACTTAGGCTGATTGTAAGATTGGAATGTTTTCAATTTCATTCTCTAATTCAAATCCACAAATTACACCCTAAGTTATATTGTAGTTGTGGATATTTTTCTCATGCATACCTGTACTCAAGGGTAAAGTCAATGTTTAGGGCGTCAATGTATTTTAAAGACGTGCGTGCACCTGCGTCTTCCGGTCAAACCAAGTCACTATCCGTAAAGGACGCTGTCGGACCGTGAAAAACCGTTACAAAATACACTCGTTTTAATTACTTTACTATTTTATGATAACAGTACTTAAATTTATTAGTGATAATAATAATTTGTGATTTTGATAAGATTATTTATTTGAATTCGACAATTTAATGCAATAAACATGATTGTTCTCAATAGGGTTTTCGAATGATTGCCTTACCATTTGGATTAAACTGGAAAATTTAACCATTTGGCTCTCATACGTCTAATAATTTACTATTCTTTTGATTGATACGAATTACGATTTGTTACGAATAAGTTTCTCTCAAAATTAGTATTGAACTTCGATTTTTGGACTGTATTCTATTGTGATTTGGTTCTGAATAAAATCTCTGGTAAATGAATGACTTGTTACATTTACTGAAAACTAAGGATGACAGAACGCTCTCGTTCTCGTTAGAATAATGTAGTAGCTATTAAAGTTCAATAGTAAACGACTTATTATATAAGTTAAATTCATAGTTTAATGAGCTACATATCCTTTAAATCAAATAGGAAGTTTCCGGAAGCACAGCTAACTACTGTTTTGAGTATCATGCCGTATTTCTACACTCGCAGAGTAGACGAGTAGAGGTACGACTGGATGCTAACTGTGTTACCATGCTGTGATTCGGAAAACGGGAAAACAGAGGCGCGGATTTTAAATCTCAGTATTAGTAATATATCTGTGATTTTTTAAAAATGGCCTCATACTTATTTTCTTTTGTATGATTGAATATATTTAATTTCTTCTTTAACAGTGCAAAGTGGGATGCAGTCTGTGGCAGGAGGGTTTAGAGAATTCTTGTCAAATCGTCTGTGTAAGTAACTTTAAGTATTTCTCTAATTCCTAAGAGTAAACTTAAACTAAATTAACGAACATCAATGCATCACGAAAACGATAAAGGTTTTTCTTATAGTGTTTTGTTTATAATTTTAATCTAGTCCATTCTTAGTTTTAAATTATATTTTCAATTTAACGCTTTGTTTTCAGAATGTAACTTCAGAAACTGTGTTTTCAAAAGAGCTGTACTGCGTTATGGGCTGCAATGAAGCTTTAAATATTTACTTTCAGCAGTTAAGAGGTACTTTTACTTTAATTATATAGATGGTTTAAAAGTGCATTCAACAAACATGCCCATTTAAGCATCCTGTTTATTTTTAATATTGGCTTTAAAAAATTAAATCTTTAAACAGTGCAGATTTTTCGTTACTTTTTTATTAGAGCAAAATCATACCACTTAGTGCATTCCATTTTTTCTTTTTACTTTGTGCTTAATTAAAACACCGAATATTTTCCATGTTTCTTTTCATTCATTTTTAATTTTTGTTATTTTTTTTTCTATTATGTGGGCATTCACATACATGATAGAGATTAGTTGAGCTTGACATAATCAGTAAATGAAGGTATAAAGAAAAACGTGAACAAGTATAAGGGTATTTATAATCTTATGGTAATGGGTATAGATAAGATGTTGTAGATCAATCTTTCAATATACATTTGAAGGCTCTGTCTTCTTCTATATTCAGTTAACATAATATTAATAAATATAAAGCACAGGATATAAAAATATATTCTTGGTAACATAATTCAGATGGATAATTACTTTAACAAATGTTTCCATTTTAAATTGTTTTCTTTTACGATATTTGTTATAAGCACTTTATTATATTCTCTGCAAGTATAATTACACTAGATAAATATAATAGATTCAAATAAAAAAAAAATCTCATTTAATTATATTCGTTTCTTATCAAAATTATTATTACCAATTCCATTACATTTTTTTTTGTTTTCTGTTGTAAATCGAGTAATTGAAATGTATTTAATATGTTTTACAAATTTAAGTTACATTTTAATCAGTACCTTCAAAATTAGGTATTAGGAATGAAAACCAAATGATGGCTTACTAATGCAAGAAGAATAGTATTTCTTTGCTAGTTCGCATTGAAAAGGTCCAAACGATGGTTTGTGCGAAACAGTAAAAGAATCGGCTAATAAATTAAATTGAAAACTGAACTAATTATATTTCTTTATAGAGCTTATTGGGACACCCCCAGCACCGGCTCTGGTTGCTGATAGCCTCACAGCTTCATCCTTATCACTCGTATGGGAAGCACCGAATTTGAACAATATCACATACTTGGTGCAATGGCGATATGAAGAAATATTAGGAAGTTGGCAATATTACTCGAATACTAGTCACGCAGACAGAACGATAATACATATTGAAAGCCTTAGACCATACACAAAATATAGGGTGAGAATATGCAATATCTTTTGATAATACCAAAATAATTTATTGTAATCCTGCCAAATTATTATTGATTGTATCTCTACTGTATAGTCTAATTTTTTTTGTTTACAAAAGCCTAGTAAATAAACATCAGATTCCTTTTTTTTTACTTAATACTTTATAGGTTAGTGTTTCACCATAATCTCATCTGATGTCAAATGTTGATGTAGTCTAAGATGAGAGTGTCGCGCTAAATCTAGAGGGAGACTGGCTCTCAAGTGCAGCTATCGGAACACACCAACAGGTGCTTTTCAATTTGAGGGTGGGCAGCTGGCTAGCTAGCCTGGCTAGGCGGACTTTGAAAATGCCCTACCACCAAGCTATGGTTTCATCACAATGTTTTCCTTCACCGAAAGCTCCGAGTTAGTTGCTAGAATTCGAACCTACCTCCTTTGACACTATAAACTAAGCCATCATCTCTTCAAGACTAAGCGTTCTAAAACTAATGAGCAGTACAATTTAATAGCTATATTATATAATTTATATTTCAGTTTCGTGTAGCTATATTTTTATCTGGTCATGGCGGTACAGGAGACCCGGTGTACTCGGCACCATCGGTTGTAATCTCAACGTTGGAAAGTGGCAAACCTAGCTCAGCTCCGACCGCTTTGCGAGCGGCTGCACCTGATCCAAGCAGAGTTGCAATTTCCTGGGAGCCTGGTCCCATTTCCTAACGGGCCTTTGATTTCTTATGTTCTGAGACTTACTGATACAGAACCTAATACTAATGACGCTCTTGAGGTATGAAATAAATGAGTACCTTTTGAAATATAAAGAATTTAAGATCTTTTAAGATACACTAATAAATTTACATTGAATGGCTCAAGTTGAAATCGTTAATTTTTGTTTTAAAGTTTTTATTAAACTTAAGTAAATGAAACATTTATAGGATATGCCAGCGTCAAATAACACATTGTTCTACATGTTTCAAAACTTGGCTCCAGCTCGTGAGTATGAAGTCTCAGTGTCTATGAGGAATGCTGTGGGTGAGGGTCCTAGAGCATATGTCAGAGTTTCTACACCTTCTTTGCCAATATGTAAGTAAATCTAAAACTTTTATCTGTTTATATTTATCTTCTGTTCTCAAATGTACTCTGTATTGTATTAATACAATAAGTGTATAATACAGACATTATTAAAAATTGTATGTAGATAAAATTTTGTACCATATATATATACGAATACATGTATGTATAAAATATTTTGCAATGAAGCGAAAACTCTAAAACTACAAAATTAATATTAGGGTTTTATTATATTTATTTAAAATGTTGCATATTTTATTAAAAATATTTATTATTGCATAATATAATATAAGTTAAAGAAACTAAAAGGTTTAATATTGAAAACAGAAAGTATATAATAAATGAGAATTGTCTGTAAACAGAACAGCCGGTTAACAAGGGTGTCTTTTTATCTATTGTTGTTTTTTAACCTAATGCTAAAGTAACATTAATATCACTTTTTATAGCTGTTCCAAGTCAACAACCAGTTTTAATTTTGGGCGGAGAACACAATATTCTAGCTGCCCCAGTTAATGACATGTTTTCTGATCCTGTAGAAATATACAGCACCGAGCACATAATTACCGGTATGTAGTGTCTGTATTTTATAATTCCATAATTTAAAAATAAATAAACTTTATTGAATTTACGGCCTGAGGGACCACGTAACCTTTTCTCACGCGGGGAAATCCTGTATGGACACACCATCCTCCCGTGGAGAGGGTGGATAGTGTCCGACTCTTACCTACTAAAATACCACAATGTAAATTCGCCACTTTTATTGGGGCGGCACGAGGTCTCTTGAGCATTCATTGTGCCGTGTCAACGGTTGGACCGGCTTTAGACGCCGCCGGGCCCCAACCTTGTCAGAAGGCTACCTTGTACACACCGATCGTTTCCTCCGTCCGCCGGGCCTGTCTTATGGGAAGATAGCCCCCAAGACCCATCTGCCCAGGTCCGGCTTAATATGGTGGAAGAAGGCGAGCAAAGCGCACTCTCCTTTTACCGGCTCTCCGTTTGTAGAGCGGGCCGCTCCGAGGGTCTACCTTGCGGGCCGTCTCGGCCGCCAGGGCCTACTTAACTTATCTTGACAGTCACCAACATCTCGGAAAACATACCTAAAATTAAATAGAATCGAGTGAAACTCGATGTTGCTTGTAATTCAATATGTTTTTTGATATACTTATACACTTAAAATTGGATATAATCTTTTCTCATATCAATGATAATTATATAACAAAAAAAACTGCCTACATTTGTTTGCCATTTTGCTATGATTCATTCGACTAACACCACACCTGTTTCTGCATCGAAGCAGCAGTGCTTGCACTATTGTGTTCTAGTTCGAAAGGTGTGCATACAACACACAGTGCACTAGGTTTTCCAAGCCAATCCTTAGGAGTAAAAAGATATTATATCTGGCCTCAGAATTGTGACCCTTTTGGTGTTGGTTGTAGATATATAGACAGAATGCAGTGACCAGATTATATATGTAGCATCAGGAGGCTGCCATGCTTGATTATTACTTTATGAAATAAATAGAATACTCTCGGAAACTTCTATTCCGATCTTGAAATATTCCTCTGATAAGAAGCTAAATTAATAGCTTAGTATTAACCATAGCCATATTTAATTGTCTTGTAGCTTTATACTATAATTAACGCGTACAAAGCCAATTGCTAGGGTATAACATTGAAATTTTAGTATAATTTTTATTTATTTACTAGCTGCCAGTCGGCTTTGCACGAACCTCATCTAGTCAACGATTACTTTATACCGCCACTGTTAGAATCTATCGAACTAACTGAGATAATCATGACTCTTGTTAATAAACAAATAATTCCAATAAAATATTTTCGATTATACTTGAGGTATAAACTATCCTATCTTTCAAGTTGATCAAACTGCACACAGTGTGCAAAATTTTATTAAAATCGGTTCAGTGGTTTTAGGGTGCCATCGCGGACACAAAATCGTGACAGGAGATTTTAGATATATACAGATAATGTTACGATGACATTGTCTTTAGTTAACGTTGTCTACTTATTGCGTGAAACTAACATATTTTATTTGCATAATGAAGTTTGTAAAATATTTACAGGTGTCGGCTTGGATATATCGAGCAACTTACTTTTTCACTCTGTTTCTAACGGATTCGTCTATCGTAGCTCTTTAGATAATATCCAAAGAGTGTCTCAGAACCGAATACTCACACCAGATAACAGTTTATTACAAGCCGCTAGACTTGTCCTGTAGATTGGTTAAACAGACACCTGTATGTTCTCGGGAAGTTTATTACCACAAAGGACAGTTCATCGAATTTAACTTTATTTCGAATTGGAGATCAGACGGTGTGACTTCGATGGTAAGAATCAATTGTCGCTTTGGTCCGGATTTCAATTCGCGTCCGATACATTTGAAGTGTATGCTTTATAAACGGGAGTTTTTTGTTATCGTTAACTTTAATATTGTATTTGAATACACCACAAATAATGAATTGGAATAAAATAGATATCATAAATGTATTTATACCGTATCTATAACGACCAAAAAAAATGATGTCTAGGTAAAACTCCTAATGCCCAATTGATCAAATGTGTGTTCAACCTTTTTCACAAGGCGAGTTCTTTAAAATTTATATTAAAAACTAGTTCAATCATATCAATGAATTCTCATCCAATTATTTTGTTTTATTTTTATTAAATGATCCTAATTTATATTTTCGCTATTGTTAAATTATTTGAAATTTCTTTTCAGATATTATTTGGGCTTTACGTGGTTGGAACGAGGGCGGATTGTACAGATTCGATTTAGCGAATATTTCAAATGGAGTTCGTCACGATGCACCTCCAGAAGTAATCGTTCGCGATGCACATCTTGGAGCATTTACGGTGGACTCATGCTGCTTTTAATCCTAATTGCACACTTAAACGGAATACTGTACTGCTGTTTTCCTGTAGACGGTAAGAATTTAGGTTTTGTCGCTTATATCAAGTTATAGTTACGTGTGTCCATTAGATAACAAATTATAACTATCTATATCTATATTAAATCCATAATGAGATACAACAAAAAGGAACCCCGACTTAAAAAAACCTAGTTGAAAATTGCAAAACGTCTTTTCGACCATAGTTAGGTGGATAATCTTAGTCTTGTCTTGAATTCTCCTAAACTTACCAATATCTCTAACACTGCTTATCATCTCAATTATTTCATAGTCAATTTCGTAGAGTTTAATTTGTATCTTGTAATCCAAATTCCAATGTGATTAAATAAAAATGTTACCGCTATTAAAAAGGATATTTTAATAGCGGTATCATTTTTATTTAATCAACATTGGAATTTGGATACAAAGATACATCAGGTAACTCTACGAAATTGACTATGAATAATTGAGATTGATAAGCAGTGTTTGAGATATTGGTAAGTTTAGGAGATTCAAGACAAGACTAAGTATATCCACCTAACTATGGTCGAAGACGTTTTGGTCCATTTTTTCAACTAGGTTTTTTAAGTCGGGGTTCCTTTTTGTTAGTATCTCATATAGTTAATTTTAATATAGATATCATATATTTTATAATTTGTATCTAATTGGATCACACCTTAATATAAATTGATATAAGCGAATAAACATAAATTCTTACCCGTCTAAGGAAACAGCCAGTACAGTATTACGTTTAAGATGGCAATTAGGATTCTAAGTCAGCATGATCCACCGTAAATGCTCCAAGATGTGCATCGCGAACGATTACTTCTGGAGGTGCATCGTGACGAACTCCATTTGAAATATTCGCTAAATCTAATCTGTACAATCCGCCTCGTTCCACACCACGTAAAGCCCAAAATAAATATCTGAAAATACTTTTCAATAATTTAACAGATAAGCGAAATATAATTAGGATCATTTAATAAAATAAAACAAAATAATTGGGATGAAATTCATTGTATAGTGATTGCAACTAGTTTTTAATATAATTTAAGAACGCGCCTGTGAAAAAGGTTGAAACACATTTGATCAATTGTGGCCATTAGGAGTTTTACCTAGACCATCATTTTTTTTCGTTATAGATACGGTAAAATACATTTATGATATCTATTTTATCCAATTAATTATTTGTGGTGTATTCAAATACAATATTCAAGTTAACGATAACAAAAAACTCACCCGTTTATAAGCATCCACTTCAAAATGTATCGGACGCGAATTGAATCCGGACAAAGCGACAATTTGATTCTTACCATCGAAGTCACACCGTATTATCTCCCAATTCGAAAATAAAGTTAAATTCGATGAACTCTCCTTTGTGTAATAAACTTCACCGAGAACATACAGGTGTCTGTTTAAACCAATCTACAGACAAGTCTAGCGGCTTGTAAAAACTGTTATCTGGTGTGAGTATCGGTTCTGAGACACTCTTTTTGGATAAAGAGCTACGATAGACGAATCCGTTAGAAACAGAAGTGAAAAGTAAGTTGCTCGATATATCCAAGCCGACACCTGTAAATATTTTACAAACTTTCATTATGCAAATAAATATTGTTTAGTTTCACGCAATAAGTAGACAACGTTAACTAAAGACAATGTCATCGTAACATTATCTTAATATATATAAATCTCCTGTCACGATGTTTGTCCGCGATGGACACCTAAACCACTGAACCGATTTTAATAAATTTTTGCACACTGTGTGCAGTTTGATCCAACTTGAAAGATAGGATAGTTTATACCTCAATTTATAATCGAAATATTATTTATTGCGAATTATTTGTTTATTAACAAAGAGTCATGATTATCTCAGTTAGTTCGATAAGATTCTAACAGTTGGCGGTATAAAGTAATTCGTTGACTAGATTGAGGTTCGTGCAAAGCCGGACCTGGCAGCTAGTAAATAAATAAAATTATAACTAAAATTCAATGTATATACCTAGCAATTGGCTTTGTACGCGTTAATTATAGTATAAGCTACAAGACAATTAAATATGGCTATGGTTAAATACTAAGCTATTAATTTAGCTTCTTATCAGAGGAAATATTTTCAAGATCGGAATAGAAGTTTCCGAGAGTATTCTATTTATTTCATAAAGTATAATCAAGCATGCAGCCTCCTGATGCTACATATATATCTGGTCACTGCATTCTGTCTATATATCTACAACCAACACCAAAAGGGTCACAATTCTGAGGCCAGATATAATATCTTTTTACTCCTAAGGATTGGCTTGGAAAACCTAGTGCACTGTGTGTTGTATGCACACCTTTCGAACTAGAACACAATAGTGCAAGCACTGCTGCTTCGATGCAGAAACAGGTGTGGTGTTAGTCGAATGAATCATAGCAAAATGGCAAACAAATGTAGGCATTTTTTTTGTTATATAATTATTCATTGATATGAGAAAAGATTATATCCAATTTTAAGTGTATAAGTATATCAAAAAACATATTGAATTACAAGCAACATCGAGTTTCATCGATTCTATTTAATTTTAGGTATGTTTTCCGAGATGTTGGTGACTGTCAAGATAAGTTAAGTAGGCCCTGGCGGCCGAGACGGCCCGCAAGGTAGACCCTCGGAGCGGCCCGCTCTACAAACGGAGAGCCGGTAAAAGGAGAGGGCGCTTTGCTCGCCTTCTTCCACCATATTAGCCGGACCTGGGCAGATGGGTCTTGGGGCTATCTTCCCATAAGACAGGCCCGGCGGACGGAGGAAACGATCGGTGTGTACAAGGTAGCCTTCTGACAAGGTTGGGGCCCGGCGGCGTCTAAAGCCGGTCCAACCGTTGACACGGCACAATGAATGCTCAAGAGACCTCGTGCCGCCCCAATAAAGTGGCGAATTTACATTGTGGTATTTTAGTAGGTAAGAGTCGGACATCTATCCACCCTCTCCACGGGAGGATGGGTGTCCATACAGGATTTCCCCGCGTGAGAAAAGGTTACGTGGTCCCTCAGGCCGTAAATTCAATAAAGTTATTTTGATTTTTAAATTATGGATTATAAAATACAGACACTACATACCGGTAATTATGTGCTCGGTGCTGTATATTTCTACAGGATCAGAAAACATGTCATTAACTGGGGCAGCTAGAATATTGTGTTCTCCGCCCAAAATTAAAACTGGTTGTTGACTTGGAACAGCTATAAAAAGTGATATTAATGTTACTTTAGCATTAGGTTAAAAACAACAATAGATAAAAAGACACCCTTGTTAACCGGCTGTTCTGTTTACAGACATTCTCATTTATTATATACTTTCTGTTTTCAATATTAAACCTTTTAGTTTCTTTAACTTATATTATATTATGCAATATAAATATTTTTAATAAAATATGCAACATTTTAAATAAATATAATAAAACCCTAATATTAATTTTGTAGTTTTTAGAGTTTTCGCTTCATTGCAAAATATTTATACATACATGTATTCGTATATATATATGGTACAAAATTTTATCTACATACAATTTTAATAATGTCTGTATTATACACTTATTGTATTAATACAATACAGAGTACATTTTGAGAACAGAAGATAAATATAAACAGATAAAGTTTTAGATTTACTTACATATTGGCAAAGAAGGTGTAGAAACTCTGACATATGCTCTAGGACCCTCACCCACAGCATTCCTCATAGACACTGAGACTTCATACTCACGAGCTGGAGCCAAGTTTTGAAACATGTAGAACAATGTGTTATTTGACGCTGGCATATCCTATAAATGTTTCATTTACTTAAGTTTAATAAAAACTTTAAAACAAAAATTAACGATTTCAACTTGAGCCAGTCAATGTAAATTTATTAGTGTATCTTAAAAGATCTTAAATTCTTTATATTTCAAAAGGTACTCATTTATTTCATACCTCAAGAGCGTCATTAGTATTAGGTTCTGTATCAGTAAGTCTCAGAACATAAGAAATCAAAGGCCCGTTAGGAAATGGACCAGGCTCCCAGGAAATTGCAACTCTGCTTGGATCAGGTGCAGCCGCTCGCAAAGCGGTCGGAGCTGAGCTAGGTTTGCCACTTTCCAACGTTGAGATTACAACCGATGGTGCCGAGTACACCGGGTCTCCTGTACCGCCATGACCAGATAAAAATATAGCTACACGAAACTGAAATATAAATTATATAATATAGCTATTAATTGTACTGCTCATTAGTTTTAGAACGCTTAGTCTTGAAGAGATGATGGCTTAGTTTATAGTGTCAAAGGAGGTAGGTTCGAATTCTAGCAACTAACTCGGAGCTTTCGGTGAAGGAAAACATTGTGATGAAACCATAGCTTGGTGGTAGGGCATTTTCAAAGTCCGCCTAGCCAGGCTAGCTAGCCAGCTGCCCACCCTCAATTGAAAAGCACCTGTTGGTGTGTTCCGATAGCTGCACTTGAGAGCCAGTCTCCCTCTAGATTTAGCGCGACACTCTCATCTTAGACTACATCAACATTTGACATCAGATGAGATTATGGTGAAACACTAACCTATAAGTATTAAGTAAAAAAAAAGGAATCTGATGTTTATTTACTAGGCTTTTGTAACAAAAAAAAATTAGACTATACAGTAGAGATACAATCAATAATAATTTGGCAGGATTACAATAATTATTTTGGTATTATCAAAAGATATTGCATATTCTCACCCTATATTTTGTGTATGGTCTAAGGCTTTCAATATGTATTATCGTTCTGTCTGCGTGACTAGTATTCGAGTAATATTGCCAACTTCCTAATATTCGTCATATCGCCATTGCACCAAGTATGTGATATTGTTCAAATTCGGTGCTTCCCATACGAGTGATAAGGATGAAGCTGTGAGGCTATCAGCAACCAGAGCCGGTGCTGGGGGTGTCCCAATAAGCTCTATAAAGAAATATAATTAGTTCAGTTTTCAATTTAATTTATTAGCCGATTCTTTTACTGTTTCGCACAACCATCGTTTGGACCTTTTCAATGCGAACTAGCAAAGAAATACTATTCTTCTTGCATTAGTAAGCCATCATTTGGTTTCATTCCTAATACCTAATTTTGAAGGTACTGATTAAAATGTAACTTAAATTTGTAAAACATATTAAATACATTTCAATTACTCGATTTACAACAGAAAACAAAAAAAAATGTAATGGAATTGGTATAATAATTTTGATAAGAAACGAATATAATTAAATGAGATTTTTTTTTATTTGAATCTATTATATTTATCTAGTGTAATTATACTTGCAGAGAATATAATAAAGTGCTTATAACAAATATCGTAAAAGAAAACAATTTAAAATGGAAACATTTGTTAAAGTAATTATCCATCTGAATTAGTGTTACCAAGAATATATTTTTATATCCTGTGCTTTATATTTATTAATATTATGTTAACTGAATATAGAAGAAGACAGAGCCTTCAAATGTATATTGAAAGATTGATCTACAACATCTTATCTATACCCATTACCATAAGATTATAAATACCCTTATACTTGTTCACGTTTTTCTTTATACCTTCATTTACTGATTATGTCAAGCTCAACTAATCTCTATCATGTATGTGAATGGCCCACATAATAGAAAAAAAAATAACAAAAATTAAAAATGAATGAAAAGAAACATGGAAAATATTCGGTGTTTTAATTAAGCACAAAGTAAAAAGAAAAAATGGAATGCACTAAGTGGTATGATTTTGCTCTAATAAAAAAGGTAACGACAAATCTGCACTGTTTAAAGATTTAATTTTTTAAAGCCAATATTAAAAATAAACAGGATGCTTAAATGGGCATGGTTGTTGAATGCACTTTTAAACCATCTATATAATTAAAGTAAAAGTACCTCTTAACTGCTGAAAGTAAATATTTAAAGCTTCATTGCAGCCCATAACGCAGTACAGCTCTTTTGAAAACACAGTTCTGAAGTTACATTCTGAAAACAAAGCGTTAAATTGAAAATATAATTTAAAACTAAGAATGGACTAGATTAAAATTATAAACAAAACACTATAAGAAAAAACCTTTATCGTTTTCGTGATGCATTGATGTTCGTTAATTTAGTTTAAGTTTACTCTTAGGAATTAGAGAATACTTAAAGTTACTTACACAGACGATTTGACAAGAATTCTCTAAACCCTCCTGCCACAGACTGCATCCCACTTTGCACTGTTAAAGAAGAAATTAAATATATTCAATCATACAAAAGAAAATAAGTATGAGGCCATTTTTAAAAAATCACAGATATATTACTAATACTGAGATTTTAAAATCCGCGCCTCTGTTTTCCCGTTTTCCGAATCACAGCATGGTAACACAGTTAGCATCCAGTCGTACCTCTACTCGTCTACTCTGCGAGTGTAGAAATACGGCATGATACTCAAAACAGTAGTTAGCTGTGCTTCCGGAAACTTCCTATTTGATTTAAAGGATATGTAGCTCATTAACTATGAATTTAACTTATATAATAAGTCGTTTACTATTGAACTTTATAGCTACTACATTATTCTAACGAGAACGAGAGCGTTCTGTCATCCTTAGTTTTCAGTAAATGTAACAAGTCATTCATTACAGAGATTTTATTCAGAACCAAATCACAATAGAATACAGTCCAAAAATCGAAGTTCAATACTAATTTTGAGAGAAACTTATTCGTAACAAATCGTAATTCGTATCAATCAAAAGAATAGTAAATTATTAGACGTATGCGAGCCAAATGGTTAAATTTTCCAGTTTAATCCAAATGGTAGGCATCATTCGAAAACCCTATTGAGAACAATCATGTTTATTGCATTAAATTGTCGAATTCAAATAAATAATCTTATCAAAATCACAAATTATTATTATCACTAATAAATTTAAGTACTGTTATCATAAAATAGTAAAGTAATTAAAACGAGTGTATTTTGTAACGGTTTGTCACGGTCCGACAGCGTCCTTTACGGATAGTGACTTGGTTTGACCGGAAGACGCAGGTGCACGCACGTCTTTAAAATACATTGACGCCCTAAACATTGACTTTACCCTTGAGTACAGGTATGCATGAGAAAAATATCCACAACTACAATATAACTTAGGGTTTAATTTGTGGATTTGAATTAGAGAATGAAATTGAAAACATTCCAATCTTACAATCAGCCTAAGTTTTCAGTGACATAAAATAACGCCATGAAATTGTAGGTGGTATATTACTCCTTGAATATTCACCAGGCTAGTTATCACCTACAAGTTATAAAATCCGATACGCCAAGCATCTATAGCATATTGAAAGACAGTTACCACCAGCCTTAGCGCCCATTCTTGGGCTATAATATAACCTAACATCATATAGAATTGTTATCAAATTCTTGGACATTTATAAACAAATAAAAAATTAAAATAAAAAATGTAACAATATTTGTTGGACAACGTAATCACAGTACCAAATTTAAGGCACAATAAAAATATTAAAATTAGGCTACATCTGTATCTCGAAAACCTATTAAAAAACAATTATAATCGTTTATGAGTTATGCCAATGTCGTCATCGGTATGCTAAAAAGTTTTGATAAATTCATCACGCCGATGTTAAATGCGATGAAGGTTAGTTAAGTATGGTTCTTTTTATTATATTCTCTAATATAGTACTCGTAACTTCTAGTACTTGTATGGTCTTTTAACAAACATTTCTGTAAAGACAAGTGCGTTTATTGTGTATCATAAGTGTATTGTAAAAAAATATCCACTGGAATATTTACAGCTATTGTAAAATTTTATGGAAATACTAGCTGCCAGCCCCGACTGCACACGGGTGTGAAGAAATGGAACACATCTTCGCTTACAGTACGACCATGTAATTAAATAAATTGGCAACTGAACAATCGAACGTCAATCTGTCGATATTTTTTCACACAATTTTTATATGGAGATTTTTTAACCTAAATTTTTCATTTTCCCGTATGATTTCTCAAACATTTTCTATAAAATAAACCTTGTCCTGACAATTAAAAAAACGGCAAACTAATTGTGTAGTTTTATGACAGTAGTGAAGTGAAACTTTTTCGGATCGTAGCATTTAAAAAACCGAGTCACAATATCTATTATAACCAATGAATAAACCAATGAATCATTTTAAACTGAGTCATGGGCGCCGCATATTGGCCTTAGCTTAGCCGCGGCCGACTGTTATACAACATGCGATAGATGGACGAAAAAAATTGAGGCACGTAAAAAATGTTTCAGTTTAAAAAGAATTAGCCAAATTGGTGCAGCCGTTCTGAAGTGATTCGCTTACATATATTCGGCAGTTGATTTTATTTATGTAAATTTATAGACGTTTCCATAAAAATCTTATGATTGAACTATACAATAAAATATTTTGAAAAAGTGTGAGCGAATTAAAATTTTATTATTTTAGTCTTTATTCTACTGTTGTCTGGTCTTCTCCTTTATTTAAAATTTTTGATACGATTCGCGATCCACCACACAGGTGCGGTGCTAATTCGTTCTTCAAACAATATCATAATAAGCTTGTAAATAATATGACGTATATGTGCACGACTCTGTCAATTCGATTCATAGACTCATTCAAACGGTACGATGAAGGCGCGAAACAATTAAAACCGCTGCACTGAGCGACGTGTGTGTGAGTGTTCCATGCTGTTTGTTTCGGTTTTGTAATTGTGGGTCGTGGCCTGTGACACCGCATTCTCATCTCATACTAAGACAATGGATTTGGTAGTGGATTAAACGCGAAGCGAACTCCTACCAAACAAGTTTTTGTTTCTTTATCCTAACTATTATTATGAATGGGCATGTTTGATTGTTTGTTACGCTTCACCGATTATCATGAAATATTGTACGCACGTTGTCACATACCGGGGTACCGAAAAGTACATAGAGTACCATTCATCTACTCTACTTATGTACTGTTCCAGAAGAATAGCTAAATTGTACACTAATGCGAGCGAAGCCATGAGCAACAGCTAGTAAGTAATGTATAAATTAGCCTTATGGACGTAAACAAAAATAACTTCTACTAACTGTTGACCGCGCTTCGCGTGCCTTAATGTTGATATGACCTTGAGTACCCAGAACCGTACTTATTCAGTAACCAAAGCGGATGGTGGCAGCCTGTACCTGATTGCGGTCGCGACCGCTATAAAAAATTTCTCGTTGTTGGCCGTTATTTTAGACCGTTCTCTGCTTACCATCACATAACTGTCACTATGGCAGTGCTACTATAAAAAATATTTTTCTTAAGGAAAAAGACAGTACTTTAATTCTAAAATGGTAATTGGTCACCTCTGCACTAATTACAGAGGAATTAGATACTCTACCCTAATAACAACTGCATTCTTTTAGACATCACTGACAAATTCTTATTTTAATTTTTTATAACAGGTGAATTATATAAAATTTGTATACGTATTTAATATAATTTTGATTTTACGATAGTATACATTCAGTTTTGATAAGCAATTTCGTGGATTTGTTACCGGTATTGTTTTCTGTTGCTAACAGGATTCTTCCGTCTTGCCTGTCAAAACATAACGCCCTGCTAGCCGCACCCTCCAAGTTCAATTTAATATTAATATTATAATCATCTGGCTGACCAATTCAAATATACAATTGTATAAATTGTTATAACCCTTAACATGACAAGAAAAAAAATGAGTGAAAATGGATCTTACTTAAGTTAAAACTATAAAGTAGAAACGATTATCTTATGTGTAGGTAATATTAACACTTCTTAAAAATCAAATATTCATCATGGATTGAACTCTCCGGTTTTATGAAATAATAACAAAACAAATGTATACAAAGCTAATAAAGCGACTAAGTAAATTAACGTCTAATTAGGCAGTTTCCTGTCTCGTGCCATAATAATAACAAAACAATAACTAGTCCCTTTGGTGTAATTAATATCGTCGCGTTGGTTGGTCGTCGAGAGCGATTTCGGAAATGCTCTCGGAAGTCCAATTTGGAACGTAGGCGAGTAGACGCACCGGACGCACTCGATGTTAGCATACGGGTAAATTACTCATTAATTACATATAATACACTGTTTTGCCTAAATAAACTTGGGGATTGATTAAGTTTAAGCAATTACATTTTTAAACACTCGCAGCTTCTTATGCCACGTGTTCTTTCACACTCCCGTTTGTTAGTCAGTTACATAGTATTGTTTTATATAAGTAGGTAAGATATAAAAATGGTCGACATTAACTTTGTAAGCATATAAGAGGTTATTATATCATTAAAGCTATAATAATATCATATGATTGCTGACCCAACCTGACAGGTTATTCTGTATCGCACAGGGAGCGAAAACAACAACGTATTTTTAAATTTGTTTAATTAATTAATGGCTTTCTGTTATCATATCAACTCATAATAATAGTAGGTAGCGTTGATTTGTAAATAGGCGACGGTTTATACACGCTGGTGTTTTCCTAATACGCCCCGTTGCTGACCCCAGATAAGGTTAAGATAGCATATTCCACTTTATTTCACAAATTGTTTATAAGAAACTTTGATTACGTGTGTAAATGATAATTGTCCACGAGTTGATTGGCTGATTTCTGGTACCAAGTGACTGTTGACGATACAAACATAATTTTTAAAACCCACGAGGCATGCGTAAATTTATGTTGGAGCACGAATTCATCGATAAAAAAGCGAAATCGGATGGTCTCGAACATAAAATGGATCAAATTTTGAAAGCACTTTTAATGGGCTTATTAGTATAAAGTAGGATAATTACAGAATGCAAGAATTAATTACAAACTAGCAGGCCGCGGACGTTGTCCTTCCTTGATAATAATATATATATACTTATGTGCATGGAACGCTTAAGCCGGCTGACTTTTTCCGACTCTTTCAACATCATCATTATATTCAACCAATTTACAAAAAAAAAAACCTTGACAAATTATATACTTAAACCTTCCCCGTGAATTACTCTATCTATTGGTAAAGACGGGATTACAATGCGTTCAGTAGTTTTTGAGTTTATCGCGAACATCCAGACAGACAGACAGACAGACGCGGCGTACGACTTTGTTTTATAATATGTATTGATTGACAATAAAAGCTAGTTTTGAAACACGAGGTTGCACATTTTTTTTATTGATTTTATCTGTTTGTTAATATTAATGCAAATTGTATATATAATAATTGAAAATTAACATTATTTAATTAGAATACAAATGAAATCTACCTGTGCTCAATTCATTACATGAATAAAAATCTAAAATAACAGTATTATACAATTACTATCTATAGTTAACTACGACATCCATCAAGACACGTTAATTATAATTATAAAAATGTTACAGATACAAAATGATATAATAAAGATTGAGAGGCAGATTGTCAACATGCAGTAATTGTCCAAAATTCAGTGATAGCATCTATATATAAATTAAGACAAAACAGTTAAGTACAGTTTTCTTCTGTGTTTGCTTAAGTTTGTTTGTCTCGTTATAAGTGCGTCTTACTTTACGACCCTTACAGACCTACTAATCTACAATATTTGTACACTCTTTGACAAAACAAATTTCAATAATAATGAAACTTTAAAAATAGGAACTATGGTCGAATTTCGAACCACTGGCGACCATTATTTATTTCAAATTCGTAAACGCTGTATATAATTTTATAAGAATAACTGTATAAAACATGTGTCTAAATATATAACACTTATTGTATGGTAAAAGGATTCGAAATATCTAAGCAGGTCACGCGCTGGCCCACGCCAACCATTTGATTCCGGCAATTGGATAATGCTGAGGCAAATTGGGGCCCACCGGAGTGTTTCCCGCCTCGACTCCGCTCGAGAGCTCTTCTCTGCTCGTATCTAGTACCTTACCGTTAGCCTTTTCAAGTCCATTTAGATATCACTTAGTTATCCTTTTAATGTTAATGTTTTATATTCTCACAACTAAACATTAAATAAAAGTAAATGATATTTTGTTCTTCTCCAACTAATAATAATGTAACAAGTTTGCTTTGTAATATAAATCTAGAAGTCTGATGTTAAAAATAAGTCTACGGAATAAAGATAATGAATGAATGAATGTTTAATGAATTTATTCAACTTCTTAATTATCCTTCAACTATATTTATCGCATAAAAATATAACGATACAGCATCCGACGGTTATCTTGAACGCGATGACGCGATCTTTCTCAATCCAGTAACCGTTGAGTATCCAATAAAGGGGCAATAAATCAAAACATTCGCACAACGAAGTACACAATGGTCAATTTAGTTTGACTTTGAAAGAAGACTAAGAAGTCATGACGGGGGCTGAAGGATAAGGTGTGGTGGGAGGAAACGTTGAACGGGCGCAGTACGAGCTGAGCTCGCATGCCAGGAACGTACCATCTAATGAGGAAATAAGAATTAGCGGGCGATGAAGTTGAATGCAGTGTATGTTAGAGAAGCTACATGTTACTTTATGATTTAAGTTTATGGAATGTGATTTAAAAATTCTTATTATTTGTCTTAAATGTTATGTACTCAATAAAATGTGTTATTAATAAAGGATTTATTACTAGTACTCGAGTATGCCTATATCATTTCTGAAATATATTTTTTATATACACAAAAGCAAAATTGTAAATACATAATATAATATTGTACATAGATAAAGATGCTTATAGGAAGTAATATATGGCACAATCTGATTTAAAAAATTCTTTCACTGATAGAAAGTGATGTTTAGGCTGACTGTTATAGGCTACTAGGTTTTGTCCGTGGCTTCACTTGCGTTAATCTAGATTTGATGTATCGCTCGGGTACAGGACTATTTTCTTGTTAACGGGTAATCCATATCCTTTTCTGTATCCTTGACAACGTGTATGTTGTGAAAATTCATAGTGTTCAGTCGAGTGGTTAAAACGTGACAGTATAAGAAACAAACAACTGACGTCCGCATTTATAATCACTACATATTATAAAACAAAGTCGTCCGCCGCGTCTGTCTGTCTGTATGTTCGCGATAAATTCGAAAACTACTAAACGGATTGTAATGCGGTCTTCACTAATATATAGAGTAATACATGAGGAAGGTTTAGGTATATAATTTGTCAAGGTTCTGTGTTAATTGGTTGAAACATAACAATAATTGTTGGAAGTGTTGGAAAAAGTCAAGCCGCTTGGGAGGTTTCATCGAATACACTGCCTAATTCTTTTGAGATATAGCAAAACAATGCATAGTGAGATATTCCTTTTTTATAAACCTACAAAAGTCTGCGATGGCATATACCTATATTTAAGGATAGCTTACTATACCCATCTATCTTCTAAAAACATGGTCGCATACAATGAGGTAATTGGAAGGCTATTTAGTCGGATACAATATTAATCCTTATCAAATTGAATACGTTAGCTACCTTAAGCATTTCATGCGTTTAAGTAAATATTAAAATAGTTAAAATGTTTTAACTGTTGATATAAAGTTATAATTTTTGGGTATTAAATGCGGGGATAGTTGCTAGTTATTATTATCTGAAATTATATGTTTAATTGAGTTTATTTCTTCAATGCTACTGAAGTGAAGTGAAATTACATCATATCAAAAAACCTTATCTTTCGTATACTTGCTTATTTTATTATGCTTTATTTAATTATCTATTTAATTATTTAAAAATTGTAGTTATTTTTACCCATTCGTAATTTATACCGTCTGCGACTTAATGAATGCCTAGACATTGAGTCTGTTGTCTAGAAGGGTGAATAAGACAAAATTAAGTTTCTACAATGAACACTGTCGAAAATTAGCCTACGGAGTATTATGAATGAATTATCTACACTTCCCTTGAAATAATTTACGAAACGAATTTAACTGTGTATAATTGAGACCAGCCTTTGTCTCCGAGACCGAAATATGTACACCAAGCTTGATTTGAAAAGAGAGCGACAAATAAGGAAAGTTAAGCGATGTTTATTAAGTAATAGAGGGCTGAGCTGACTCCGTATTGCACATGTTTCAATTAATTGCTTGAGAAATTGCATGCGTGTTATGATCGTTTGATGTTCTTTATATTCGCCATAGCAATACAATTTCTTCTTTGAGTAATATTCTTGACGAATAATTTCATTAATACGTACTAGTTTAGCTCGCGCTTTCGCGTTCGCGTTAATTCCTGGACTGTCCAAAACCATAAAGGTTTAAATTTATACAAACGAATATACACCACATGAGGCACAGGCCAACAGATGTTGGCAGCATAAGTACAAAAAATACCTGATTTATTACAAACTTTTAAAAATAACAAATGATGTATTGTAAAATTAGATTTTTTATGTAAAATTATTTTCTCATTTGTAAGAATTTTTTTTTTACTAAACTATGAAATTTGCAATGGACGATGTCGTGAAATTTAAAAAAACATTATCCACCCATTTTGAGATCTGGGCCTTAAAAAATCAGCCAAGGGTCAAATAGATTGGTCAATCCCTTGGAAATAGTATATTTCTCTAAATGTAAAAAACCCTATGTTCTATTCTGTATCCATGACCATGTGTATGCAAAATTTCATAACTATCAGTCGAGTCGTAAGGCGTGGAAGCGTAACAAACAAACAATGGCACTTTTACATTTATAATATTAGTTACGATTAATCAGTACTAGAATAATTTAATGTTGAAACTGATATTCGTGCCTTCGTAACTCATATGTATGGTCGTTATATTATTTTGTTTGAACAGTGAAACTGTTAATATAATTAGAATATTCATGAATACACCTGACGCAAGCCATCGCCCCGTCTCATTATAGTGCCGCTTGTCTGACAATCAGTTAAAAGTATTGTTTTGATGTTTTTGCTCTACTGACTCTACGAATAAATTATTTAAATATGCAATACACGAATGTAACTTAACATTACAATAGTAGTAGATTTCCCACAGTGATAACAATAAAATAGTAACGTCAAGTTTAAGTTATATTAAAATTTTAATAGCTTAACCAATTCTCTTGTTAACATTCTGTCTTCTATATTCAGTCGGTAACTTCATATCAGTTATTTGTAGAATATGTTTACAATATTATGGCTCATTATACCATAAAATAAGTATTATTATGACTGAAGAATTTAGTTTTACTATTGATGGAAAATATAAAACAAACTAGAATTAACAAATGTCGTGAGCTTATTAAACCCGTGCTTGATAATCCCGACCGTGACCCATGACCCGTGATAATCTTTAGTCTTTTAAAAATCCTTGCCAATTTTTGTCTATAAGGAAATATTTTAGATCAGTAGAGTTGGGTTTTCATTTTACTTATTATAATAATAGATCTCAACTTGAACTCGAATACTGATAAGCAATCAACAAAATCAGTAGGACAAATGATAAACGGATATTGTTTCCAGAAATATGAGGAAAATTATTAACAAAAGTTCCATCATTTTTCTGTCGTTGAGTAACAAATTACAATAATAAATCCAAATATAATACCCGAATACCAAAACAGATTATTATAGAAACATAATCGTATACTATAAGCACATACAAAGCTTCATATTTACATTTAACATAAAATATACACTTAACCTCACTTCCGACAACGATTGTTCATTTCCGAACACAATTCATTGAAGCGCGTATAAAGGACATACCTCTGCATAGGGTCACCGGTCAAATGATGACTAGCAATTCACGGGGTATATTATTGGGCGCAGTTGTTGATATATTTTAATTTGACGCCACAGTTGATCTTTCCGACAGTACTTAAACTTTTTAATTATATTGAATATGTATTACAAGAAAAAATATAAATAGTTGATTATTAAAATGTGTAATTATATACGTAAAAAAGTATTTACTGAATTCTATGTGACTTATATATTCACAATATAGTATTAAATTATTTTAAATGGTTCTAACTAGTATTGTATTTCGTCACGTTACTAGAGGTTAACTAGACGAATAAATCGTATGGTGTTGCATTTAGATATATTTTTAAGAGGCTTGTTACGACGAACTATGCGTATAAACAAACGCAAGAGCATGATTATCACAAATGACCATTTAATCGAATAATCACTTTACCGGCCATTTTTAATACCTCTCTCTCCCCACATCCCTTTTCTTTTTTTCCTATACCAACGACTCTCGCGCGCCGCATCTACACTTTTGCTACCGCCAACAAATTGCTATGAAGTCGAAAACTGTGAACTTGTGAAGTGTCCACTAGTCCACCCACAGTAAATTGGTGAGTAATAGTGATTATCTAACAAGACTACTGTTATTAGCTTTCCTGTTGTTTAAAATCAATTGTTAAATTTCACACATATGTAACGTACACGCCAGAAATAATAATATTACAATAAACAAATATTATAAATATGCCACATTTCGTAAAAGGGCTAATAATCTTCTATATATATTTATATATTATATATATATATATTTAAGTTATTAGCCCTTTTACGAAATGTGGCATATTCAATTGTAGCAATTCATTTATATATATATATATATATCTATATAATATATATATATAGATATTATATATATATATATATATATATATATATATATATAAATGAATTGCTGTTCGGGTTGTCTCGCTAAAACTCGAGAAAGGCTGACCCATTTAGCTAACTTTGATCTTAAAATATTATAATATATTTAAGATTTAAACGAATAAATATAAATAATAAGTAAATGTAGTACTAAAAAAGACAATTTAATTTTCAAATACAAAAATATTCCTAGCTATGAAATGTTTTTTGTCATTTTAGAAAAAAAAATTGTCATTCGTTTTGTCAAATATTTATAGTTGCGTTCAGAAGTTTGTCTGTTTCACACCTCTAGTATGAGGTCCGATCTCTTTAATCTGTTTTGCTCGGAATACAGTTCTGTTCAAAAATAAAAAAAAAACTGTAAAAAGTGTCAGTTGGTTGTAGAAAAAAAAAAAAAAAAAAAATTAGCTTAGCTTAGACTACACGTCGTTGAGAAAAACAAACACATATTTCGTATAATTTTCAGTGCAATTAGCTATGGCTGAATTACTTAAGTAAACTATTAGTGTACTTTTCACACCATAACATGTATTCCACGTTGTTTCGTTATGTTATATTAAATAATTGCATACGTACTTTTAAATTGCCCTTAGGAAAGAAATTATTTTATTTATTTAGTTATAATCGGACAAAAATTCTTCTTATGTCAATTCATTAACAATATTTTTAGCATGTAGCATCTTTGACTGCATTATCACTTGACATTTTTAATCTGTAGAGTAACAACCTATTATAGTTGTTACAGGTTACAAACAACTACAGTATCTATGTATTAATGTGGTCCCGTAATAACTTAACAATATATGTGATTCTACTTGTATACTAACCTGCAATAAAAGTCTTGGTGTAGGTACAGCGTTAAACTACATACTGTATATATCATGTGAAACAGTTTCTCTTTTGCAATGGTGATTAACTCGTTTATTGGAGACTGTTTGTCTCATAAAAGGATAGAATGAAATGAATGAACTCTAAATAGATTCGAGGGGAGCAGGCTGGCAACTAGCAGCTTCCTTCCTGCGTCCATCCGGCGTCGAGTCTCACGCGACCCTGCGCTGATCCGAGCCATGGTTCCGCACCCATCCACCCATGGTGGATGAACCACCACTTAACTACTTGAAACGGATATTATTGTTCTACGCGGCTTAATTTGCCAAGCGGAAAAGCAGTTAGCATTATTTGTAAAACAATCTTTGTGTAATATTTAGCATTCAGATAACATCCAATAATGCTACAATAAAATTAGGTTATATTTAAAAAAATAGTTTTACCCAAACGCATATCAAATATTATGTTTAATTACTATCTTTAAAATGTTATCTTATAGGCTTCTTTTGAGAACTATGTGATAAATCAGGAACTGTTATCAAATAAAGAACCTATAAAAAACTACAAGAGTTCAAGGATTTTATACATATTTTACAACAAATATATAACTACCTATAAGATATTAAATAAAAAACATATTAATACTACGAACACAGTTTTAAATGTTTGGTGTTCCGTTTAGTAATACTTAAGTACACTTAATTTTAGAAAATGTGGCTTATATATATATAAACTTTGCATATTTCACTAGATATAAATTAACTCATCGATTTTCATTACAATAAAAATACGAATTTTTAAGTTTGTAATCTACCACAGAGTTTTTATAATTTCCATCCAACAATTTAACTCGTATACTAACTGCAACGTTACATTTGTTATTTTAATATAGATTATTATTTGTAATCAAAAATGTGCCACATTTCAAAAGTGGTAAACACATATTCTCCGAATGTTCACCCTAAATATTTTTAAAGTTAATTGCGTAGACGAGTACAAAGTGATAGGTGATTAAATAGACGAACATTTTGAGAGGAACATTGAAAACGTAAACAAGTACACGAACAGACGTTAGTAAACTGCCGATAGAAGTAGAATGGTATGCAGTGCACAGTGCAACACCTTTGCGACGTGACGAGCGATGTTAACCAAAGCAAAGATTTCCTTATCCAACAACCATTATCACAGGAACTGTAATAACTATTAACGGAGCGTTATATTTGTATCTTTATGTGTATATGCTGTTAATATAACAGAATTAAAAAAACTGCAGTATTAAAATTTGTTAACATTATTTACAACTAGCGACTCATGCCAGCCCCGCGTGAGTGCAATGTACTAATGTGGCGTCAAAGTGTCTAAAGAATTTAGATCCATTTTTTGCCGCTTTAATATTTACAGTTCATCAAATTTTTTTTTTTTTTCGTACTGACATACCCTGTTGGCTCTTTGGCCTCTACAGATTCACCGGACTACTAAGGAGAGCGCTTATGGCACTCACCCGATTTGTTTAGGCGATGTCGCCGGGAACTGTGTTCATCAAAGTCTTCGAAGCTATGTAATAATCTTTACACAGACTGTTTTTTGATCGTATTATTTTAAGAAAATATCACAATTTTCTAAGATATTAATTGCTAGAAAAACTAGAAAGAGAATTGTAAAGGGCAGTTTTTAATCCAAATTGAGTACCGAATATAACTAATGCATTTTAATTGGATGAAGATTAATACTATCTTGGTCGAAATAACAATGATATAACGATGTTGAACAATGATGATATATACATATTATAATACGTTTTTTTATCTAAATTTGTGTTCTGCGATATATTGAAAGCTATTAAAAACTTTGGCGAGTACTGTACATTACATAATATCCAAATATAATGCTATGCTGTAATAGATACTTTATTTCAATTCTCTCCGTGGTATTGTTACTACGCATAAAAGTCACAATAATTTGTATACCCAGCGCAAGCGATCGCATAAAGTAATAATATATGGTAACAAGTCAATTTACTTCATTTGACGGCCGACTAAAGCACGAGGGGTGCACGGTTGCCGCCCTTCTATCCAATAAGCTCTTGAATTTTTTTTTTTGCGCTGAACAGACTCGTAATTTGGGAGTAACTGATAATTTTGACATAAACCAGTAGTAACTGTCGGGTTTTGGCGGGTACATTTTTGTTTTATGTCAGTTTTTGTGCAGTCGCAGAATTGCGGTAAAGAATTCTATGTCAGCACAGATGGGAAAACATTAAAGATAACGTTTGGTTTAAGTTTTACTCGTTTAACACGAGTATGTTCGTACTGTTTTCTGTTTTGAGAATAGATATCCACTAATTTAAATAAGATTGAATGAAAATTGTTTAAAATATCTAATAAATATAATATATCTCTAGATGCTTAAAAAATATTTTTTCTGTAAAATAGAAGACGTAGACTTAATTGCTAAGTCGATATACAAACCTTTGATACCTTTGTTTTATATCACGAAATATTGATCATAACTATTTACATATTATCTCCTGTCCTTATTCTTTAAAGAAAAATAGTCTATTTAATTGATAAGCAAAGAGAAGAATATAAGTGAGTAACTTAAACTACAAGAGCCCAATTTAATTTGAAGAGGTGAATATGCCGAAATGGAACCGACTTTTAAGAGGACTTAGTGTGAACTGAGAGCGGGAACCTTTTCTGTAGTTAGTTAACCAGGTATCATGGCATGAGAGTATCAGGAGGGTAACCAGGAGTAGTTCAAAAATTTGCTTTTTTTTGTAGACTTTAGAAAAAGATTATGAGGTGACCACAAAGTCAGGTGATGGTACAATGAATGTGGTCTTAAGATGGTAACTC